>CM040244.1:88790623-89266213 GCA_022545495.1 Chrysanthemum lavandulifolium
GATCGAACGGCGTCGGAAAGGCGAAGGACGGCGTCACGGACATAAGGGTGGCGCCGTCGCAAGGTTAACGTGGCCAAGAGCGAAACCCTAATGGCGGCGACACGGCGGCGTCACTAAACATAAGGTGGCCGTCGCAATTGTAATCTTATATATAATCCGAATTTTTGGTCTTTAAGTGGAGAGTCTTTGGGTAAAACCTAAAACCGAACCTAAGGTGTCTTATACGATTTTAGGGTTTTAACCTATCTTACACCAAGATAAGTCTTTGCTTCATTAATTCAATTATGTCTTTGATTATTTGTGTGTATGCTTGCATGTTCTCCATGTCCGGCTAATTTATTTGTGTGTTTGCTTAGGAAGTATGAAACTTAATTATTAAATATTGATTGGTTGTTTCTTATCTTAGTTGATTAATGATCTAGTAATGCGATAGGTCATTCGTTGTGTATAATGCTTGATTCATCTTTGTGAACCTTAGAGTATGATTACACGAGTGATTGTAGGCTAAACCATCCGAAGAGCGCCTTAGAGTGAAGTCTATAATCTCAAGTGGATTTGTAGACAAGACCACTGGTAAGTTCAAGAGTTAGGGAGAAGCGCATACCCTACAACTTTAGAAACACAACGCAACTAGGAATAAGGCGTGACACTCAACCATCAATAGGAGATAATTAAGGAGTAATACAAACTAAGTAAACACATCTTTAAACTATCATAATGAGCACACATTAATTAGACATAGACTCCACAACCTTAGTTTAGATAATTAGATAATAGTAGAGTAATCGGTGAAATACCAACCCCAAATCAATACTCGAGATTCGAACCTTTCATTTTCATAAAATATAAAAGAAAAAATAATCTTCTTCAACCTTAACCTTAGCGTAGTAACTCCTACTAGCATTCCTATTCCCTAGAGAGCGATATCAATACCCGTGGCTTACCCTAATTACTACACTACAGCGATTAGGTTCCTTGCCTAGGGTGTTATAAAACTTGCTCGAAGAAAAGGAAGTTCTTTGACCCGAACGGCGTGTAGCATTATCAAGTTTTTGGCGCGTTGCTTGAATAGAATAGCTAGTTAGTAGTCCACTCGTTTAGGTTTCTTTTGCTGATTCCTATCAAGTAAACTTTTTCTTATTTTTAGATTTCTCTTAGTCTATCCCCTCTTCGTGACCTTTGTTCGTAATTCCATCACTTTTCATCATGGAAGGTGATAACCCACTACCATTCATCAACCCACCACCAAATGACCGCCAGAGCCCGTACTCTTGGTGAATACTCGAGACCAAGCCACCAGGCTATGGAACACCATTGAGCTTCCGACCAAGCCCGAACTACGGCCTGCGATCCGGCACCATCCGGTTGGTGCAAGCGGATGTGCATTCCATGGACTTCGTTCGAAGATCCAAATCGACATCGAGGATTTCCTCAAAATCGTCGATTCCATCGATCTTGATGCTACTACTCGGGAGACCAGCGCTGCGTCTCTTCCAATTCTCTACGGGACCAAGCTAGTAATTGGCGAGCGACTTCCAGCTCCATCTCAAGTTGGGATGATCTTACTTCTCGATTCCTTGCTCAATTTTTCCCACGGGAGAACCACTAAGCTTAGGAATGACATCTTGATGTTTCAACAACGTCAAGGTGAATCTCTCTGAAGCATGGACCCGATTCAGGACTTACTTCATAAAGTCCTCATCACGGCATTGATCTTTGGCTCCAAGTCCAAATCTTTTATGATCATGTCAACTTCCCCCAAAGCAATCCATTGACCAAGCGGTGGAAAACTTAGTGATCTCACCGCGGAAGAATCATGGGAAATAATAGAGGACCTCGCCCTCTATGACAACGAAGTTAGGATGACCCGTGAGCTGCCAAAACCGTCAAGGCAATCTCCTTGCCTCCTCCCGACCGTAGGATGATCGAACTTGAAGATCAAGTTAAATTCCTCATGAGTTCTCGAAAATCCTAAGTCCTCACGACAAGTGAATCAAATCACTCTACCTTGTGAGTTATGCGGTGGTCCCATGACACTCGTGATTGCACAAGGCTCTCGAACAAGCTTTTGCGGACTCGCCTCCATACGTACCGAGCGGAGGCGGGAGAAGTGGTACACTTTCAAACCAGAACAAAACAACTTAGGAAACTCATACAACCCTCATGGAGAAATCACCCCAACCTTAAGTGGAACCAAAACTCAAGCACCCCAAAGCTCATCTGGTTCGCCTACTAGGTTCAATTCTTCTAATCTGGGAACCCCACTAATCTTGAGGCAATTGCATCTAGATTTTTGTCATCCCAAGAAACTCGATTAAATAAGCTTGAAGCCAATTTTAAGCAAAAACAAAGCGAGATGACAACCAAGCTTGATGCCCTCTTAAAGCCTTGATGAGCGGGAAGTTGGAGCACTCCCAGTGATACCATTAAGAACCAAAAGTGAATTCGATTGCATCGACTTCATGTTCTAGTTCACCATGGGAGAGTGCACATCCATGCCCTCTCACCCAGACGGTTCACTCGGTAAATGCTATCAAAAGGGTTCCAAGCCATCCAAGAGGTACCAAGGCCCGGCACCCTTGGTAGAGCCTCTTCTTGAGAAACCCGTTAGCCAAGAATCCAACCCTAGTTTAGAGGAGGTACAAGGAACTCCATCAAGAAAAACCGATTCTTGAAGTCTTAGCTCATGCACCTTACTATAATGCTTTAAAAGAAAATATGAGTTAGAACTTAGGCTTGGAAAACATGGGTCCGCTTTTTTGCGAAACAACTTACCTAAGAAGTTAGGCGATCCCGGGCTATTCACTCTTCCGTGTAGACTTGGAACTTCCAAGCCACTCGATGCTTTAGCCGATTTAGGATCATGCATCAATCTCGTTCCGTTGTCCTTCATAGAAGCCTCAACCTAGGTAAAATTGAACCAACGGAAACTATCTTAGGATTAGCGGACGGTAGTATAACACGTCCGGTTGGAATAATAAAGGACATGGTAGTACATGTAGGAGAGTTGACTCTTTTGGCCGACTTTCATGTACTCGACATGAATAAGGACCCGACATGCCCATTACTAGTTGGAAGAGGATTTTTAGCTACCGCTAGTGCCATCATTGATTGTAAGATGTCTAAAATAATGGTAGGAGAGGGGAGTGCTAGATCCGTTACGATGTTAAAAACATACATACTATAAGGATGAGGAAATCCCACAAGAGATAGGGTTGGATAGAGAGCCTTCTCGATATGGACCTTGGATTGAGAAGAACATCATAGGCCCCCAAAGACCTTTTTACCTAGATAAGGCCTTTGCTAGTGCAAGAACTTTCAAGAACAAGAATTGGCTAGGGATATAGAAGTGAACCCGTTCGAGGGGCCTTAGTATTTAGGAAGATGACCGAGTTCCTAGGAAGCTTGCCGTTAACCTTGTCATGAATAAGTGGATAGTTGAGAAATCCGAACACATGTGGAATTGGAATAGACCGCCTAGTGATGGTAATGGAAGGTGGCACATTAGGATACAAATTTATGATCTGATGGTGAGATGTTTGAAAAGGCATATTTAACGAGCGTACTACTAGGAACTTGAATGATAAGTTTGATCCTTACGACATTGTTGAGGATAGACTTACGTATATCGATGCGTAGGAACACGACTATGAGTCTAGCTACAAGACTCTTTAATAAAGAAAAGCGCCGTGGGAGCAACCCATGCTTAATTGTTTGCTTGTTAGTGTCATATATCTTTTATTAATTGTTTATCATCATGTTTAAATTTGTAAAATGCTTTATTTTGTTTTTAACCTCGTCTTAATTACATATAAAGGTATTTTACATAAGGGATAAGTGTAGGGAGGATTACACACGTTTTCAAAAGAAGCGTAAACATGAGAATAACAATTAATTAAAAGATATATATGTTTGTTTGTTCGAGTCAAATGCTTGTATCGAGTCATAATGAATGTTTTGCGAAATTTTTCCGATTCTAAAGATGTAAATTTTCCGAATTTTTTCGAAAATCGCGGACCGGTTTTGTCGGGATAACTGACGGCGTCAGATTGCAACTGACGGCGTCGGAAGGAGTAAAAACATCGATTACTTTCTCGTTTTACGAGCTACTTATAAATTTTGGAATTTTCGAGTCTTAATTTTCTTAGAAATTCGTAAACATCCATTCCACAAGCATTATATCCTAGTTTAAATCGAGTCTTATATATATTATTACCGCCGATTTTACGCGAAGGTTTCGTTTGTTTTCTTCAAATGTGCGAGGTTTAGTTTGTCGAGAAGAAGTTACATAAGATTGGAAGGAGCTTTTCATGATAATTCTTCTTGAAAAGAATTTAACCACCACTTTACACGGATCTACCGAGCTAATCGGGGAGTATTAGTTTCTTTCGTTTTAATTACCTTCTTTTATCATAACTTTGATACTTTCGGGAACATTGGGGACAATGTTGGGTTTAAATGTAGGAGGGAAAATAAAGCGGAACTTTGAAACTATGCTTATCCTTGACTATTTGCTTTGTCTAATTGTGATTGTGTAATAAACCATGAGAAAATGTTGGTTAGGGTAATTTTGGCACCAAATTTAAAATTTTTCATGACATATAGGAGTGGGCCATTAGTCTTAACAAAAGCGTCTCACGGATAGGAAGTTGCATGACTAGCACAAAAACCTTACCACCCAAATTCCACCCAAAATGTGAGGATCGCCCTTAGATTAGTAGGAATTAAAGCATTCATCTTTAATGCTTAGAGTGTGAACCGGTAGTATATTAGATTCTAGAACTTGTTTTGTGATGCATTCGAGATCATAGTGAGGCTACACTTGTGTAGTTAGGAATAACTAAATGATAAGAGGCATTAGGATAACCCTTGTTTAATACCCGTAATATAATTACTTCTTCCACATCGGTTGAGTAATTCCTCCACACCTTTGCGTTGTACTCATCTTTAGTACACGATACCCCTAGTTAACCCCGGAGCCTATCCTTTCGCGGTTCTCGTGATATTTCGGTTTTTAGGAATATCAATGAAAACATTGTTTACCCCACCCCAAATATACACCCAAATCGCCTTAGCCTACCCTTATGCACTCACTTTTAGTGCAATTATTTGTTATCACCTTAAACCCTTAGTTCAATTATCTAGTTGCTTGCATAAGTTGCTAAGTCGAGTCATATCCTTTGTATCTGATTTTGGGATGATTGGGATTCATGGGAAAAGTTAAAGTTTATGAAATGACGGGAAGGAGCGTTAAATTCAAATTCCCTTTGTTTGCGTAATAATGTACCCCAAGTGTTTTGATCTTTTCAAATCGGGTCAAATTAGTGTTAGAGTAATAAAAACTCAAGTGTAGGGATGTGCCTATAAATCCTAGTATTTTGATGTTACCGTAGAGGATGGTAGAGTAAAAATGTATGAAAAAAAAAAAAAAAAAAAAATCGAAAAAAAAATTTAGAAAAAAGAAAAGAAAAAAATTGAGTGAAAAAAAAAAAAAAAAAAAAAAAAAAACATGTGCTACCATCCTACATCTATCTTATAAATTTATGTTTGTTTATTTCGGTTATCTAGAGTTTAGAGTGTCGAGTCTTGGCTTAGCGCCATTCTTCATATCAGATTAACATAAGATTTTGACTTACCACCACTAAATAGCCTATCCCACCAAACCCTTATTTCCCTACCGTAAGCCTATCATTACAACCCTTTAAAAGACCTCTTTGATAGTCTTTCCTAGGTGCTACGCCAAAGCGATGGAGGTTTGATCTATTCTCGAGCCTATGGTAATCTATGTACTAGGACCGGTTAATGAGTGTTTATCTTCCATTTCTATATTGTTATATTTCATTTATACACCGAGAGATGTGAGTATCCAAACACCCCATGTGAGGTGCTAGTATGTAATTTCCGTGCTTGTTATGACTTTTTGGGGCTTATATGTGTTGTGGACCGCTTTGAATTAATGCTTCATGACCCCTAACTTATAAATTAATTGGCTAAAAGCACATTTGCTTGAGGACAAACAAATAACAAGTGTAGGGATATTTGATAAGGTTTTAAAGGTACCATTTTGAGGGGTCGTTTAAGTCCTTATTTGATCACTTTGTATCCGTTATTGCTTAATATCGTTCCTTTTCACTTTTTAGGTCTCGTGAAGGCAAAATGCTGGAATGGCACTTATTTGGACAGAAGGCGCGAATATATGAAGAAAATGGCCAAAGTCGAAATCGACACTCGCGATTCTTTGAAAGTATAAAGCGGCGGCGTCGGGTGCTATTGCGACGCCGTCCCATAATTATTGTGTGGTCGAACTCAAAACTCGTTTTCAAGAGGCGGCGTCTGGTTGTGAAAAAGTAGGCCGTCGCTACTCGACGGCCTAGATGCGATCCGCACGACGCCGTGTCAAGAGGACGGCATCACGGACATAAGGTGACGCCGTCGCAAGGTTAACGTGGCGAGACGAAACCCTAATGGCGGCGACACGGCGGCCACTAAACATAAGTGCGGCGTCGCAATTGTAATCTTATATATAGAATCCGAATTTTTCGGTCTTTAAGTGGAGAGTCTTTGGAGTAAAACCTAAACCGAACCTAAGGTGTCTTGTACAGTATTTTAGGGTTTTAACCCTATCTTACACCAAGATAAGTCTTTGCTTCATTAATTCAATTATGTCTTTAATTATTTGTGTGTATGCTTGCATGTTCTCCATGTCCAGCTAATTTATTTGTGTGTTTGCTTAGGAAGTATGAAACTTAATTATTAAATATTGATTGGTTGTTTCTTATCTTAGTTGATTAATGATCTAGTAATGCGATAGGTCATTCGTTGTGTGTAATGCTTGATTCATCTTTGTGAACCTTAGAGTATGATTACGAGTGATTGTAGGCTAAACCATCCAAGCGCCTTAGAGTAGGAGTCTATAATCTCAAGTGGATTTGTAGACAAGACCCTTTGGTAAGTTCAAAGAGTTGGGAGAAACGATACCCTACAACTTTAGAAACACAACGCAACTAGGAATAAGACGTGACACTCAACCATCAATAGGAGATAATTAAGGAGTAATACAAACTAAGTAAACACATCTTTAAACTATCATACGAGCACACATTAATTAGACATAGACTCCCACAACCTTAGTTTAGATAATTAGATAATAGTAGAGTAATCGGTGAAATACCAACCCCCAAATCAATACCCGAGATTCGTACCTTTCCATTTTCATAAAATATAAAAAGAAAAATAATCTTCTTCAACCTTAACCTTAGCGTAGTAACTCCCTACTAGCATTCCTATTCCCTAGAGAACGATATCAATACCCGTGGCTTACCCTAATTACTACACTACAACGATTAGGTTCATCGCCTAGGGTGTTATAAAACTTGCTCGAAGAAAAGGAAGTTCCTTTGACCCCGAACGACGCGTGTAGCGTTATCACGCATACAATATGATAAAACATATTCAAAGCAAGCATAACTACTGATAAAGCGTGAAATAATTATTGACTCACAACATCATCCATAGTAGCACACCACCCTTGCGTTGGTGACAAACCATATTTGACCCATTCTCACCGTCTTCAGTGGACTTTTCTGTTTTAGGAGAGCTGAGATACGTACCCACGCCAAATTTTGTCGTTGACCATGTACTATGAAGGCTACATGGCAAATCATGTTTTAGTTCACATAGTCAGTTCTGATTTCGAGTACAATGAATATGCTTTCAAATTTAGCAGCCAACACCTGAAACGTACAGTCTATTAACCTATCCGACCATTTGCGGACATTTGATATTTGCTTGTTTATGGCCTTTAAATAGAGTACATTTTGTCAAGCCACATTTTACCGTATTAACCATATAAGTGCAAGCTTAAAATAGAAAATATATGACTAACGAGGTCAATTAGTTAAATACCTTATCATAATCATCGGTTTCTTAATGTCATTTTCAAGAAAGTGGTAGTCAAAGATTATGATTTTGAATAGGAGGATGCTCATGACGGTTGGTCTTTCAATGACCGCTCCTTTGCATTTTCATACTGAGACTCTTTTTAACTTTAAATAACTTTCTCAAGTTAATAACTTGGTTATTAATTTTCGCAACAAAACTGCACCTACAAAGAAATATATTAGTGCTACAAACTACATTAACACCTAATCGCAACTCCAAGTTAAACATCGAAATACCTTAAACTTGCTATTTTCTTTGTTCAACTCGTTGGAATACCTTTCCTTTCTTTGAACTATTTAAGTCGTTACTCGTACTCCTCTGCTGCTTTTTCGGGCGATGAAAGAATTCAGCAGTATAACCAGATTCTCCATCTGCACAACCGATAAACACAATAGTGAACAACGTATTACTTTATTTTCCTTATTCTAATGCATTGTTTAACATCGGTCCTTGATCATGTGACCAAAAGCTACATTTTCGGTTTACTACATTTTGAAATGAAACTATATCACGAGATTACAATAATCATATAAAAGCGAAATGAAACTATATGAAGCACAAATTGCACAGTTTGAGTCTCCCATATGTTAAAATGGTACAGAACAATATCAATAATCACCCAACCAACCACCCCTTGGTGATAATCTTTATTACAACAATATACACGATAGATTAGTCCCCAACACGGATGCTAACCAAAACAGATACAATGAAAAGTTGTTATCCCTCTAATAGGTGCAACAAAAGAAATACAAGAACTCACACATTAAACCAAACCAAAGATCAAGATGATCTATAACACAATTTACAATAGTAAACTACCAAAACCCAAGAAACCCGGATGAAGACTAAAACTTGTATGTGAGACTTTGAGAGAGAATATCGTGAAGAGTTATGAAACCCTAGTCGGATGAGACATTATATAGCCCGAAATATTTCATTCTCAACCCTGCACATACAAAATTAACAAACAACACCCAAAGTATTAAGAGTTAGAAAACCAAGTATAAAAAGTTACACAATATACCCCTGAAGGTTCAGCTATTTGACAAAGGACTTTCAATACTTTCAACATCCCCCTCAAACTGATGAACATGCAAACAGATTAATCATACCAAGATTTCTAACCATAACACCATGTTGCACAGACCCAAGAGCTTTGGTCAAAACATCAGCAGTTTGACTTTTAGAGTCAACCTTAACTGTTTTAATCAACCTAGATGCAACTTTTTCTCTAACCAAATGCACATCAATATCAAAGTGCTTAGTTTTTTCATGCATCACAAGATTAGCAGCAATTTGTATAGCAGCTTTGTTATCACAAAATAACTCAACTGGTAACAAATGTTCAGTAACACCAAAGTCTTTTAAGACTTTAAGAATCCACATAACCTCACATGTAGTAGAGGCCATACACCTATACTCAGCCTCAGCTGAAGACTTAGACAGAGTAGCTTGTTGTTTACTCTTCCAAGAAACCAAATTACCATTCACAAAAACACAATATTCTAGACACTGACTTCCTAGTAACGGGACATTTAGCCCAATCAGAATCAGAAAAAGCATAAACTTTAAACCCTTGATTATTCTTACTAAAATGCAGACCATTACCAGGTGCAAGCTTAAGATACTTTAACACTCTTAAGCCAATATCAAAATGAGATTTCAAAGGAGAATGCATATATTGACTCAAGCAGTGCACAACATAAGAAATATCAGGTCTAGTCATAGTAAGATATATTAACTTCCCAACAAGTTTCTGATAACTAGTAACATTTTTCAACTTCTTATCATCATCAGATTCTTTATGATTTAAGAAAATATTCTCAGGTAAAGGAGTTAATACAAGTTTACAACCAAGTAAACCATAATCATTTAACAGCTCAAGACAATATTTTCTTTGGTTTAAACATAAGCCTTTATCAGTTTTTAAAACTTCAATTCCAAGAAAATATTTCAATTCTCCTAAGTCTTTGATTTTAAACTTATTTCTTAGAAAAGTTTTAAAATTCTCAATTTCATTTTCATTATTACCAGTGATCACCAGATCATCAACATATACAAGTAAGTACAATACAGAACTTCCCTTAGTTTTAACAAACAAGGAGTGATCATTTTTAGACTGCACAAACCCAACCTCAAACAAGGCTTCAGACAATTTAAGGTTCCACTGTCTTGGAGCCTGTTTTAGGCCATAAAGAGACTTCTTTAGCCTGCAAACTTTATTATTGTTTTCTGGAAAAAGACCAGGTGGAGGCAACATATAAACCTCTTCATTTAAATCACCATATAGAAAAGCATTGTTAACATCCATTTGAAAAATTTTTCCAATCATTTTGAACAGCAATACTTAATAAGCACCTAACAGTGCCCATTTTAACCACATGACTAAAAGTTTCATCATAATCAAAACCATGTTTTTGATTGTAACCCTTAGCCACAACTCTAGCTTTATATCTTTCAATCTCACCATTAGATTTCAACTTAAGTTTCCAAACCCATTTAGACCCAATAGGAATTCTTCCTTCAGGAAGATCAACTTCTTCCCAAGTATCATTTTCATATAAAGCAACTAATTCATCATTCATAGCACTTTTCCAATTAATATCCTGTGAGGCTTCCTCATAAGAAGAAGGTTCACAAGACTTATTCATATTAGCAACAAAACAACAATTATCAGTACTTAACCAAGTATGATTAGCATACTTATTTAAACCATACTTAATCTTAGAATCAAGCACAAAATCATTCAGTCTAGTAGGCAACTTAGAAGGTCTACTAGACCTCCTACAACTAGTAGTTCCTTCCTCAATTTGACTTTGAAAACCATTTTGAAAACTAGGCACATCAGACACATCTGTTTCAGGAATAACATTTCCCTCAGAATTTCTATTCTCATCTAAAGGAGTTGCAATGCTAGGGTAATCTGGTTGCTGTGGTGGATCAGGGTAAAGAATCTGTTCTAAAGTAACATCCTGATCAACATCCACTACCCTACCAGATTCACCTAGATTACCTTCTCTACCTACAGATGCTACATCCATTGTTTCATCATTGGGAGAGGGACTAGGAGTTCTGGTTTTTGACTCAAAATTATCAAATAAATTTAAAGTGTTAACATCAAGTGGATTATTTGAAGAATCAGATTGTTTCATTTTGTATGGAAAAATAGTCTCATAAAACTTAACATCTCTTGAATATAAAATAGATCTATTTTCCAGACTCAATAACTTGTAAGCTTTCTTTCCACTTGCATAACCAAGCAAAACACATTTTTCAGACTTTTCAGAAAATTTATCAGACTCTTTTAAAACAGTAGCATAACACAGACATCCAAAACTCCTAAGATGTGCCAGACTAGGTTCTCTTCCATAAACCAAAGAAAAAGAAAGATTTGCCATTCAAAACAGAGGAAGGCAACCTGTTAATCAAATAAGTAGCAGTTAAAACACAGTCAAGCCAAAACACAAGAGGAATCCCCTCGAAACATAAGGCTTCTAGCCACATTAAGCAGATGCCTATGTTTCCTTTCAAGAATCCCATTCTGTTGAGGGTATATGCTACACTAGTTTGATGAATAATACCCATAGTGTCAAAAATTCACCCATTTTATTATTAACAAACTCGTACCATTATCGATCCGACAATTTTAATTTTCTTATTGAACTGAGTCAAAACCATTTTGAAGAAACTTTGAAACATCTCAAAAACCTCATGTTTTCCTTTTAGCATATACACCCAAACAGATCTACTATAGTCATCAACAATAGTCAAAAAATATCTGAAACCTTCCCTGCTAACCACCTTATAAGGCCCCCATACATCTAAATGTATAAGATCACACAAAACAGAGGTTTTATGTTCACTTAGAGGAAAAGGATCCCTTGTTTGTTTAGCCTTATGGCAAACATCACAAGGTGCTCCATGATCAATATTAGTTAATTTTAAAGATCCTTTTAAAAGTTTCAAAACTGGATTAGCAGGATGTCCCAATCTACTATGCCAAACATCTTTAGAAACAAAACAACTAAAACACTCACTTTTAGTCACAAAAGCAGAGGAAACTCTAGACTTATCAAACAAATAAAGACCACCAGACTCACTACCAGTCCCCAACACCCTCTGCTGATTCAAATCCTGAATATAGCATTTAGTCTCATCAAAACCAACTCTCAACTTGCTATCTTTAATCAACTTATTAACAGACATAAGACTAACACAATATTCAGGAACAACAAGCACATCAAACAGAACCACATTATCATTAAGTTTTAAGTTACCAACATGAGTAACTTTAGCAAGAGTTCCATTAGGATGCCCCACAGTGATCTTTAAATCAGATATATCAACCAAATTATGCATATTAAGAGGACTATTAGTTAAATGCTGATTAGCCCCAGAGTCAATTATCCATCCCATATGGTAATTAACCCCATCCAACTTAATATTAGCACCAAAAAATCTATAAAAATGTTGATTAAAGAAAACACTGCAGTTAAAAAAAGAACAAGAATCCCCACCTGCCATATTAGCATGAGCAGAGGTTCATGGTTTATCATTCAACAAGCTTAACAGCTTCATAACTTGTTCATTACTCAGAGACATACTACCAGAACAATTCTTAGAGCCATTATTAACAACATAGGCACTCCTTATATAAGTGGTTTTATTAAAGTTATTAGTAGTGTTTTGATTAGGATTCTTTTAAAACCGGAGGATAACCAATAACTTCAAAACATCTATCAACAAGATGACCTTTCAAACCACAATGAGTACAAAGTAAACTATCATAATTTCCCTCGTTATTAGACCCAGAATTGTTACCATTATTATTCCTTCTCCAACTAGTATTTTTATTATCATAAGCCTTAGAAACAAAAGCAGAAACCTGAGCCTTCTCAGATTTAATAGTTGTGGTTGGAACCCCTCTATGGGATTCTTCCCTTGATACAATGACAAAAGCATCTTTGACTTCAGGAAGGATTTCCCTAGTCAAAAGAGTACTTCTTATGGGTTGATAAATGTCATCAAGACCCATAAGGAACTGCATCAATTTTAACAACTTCCCATGATCAACAAGTTCTTGTCTAGCCTCACAAATACAATCAGGAAACTTAGTAAGAATATCAAACTCTCTCCACAAAGAATTCAACTTATGATAATATTCAGACACAGGTAAGCCACCTTGTTTAAAGCTATTAATCTTTTGAAGCAAATTAAAAACCACAGAATCATCAATTCTATCATATGTATCTTTTAAATCTTTCCACACAATGAAGCATTATCGAAAACACATGTCCAAGATACACATCTTGAGTTAAAGAACTCAAAATCCAATTAAGAACCACAACATTACATCTCGTCCCATCTGGGCTTCCAAAGAAGGACTTGCAAACATAATAAGTTTTAAGACAAGTACCATCAAGAAAACCCATTTTATTTTTAATTTGCATAGCAAGTTTCATAGCACTAGCCCAAACTCTATAGTTCTCAACACCACCAGTTTAATACTCACAACAGATGCACAATTAGAATCATTAGGATGCAAATGCAGAGGATTACTCGATCAAGACTACTAATCATGATAGCCATAATGATGATAAAGAAACATAGAATAAACCACAAAATAACCGACAAACAATCAAAAACAACTATACCAAAAACTACAAGAACTACCAAGCTATAAACATAAAACAAGAAACACACACCGGGACTAACTTAGCCCAAGCCAAGAAGTCGTGATTGACCGGGCAGTATTCACACCTCTCAAGGAGGCGGATCAAGATGTTAGTCAATCCGCTTACGCCCACTAAACTCGAACTAGTCAATCCTAAAGGAAAAGAAAGTAATCCTTACAAAGGCGTAATAGATGAAACCAAAGTGGAAAAAATATCAATCAATAGCCCAAGAACCACAAGATTCCTGTAATACAAGAAACCCCAATTTAAAAATTAGGGTTTCTTCCAATTGTACCAAGAAACCAACAATTCAACCTCCCAAACCACCAAAACCACCTTCAATTGAATCAAGAACCTCAAGAATCGAAAACCCCAAAAATTAGGGTTTCAAGAAAAACCCTAAAAACCAATCGAGATCACAACCCTTCAATCAACCAAGAATCACCAAGAGATCAAGCCAATTACCAACCTAGAGCTCTGATACCATGTTAAAATGGTACAGAACAATATCAATAATCACCCAACCAACCACCCCTTGGTGATAATCTTTTATTACAACAATATACACAGTAGATTAGTCCCCAACACGGGTGCTAACCAAAACAGATACAAAGGAAAAGTTGTTATCCCTCTAATAGGTGCAACAACAGAAATACAAGAACTCACACACTACAAACCAAACCAAAGATCAAGATGATCTATAACACAGTTTACAATAGTAAACTACCAAAACCCAGTAAAACCCAGATGAAGACTAAGAACTTGTATGTGAGACTTTGAGAGAGAATATCGTGAAAGTTATGAAACCCTAGCTGGGATGAGACATTATATAGCCTGAAATATTTCATTCTCAACCCTGCACATACAAACTTAACAAACAACACCCAAAGTATTAAGAGTTAGAAAACCAAGTATAAAAAGTTACATAATATACCCTGAAGGTTCAAATTGTTTGACAAAGGACTTTCAATACTTTCAACATTGAGTGCTCAAACGTTTCCTACGACATCGGTGTTTGGTCGAGTCACATGTAACAAAATCTTTAAGATGGAAACTCCCACCTATAATAAAAACCATAAATTATTGAAACAACCAGTCGTAAGTAAATGGGTCAAAACTGGCAACTATGGTACTATAGAAAGATGGAAAGATTGTCATGCTTGTAAGACCAACTGGAACTGAGACGAATAGAAACCCAAAGAAAGATGACAAACATGCCAGGATATCAACTTTGTCAACTTTCCAAAGACGAAATCCACTTTCATAAGCCTCTTCAACTTTAATATCATCTGTTAAGAAACTATATTTCATCAATCAATCTTATTATCCTTTTTTAAATACATAACACATATTCAACAACTCAAATGCCTTCAGACACTAATAAAAAATACATCTACTTGATTCAATCAGTTGTATTTCTACACTCACTATATCACCTAAAATAATCCACCTATTAACTAAAATTACAAATTACACACATTTTTTAGTTCATCAATGTATTCATTTCCCATACTGAGTTGAAATAACTATTTTTAAGTAAAAATCTTTTGATCATTTAAACATCTAATCACAATCCATATAATCATGTCCACTAATCAAGCGGCGTACTACCTTATGGGATCTTATAAATAAGCCATAAGGTCAACTAAGCAACCTCATAAGCAACTACATTACCCAACACTTATATTCAAAGTCACATTCCCTAATTCCATCCAAGTTCTCTGCACATTCTGAAAAGTTCTCTCGTTCCTCTCTTGCCATATGAGAAACACGGTAGCAGCAAAAACAATTTTTTTTCCTCTACACACATCCGACAACAAATACCGACACATGAGACTACAAATAACATAGGGAAAAGAAGAAACCGAACCAAAATGTGCAGCACTTCTATCTATATAACCTTCACACACTAACTGATCACCAAAAACTTGTGCCTTTTTGCCACTTTGACCTTGCGAAAGTTCATGCGTATCTTCCATGTCCCACATGAACAATCATTTGAACAAATTTGTCCACTGTAATATCTATTTCACTTTGGCGATGTTCACACGCGGTTTCAATAGTGTATGAACCTAGTGGACAGGAAGGTATGTGTTGTTGTTGAGTTTTTGTGCAGGTCGCTGTTTGAAAAACAGTTTCAACGTTTCGCCCTGTAATTGTGGTTAAAGTGACATGGTGTTAGTTTGATTGGTCCAAGATTTTGCCCCAAACATTATGCTTCTGCTTTGCTTGATTTTTGGTGACGATGAAAGCTTTGAGTCGGGTATTCAAGCAAGTTAGTCAAGGACCCTCATATCCATCCCTTCTCGATTATCACAATTAGCATTCTACTTAATTATAATGTGTTTGTCGGTTCGGCTGTCATACATTTGAAAGCGACTTTCAAATTTTTATAGTTCAAGTCAATTACTCAAGTTTTCAAGTCAAGATTCCAAGTTCGCAAGTTATTTTTTCACGTTCAGCTTAAGTAAAGAAGACAAGTTCAAGTGTTCTGTTTCGTTTAGTAGTACTTCGCTCAGTGTGGGGTCGGCTGCTTTAGAAGTATTATCAAATCATTAACCACAACTTGTTATCTTATTAGGCTAACATAAGAAATGAGAATGCACAATGGTCAGTGTGGTATCGTACTTAGCTTATACAAGAATGAGAAGCAACAATGGTCAGTTTGGTATTTCTTACCAAGATATATAAGAATTGAAAATTCACACTTTGTAAAATTAAACCTAAACAACAAAAGAAATCAATGTTAACATAAGATAGTAGTGAAACTTAAAACCAATCTCCCCTTGAAGCAAAAGGAAGTCAATCAGTTGTGTTTTAGCTCTTGCTATCACTGCAACCGAAATATATATTGAGATTCCTAGGTGTATTTGTGTAGCTTCGATTCCCATTGAAAATGTGGTTGCCACCATTGATGAATTCCATGAGCTTTCTTGAAATCTTCGGAGGGAGCAAGGTTCACCGTCACATAAGCCGTTGGTAAAATATGAAAAGCTTCTGAATCTCTCCCCATTGCACCCGAAATCAGACTTCCGATTGAATGTCTCGTTGCAATCCTCGCGATTTTTTCCTTTCCTATATCCTCCATCCTTTCTCTGTGCTGAAAATATCCAATATACTCAGCACATATGGGATCTGAGGGATTTACAAACATGTATGGTGTCCATTCAGATAACACAATAAAAGGATCATCTTCGTGATCGTCACGTTTAAGGTTCATAACTGACGCAATCCCTGCTGTCATGAGACTACCAACAATCCGAACCCCATGTCTTATCGTTTCATTTTTTATCAACTTCTCAATGGGAACTGAAAAGAAAGGTGGATTAAATAGATATGTTTCGAGCTGAAGCCGAGACTTCGCCATGTTTCTGCCTGCTAGCAACGCTATAGATGCACCCAACGAATGTCCTGCTAACCAGACATTCATGGGTCCTACATTTGAAACCGTGTTTGAAACCGCTTCAAAAGCCTTGCGAAACCTAGAGCTTTGTTCGAGCTTATCAAACAAACACTTCAAGTTCAGTTTCATATCTCGGGATCGGGTTAAAGTTTTTGTGATTGTTCCACGAAATGCTATGACGTATCGTGGAGGGTAAGGGGTTGATTGATAGAAAAAAGGGTGTGCATATTTAAGCTCGTAAATAGCTCCAAAGAACGATAAATCACTATCGTCTACTAGAACATGATTTAACTGAAAGTGAAATCTTTCCCACCATGGTGGAGCATGAACCTCAGCGGTTCCACGTTGACGATCACGTTCCAAAATGTAGACACCTTGAACAAGGCTCGCAGCAAGGGATCTACGATGCAATGTGTTTCTCCTGTAACACAAAATCGAATCAGTTATTCATTAACATATACATCAAAACACAAATTTTAAATTAAGAACAAAACCTACCAATCGAAGGAAGTTAGTAGATGCAAAGGTCCCGATTCATCAAAAATTTCTCGGGGTGAGGCCATGATTCATACATATATAACTAGTCGATTATAAACTGAACATGAAACTAAATTTAACCAATGCCATGTGATAGAAACTAAAATAGTCCAATACATGAATGAGATCTCTGGGATCTACATGTATATATGTTGATGTATTCCAACAAAATTTTAAATTAGAAAGAGAGTATGAAATTTGGGGTTGACTTGACTTTAACATATGTATATACTCAGAATCTGAAATGGAGTGCCATTTAGCAAGTAGCAATGGATAATCATTAGGGCTAATTTGACTTTTGGTAATGTAGAGCATTATAAACTAGGCTAATGTAAGTAAATTTCAAATTATTTCTGGTAGTTATATATGATGTAATTAAATTATGAATTAATGGTTGGAGTTGCTTGTTCAATGGTAATCTTAGTACTGTTTCTTGTTTACAATCATATAAACTAATCAAATTGCAATAAGAAACTATAAATACAGTGTGTAAATATTTATAAATATAGAGCAACTTGCATATTTATATGCAAGAATGGAAGATGCTCTTCTCAAAAGTCAAATTTTGGTTGAGTTGCACGACACACACCTAGCAATACCAACATTAATAGTAAGTACTTATGTTTATTATAGATTTACCAAAAAGATTACTTAGAATCACAAGTGTTTGTTGTTGGACCTACTAATTCTTGTAATACAGTTTGGTTTAGCTGATATGTATTTCTTGATCTTTGCATCTAACATTGATGTTTATATTTTGATACGGAATCAGATATTCGTTATAGTTTTGTTTATGGGTGAAAATTTAAAGGGTGTTACCCGAAACATGTGATTCAGAATTCTAATTGATCATTTCATTGTCCCTAAATCAGTAACTTACAATGAAGTATGCTGAAACTAGACGTTGGACTATAACTACATGGTCTAGCATTTCTCCAAACCCAAACCGAGTCATTAAGCTTTAGAACGATACTACAATGGCTGTACTTGAATTGATTAAGTGATTTTACACTGACTGGCCCAAAGATAATAAGACTCCTTGCATGTGTACATTCAATTACAATCAAGGCTTTTGGGCTAGGAATATTTATCTAGGTTGGCCCTATCTTTTTTTTTTTTTTTTGAACAAAGGTTGGCCCTATCAACCAAGTGGTTTAGCGGTTGTGTGTTTAGATCCGTACTAGAATAAGTTTAAAAAAAGAAATCGATGTATTCCATCAATGCATCATCTGGATTGAAGGTCTGTATATTCTCTTGATATGTGTTTGTAGACTAAAAGGCTTGCTACTTATTTTGTGACATTAAAAGCTATGAACTTTCTTATATACTGGAACCAAGTCTAAATGCATCGTCGAGTAATATAGTTGAACTACATACTAAGAAACATTCATGGTCAAACTAAAGGGAGATTCAACTGCCATGGTTCACATTTAAACTTCCCAATACAAGGCATGCTAGGCACAAAGATTTTTTTTTTCTTCTTTAAACGTCAATTTTTTACGCATCTATTTTACCAATGTCTTCGGTGAGACTTGAACCAACAACCTCTTGGTTAACGGGCACACCCACATGCCACTAGGCCAAAGGTCTTGAATGTTAAGACACCAGGATTTTGTCATTACTCCCTCCCCTTAAAGAATGGAATCCTACAAGTAATATATAGTTGTAGACAACGCTTTCGTATATGCTAATGCTACACTTTTTTGGAAACACATTTTCTCTCAAACCTTTTATAGAATATAACAAACGGTATAGACTTTTTTAGAGGGTGTTTGGGAGTTCTTATCTGAGTCTGTCATTAGTAATGTTGAGTGTTTGGATGATAAAGTATTTAAAATGAACATGTTGATACATGTTTATTTTTCTTACCCGATAATTAATTCAAATATATCTAATTTGCTATCTCAAACACACCCTTCAAAATAAATTAGTCAAATACTGAAGCTAGTTATATAAAAATAAAGGTGAAGAATGAATATCGTGAACTAACTTTCTCAAATTTGCTAAATGTACGTAACATACTTATTTTAATCTCCGTCGTAATATACTTTCAAATCTTTACCAATGTACGTAATATTGTGAGTTACCACTTTAAAAGTTACAATAATGGTCCCTCGCCATTTCGTTGGCTTTCGCGTTAGTCCTTCGACATTTTTTCACTTAAAAAGTTCTGATAATGGTCCATGTGGTTTGCTTTGACTTTCACCGTTAGTCCTTAAACTTTCAACTTTTTCATACACGTTTTATACCGTTTTACGTTTTAAACATGTTTTACGCACGTTTTATATACATTTTTACGCATTTTATACACTTTTTACGTTTTTATACACGGTTTATGTAAGTTTTTACACGTTTTATACGCTTTTTAAAAACGTTTTTATATACGTTTTTTACACAATTCTATGCACGTTTTTATATACGGGTGTATATACATTTTTATACACGTATTTTCACACGTTTTTATACACGTTTTTTTACACGTTTTTAAACATGTTTTTACATACGTTTTATATATAGTTTTTACGCATTTTATACACTTTTTTTACACGTTTTTATACACGGTTTTATGTAAGTTTTTTCACACGTTTTTATACACGTTTTTTACATGTTTTTATACACGTTTTTTACACATTTCTATGCACGTTTTTATATACGGGTGTATATACGTTTTTATACACATTTTTTACATGTTTTATACGTTTTGACACCTTTTATACACGTTTTTACGTTTTAAACATGTTTTTACACACGTTTTTATATACATTTTTTACGCATTTTTATACACTTTTTTACACGATTTTATGCACGTTTTTATACACGGTTTGATTTGACTTTTACCGCTAGTCCTTTGACTTTCATCTGCTTCATACACATTTTTTACACGTTTATATACATGATTTTTACATGTTTTATACACGTATTTTACACACGTCTTTATATACATTTTTTTACATGAATATATGCACGTTTTTATACAGATTTTATATCGTTTTATACATGTTTTTACGTGCATAAAAACATGTATAAAAATGTGTGAAAACGTGTATAAAATGTGTAAATAACGTGTATAAAAGCGATGTGGCGATATACAACCGTATATAAAAGCGTGCATAGAATTGTGTAAAAGCGTATATAAAAACGTTTTAAATAACGTGTATAAAAGCGTGTAAAAACTTACATAAAACCATGTATAAAAGCGTGAAAAACTTACATAAAACCGTGTATAAAGCGTGTAAAAAGTGTATAAAATGCGTAAAATATATATAAAAGCGTGTGTAAAACATGTTTAAAAGCGATAAAACGTGCGAAAAACGCGATATAAACGTATATACACTCGTATATAAAAACGTGCATAGAATTGTGTAAAAAACGTATATAAAAACGTTTTTAAAAAGCGTGTAAAAAAACTTACATAAAACCGTGTATAAAAGTGTATAAAAATGCGTAAAAAATGTATATAAAAACGTGTGTAAAAACATGTTTAAAAACGTGTAAAAACGTGTATAAAAACGTGTATGAAAAAGTTGAACGTTTAAGGACAAACGGTGAAAGTCAAAGCAAACCACATGGACCATTACTGTAACTTTTTTAAGTGAAAAAATGTCAAAGGACTAACGGTGAAAGCCAATGCAAACGGCAGGGACCATTATTGTAACTTTTTAAAGTGGTAACCTGTCAATATTACGTACATTGGTAAAGATTTGAAAGTATATTACGTATGCGGAGATAAAATAAGTATGTTCATACATTGGGTAATTTGAAAAGTTCCAGATTCAAATATTCACCCAAAAAAAAATGAAAATTTCAATCACAAAAATGAATAGGTCTCCCTCATGAATCTGAAAGAAACAGAATGTCTTAGGACAGTAGCCTCTGCAAGTCCATATTATCAAATCCATATTTATGAACATATATAGAATACTAGAATAGTAACCAACAGCTTGTTTAAATGGATTTACATTAAAAAAAAAAAAATGTATCAACAGTGTGTGTTCACATTTTAAGCTCACAGTTTACAGAATACAGGAACAAACAGACATAGTACTAACATTCTACATTGTTGGCTTAGTGCTGACTAGGGCTGCTCAAACGGACCGGACGGACCGGACCGACCGACAAAACCGACCGGACCGGACCGAAACCGACCGGACCGATGGACCGGTCTCGGTCTAGGATTTTGCGGATTCGGTCTCGGTCCGGTCGGTCGGACCCAAAACCGGCGAAAACCGAATTTAGTTTTGGACGGACCGACCGACAAAACCGACGGACGGACCGACCTCATTCGGTCTCGGTCTCGGTCCGAGTTTTGCGGATTCGGTCTCGGTCCGGTCCGGTTTCGTCGGTCGGTCCGGTTTTCGTCGGTCCGGTCGGTTTAGACCGATGAGCACCCCTAGTGCTGACCGTTGGAACTAGAAAGCCAGTTGGAATTGGAATGAAAAGAAATCCAAAATTGGATGAAATCAGACCCAATAATGCCTTGTCATTATAGCTACTATACGATAGCTCTTAGTTTTTATTATAATCCTTCTAAACTTATATTCAATATATATATGGATAAAAAAGATCACAATTAATCAGCAACTGAAAAACTCCTGTAAGGGAGAGTACTTATACAATTGATATGAATTAAAACGTTGAAAGCAATACACATTTTATTCAAACACACTGGAAATAAAAGAAAAATAAAATATCTTCATATCTTAAGGAACTTAAGCACTCCGTTATTTGTTTGCTTTACCTTCTTATCGAACTTCTACTTCATTTTGAGTGATTCAATGAAGCTCTTTCCCTCGTTTCTAGTAAGAAAGTTGAGAAAATCCCTGAAACTACTTTCCTTGTACTTTTTGGGATTCTTATCAGTAACAAGTTCTTGGGCTGTTGCCATCTTTTCATCTATCCCCATGCTATGAAGACTTGCAATAGAGATCCTAGTTCTGTCATTGTTAAGTGTAGCTCTATGCACCATGCTTTTGTATAGCCCATTGCTTAGTACTTCAACGTGATCATCCACATGTACTTGGAGAGCCCCCTGTAGTTCAGGGACGAGACGCCAGGTGCTATCAGCAGCATCCATGATCTCGAGGCCACATGAGCTCTGAAGAACTATGGTTATGCAAGTATGGTCCGAGTGAGGTGGTACTCCTAAAGCAAGATGTGGGAAAGGGCACTTTGGGTAGCAGTTAACGGCCATCACTTGCATACCATCTTCCATCTTGTTTTCAAGATATTTTTGGCCAATTCCAAGACTTTCAGTAATGGCTCCCATAATCTCGATAGCCAAATGTCTTGATTTTATAGCATAACTCCCCATTTTGTCTCTGAAATGGACATAAGACTATCAAACATGAACAACGAAAAAAACAATATCTATGTATATATTTTTGCACTTTGTTCTTAGATGTGTTATATATATAGCTAGTATAACACACCTTCTACAAACAAAGTATAAGCACAACTTGGAGATAATTTCTTCTATATTTGACAAGGGTAGACCCTACATTATATAATCAATTATGACTACTCGTCATGTTCGTTATATGTTCCGACATATATGGACATAGGACTTTCCTAAACTATCGCCCATATGAATTATTCTGTAACTAACGCAAGCTAGTTACACGTGTTGAACAATACGTGTGGACAAAATAACGCTTTATCGACACACACTTTGTGCATACGTATACCTAGATAAGATTGTCGCTACTAGTTTTTTGAGTTAGACATGCACTTGTGCATACGTATCTCTCGATATGTGATAGTACAGCTTGGAATTTGACTCTTCAAGGTTTGAATCGATGTCTTCACGAATCAAAGCTAACATAGAATACAGAAATGGTCTTTCAGTTTGGCAAAAGAGTTGCCAAGGAAATAATGAGTATAAGATCAACATACTATAATATGTAAGGGTGTAGTGAAGCCTTTGGGAAAAGTGATAAATTTGAAATACTCCTCTCCTTCTCTCAATGAATCAAGGAGAGTGGTAGATGACAATAACGAAACAAAAATGGATTATCTATCAGTATTTGGCTATTAGACATGTTGAAAAAACCCAAGAATAATAAATTTGTAACGGTTTCGTATTTACCAGGTTTAAGAAATATATAGAAAATGCAAGTTTTATAGTTCGTGAGTTAGCTTGATTATTACAATATTACGTATTTGAATAAATCATACTGAACAAGTACAAGATAACGCATTTATGCATCACATTTGATGTTAGCAACTTATCGGAATTTTGTAGTATGGAGAGCTACTAAACAAGAAAGAAGTAAATATAGGAATTATATGTTCCCAAAAACACACTTAATTTGTAACCTTAAACTTAATTCTAGTATGTTGTGTCGGTATTGGAATTGAAGTTATTTGTGATTTGCATATTTTATTAAGACACATGTACCCTGCATAAGTTGAATCTATTTTAAATGATGAACAAATTTGACAAGCTAAGACTATTTTCATCAATGGGGTAACAATACAACCGGTTAAGTAGATCGTACATAAATAATAATATTTTAATCAAAATTCTCAAATCCTCTCACAATCAAGGTCATATGGCAATCTAAATTGCCAACCTTCAATCTGTCACATGGCGGCTATTGAATGACAATTTGTTTTATTTTTATTTTTTTCTAAAAAATAGATTGGTTGTATGTATAGGTTGGGTTGGGTTGTTGGTAAAAAAGTATAGATTGATTGTGTAGGTGAAGAAAAGAAAAAATAATATTTTAGTAGAGATTGAGTTGTGATAGATTGTTGATAAACATAGTCTAAAGTGACAAATGGGTTGGGTTAGGTTGGGTCACGAGTCAAATGGGTTGTGGGTCAAATGAGTCACAGGTCAAACATGTCGTGTTTTAAGTATG
The DNA here is from genome assembly GCA_022545495.1 of Chrysanthemum lavandulifolium. Classification (NCBI taxonomy): domain Eukaryota; kingdom Viridiplantae; phylum Streptophyta; class Magnoliopsida; order Asterales; family Asteraceae; genus Chrysanthemum; species Chrysanthemum lavandulifolium. The sequence continues at coordinate 88,815,046 of CM040244.1, forward strand.
GGTTAAGTGGGGCATGGGTCAGACGGGTTGGGTCGGGTCAACCCAATATTTTTTCTTTTAAAATGAATTTAAAGCATATCATCATATTTATCTTAAATAATAATTAAAAAATAATAATAATAATAATAATACTTGTGAGTGGCAGGTCTATTTTGACACCAGAATGTTAAAATAAGTTAAATAGAATATTAGCTAATAAGTATAATGTATAATTTCATATATTGAGGACTATAGTATTAATTGTGAAAACAAATATCAATTATAAAATGGAAAATGATTGGGAGGCCTAAAATATATGACTAATTGTGTGTCTAATAGATGTGTCAATTAATTATTGGTTTGTGAAGAAGTGGGTCCCCTGCTGTCTCCAATAATATGTTGACAAATATGTTTAGGCATGTTATTAGGCATACGAGTTAGACATCACAATCAATGCTCTTAAAAAATATCACTGTGTACTGGTGCAGTTTCTTTCTACTCTACACAAAACAAAAATAATTAAATACAGTATATAGGTACGAAGATAACAGTGGAGGGTGGTTTTCGGCTGGTTTTCTAACGGTGAGTTTCGTTAACTCGTCGTCGACATGTTGTACTACGGTTCCTTCTGACTCTCCGGAAAATATTGAGTTTTTGACACCTATTCAAACCCTTTTCATGACCCGTTTTAACCCATTGTGGATTCATCAAGAACAACACTTGACCCATTCGTGTTTTTGGTGCGATCTATTTCAACCCACGATGATAAAAAATCTTACCGTTTGACCCGGTTTTTGATAGTTCGGTCGGGATTGCGGTCTAATTATCACGGTCATACTTAGATGTTCACTAGATATAGATAGCGAGAATGAATTGTCGTTCGAGAAAAAACATAGATATAGAAATGTTTTTAGGTAAGAACTAATGAATTGATATTGTATAGACACGAATAATCAAAATAACTCTTTGATTGATAATAGGAAAATAGCTCAAAACCTATTACATGTTATACAATACTCTGTATGTGTTTGTGGTGTACTAAACTCAAAGGAAATGCTTCTATTTATAGGCTTCAACTCTTCACAAGTAGCAAGCAACTTGCTTATCTTCAACTTGCATAATCTGTATAAAATCTTGGATAAGATTCCATATCTTTCTCAAGTTGCATATCTTGGACAATATTGAGCCACTATTCAACATTCTTACTTCTTTGACTTAGAATTCCAACAATCACCCTTTGAATCTCTAAGTCCTTCAGAGATATCTTTGATTCCAATCAAGCTCGCATTTCCTTGAACTTGATTCGAGCCAATGGTTTCGTAAAAATACAGTTTCATCAATATCTTCTTGCTCCATAAAATTGCTTTCTTGGAATTTTTGGAGTCGATCCCGACATTTAGGCGCGTAATGGCACGATTTATCACATCTGTAGCATTTAATCTTGATGATTCTTTTTACGGTTTCGGTTTGAGTGAATTTAGTTTGGACTTGTTGGGTTTATTCATACTTTGGGCTTTTGACCCACTAGAAAACCGGATCCACTAGATGAACCGGATCCATCCGACCCGTATCCATCTTGATTAATAAAATCCTTTGACCGGTTATTAATTCCCACTTCCCTTTCTCTCGATCCGGACCAGCCGCCACCGGAACCACCCTGCCACAATCGGCATTCCTACTCGAACCACCACCACTCGAGCGAGTAAACAATACCCTTTCTTTGCTCGTCTCCACCATCTTCTCCACGAATCCGCTCTTCATACGCCTTCAACCGACCAACTACATCTTCGAAACCTACTTTCTTTAGATCAAGAACCTGCTCAAGAGAAGCAACAAGATGAATGAACTTTCGCGGCACCACCTTTAGCAGCTTCTTAACTAGCTTCGATTCGTCTATCGTTTCCCCCAGCGACGCGGATTTCGAGGCGATTCCGGCGAGTTTTCCGGCGAAAACATCAATGGTCTCGGTCTCGTGCATCTTCAACCGATCAAACTCAGAGTTTAAAGTCTGCAACCTTGCTTCCTTCACTCTATCTGCTCCAACATAACGAGCCTTGATCGATTCCCACACACCTTGGACTATCGACATCACCAATCTGCATTATCGAGTTTGGGGATTGCTTGATACGGCAATCCCATCGCCAGTATTTTCTCTTCATTTGCTTATGTTCCAGGTTCTATAGTTGACCATGCTTTATGAATTCTGAGTACTACCTTCATTCGTAGGGCCCAGACAGTGCAGTTGGTGGATGATAGCATTGGACATGCTACGGTGGTTGTTCCGACCTCCTTCACCCTCACCGGTAAAGGTGTAGGTCGTCCTTCGTCTTCAACATCTGACATGTCGTAGTTGTACTCCGGTCTCCTTCCCGATCACCATGTACGTATTCAAAGCCCCTTTACTCAAGCTCTGATACCAATTAATGAATTGATATTGTATAGACACGAATAATCAAAATAACTCTTTGATTGATAATAGGAAAATAGCTCAAAACCTATTACATGTTATACAATACTCTGTATGTGTTTGTGGTGTACTAAACTCAAAGGAAATTCTTTTATTTACAGGCTTCAACTCTTCACAAGTAGCAAGCAACTTGCTTATCTTCAACTTGCATAATCTGTATAAAATCTTGGATAAGATTCCATATCTTTCATAAGATTTCCTATCTTTTTCAAGTTGCATATCTTGGACAATATTGAGCCACTATTCAACACTCTTACTTCTTTGACTTAGAATTCCAACAAGAACTAGAGATATGATATTGCCTGTAGTCATGTGGCTTATCAGGCCATTGTTGGATCCATTCATTAAGAGGGTGAGCATAATGCTTGAGGAACTCCTCCAATCTTGAATTTTGTCAACCTCATCCTTTATGCTTGTCCCATAACGCGGCTTGAACATCGTTAGACATATATTTTCCTTCTCGGTTGTTGGTAGGTCGAAAACGCAAATCACGGTTCCTAATGCTTCGTCGAGCACCTTTTGTGATATCCATGGTTGATTATCTACCCATAAAATCAAAAGTGGAAATGATTTAAAATGTATTACATTAACAATACTAAGTTATATATACTTGCAAAGTAACACGAATCCATAAAATTTAAAAAAATAAAAATAAAAATAAATAAATAAAACTACCTGAAAAAATCCACTCTCACGACAAGCATTCCCAATGTTCTTGACTACCATGGATCGTTGATCAGGATCATTGAGTCCAACTAAGTCAACGACAGTCACATTTGCAATCTCAGGGTTCAAACTAGGTCTATTTGACGATGAGATTTCCAAGGATCTAGGAACATGTGAAAATCCATTTTCTTGTGGTGTTTCTTCTATCGAAAAGGCCTTGTTCTCGTCAGAATCGCCGCTCTCCATGTTGAACCAACGGAAACTTTCAGAGAACTTTGTATGGGTTACATTATATACCAATCATTATGTTTTCTTTATTTTTTATTATTAAGTTATCATCGATCATTAACTTTCTCATTTTTTATTTTATTTTTCTACTTTTTAATTATATATATCATACACCACATGAAACGACGCCAAATTTGAACGAATAAAATATTGGCGTATAAAAATATTTAACGAACAAAATTTGGCTGCCAGCCAGTAATAAGCGTAACTAAAAATAGAAAGATCGGTTTTCTTTAATCGAAAGACCCAATGATTTACCCTTAGGGAGAGATGTTAGAACATAAAAAATGTAAATCATTAGTATAGGTTTTTCGGAAGAGATCTAGTGAGAAGAGAAATTGAAATAAGAAGAATGAGAAGAAATTTGAGTCACACATTTCAAACGAGGAGGAGAAATTTAAGGGGAGATGCATCTATTTCTTTATGTGCGGTTATGATTTTTCTCACTCTTCTCATTTTAATTTTACTTCTCATTTGATCCTTACTATAAGTTTTTAATGTAAAAATTGATATTATATGTATATTGTGTTGATATAAGACCACTTATACCATCATCTCTCGCGTTTCTCACTAAAATAAAAGTGTTCACACTCACTCTTTCTCGAGAATAAGTAGACGTTTAGGATTAATGTGCACTATTGTTTTGCTTTCATATAATCGGTGTGTATAAGTTGTGGTTGTCATTGTTTTTCACTAAATGTTGCGATCTATTGTTCTACTTTCATATTAAATAAAATGTAGAACAACAATGCGAAACTTTCTACTCAATGACACATATTTTTAAGTTAATGAAGTAAATACATCTAAAGTACCAAGTTATTTAGTTTACCAAACTGAATACTTTTGAAAAATATAAATAGGCATTGAAGAATCGTACTGATCATTTTCTTTGTAAGTTTAACTTGCCCGCACATGGGTTAAGTAAAAATAAATATGGTTAAAACTATTATTAACAAAAATATAAATATCAAAATGAATGCACGGCCCCATAGGTTAATGTGTGATAAAGACATATACACGATATTGTGCGTATATCAATGATGCATGTAATTACTCTTTAACGTTTAAAATAGAATGTTCAGAAACACATTTGTGGATTACTAAAAAGGGGGTTGAATAGTTTTACCGATTAAAATTTGGTTTTAAAACAATTAGATCAAGTCTTTTTGAAACTTTTTGGATAGTGAGGTATTGATAATGTAAAAATATAAATAATAAAACAAATACGATATATAAAGTAAAGTAAATAACAGATAGAACCGTTACACAAGTATTTATAGTGGTCCGGTTACAAGGACACATTCCTTGCCCTACTCCAGTATCCGAGTACCTAACTTGAGAGTTCGTAAACACTATGTCAACAAGCTCCTTATCCGGCAGAGAAGCCTCACAACGTCGCTTACACTTTATCCGGTACAAAGCTAAATACCGGGTTGTTTACAATGGAAGAACCAACCCAACAACACAAACTAACACTACAAGTTTATACCAAGCTAAAATCACATGGTTCAGTTGACAGGAAAAAGGCAAAGCTGGTTGTTCAAGGTAATAGACAAATAAAAGGTGTGGACTATGATGAGACATTTGCACTTGTAGCTAAAATGGTCACTGTGAGGTCATTGTTAGTTGTTGCAGCTATGAAAGGTTAGAATATTTTGCAAATGGATGTCTCCAATGCATTCCTCTATGGTGACTTGTTTGAAGAAGTGTACATGAAGTTACCAATGGGGTATGTTGGAAAGTGGGAGCCTGTGTAGAATGTCACACCTTCAACCACACAAGTCTGCAAGTTGAAGAAATCCTTATATGGACCAAAGTAAGCACATAGACAGTGGTTTGCTAAATTATCCAGTGCTTTGCCATCTTTTGGTTATCAGCAGTCCAATGTTGATTATTCATTGTTCACCAAACATAATGCACAAGGTTTCACATATGTTTTGGTGTATGTAGATGATCTTATGATCGCTGGAAATGACAAATCTCAAATAGAAACTTTGAAAGCTCAGTTAAGTTCTCAGTTTCATATGAAGGATCTTGGTGACTTGCATTATTTCTTGGGATTAGAAGTTACAAAAGCTTATACAAGACTCTTTGTTTCTCAAAAGAAGTACGTCATGATTTATTACAAGAAGGCGGAGTTACGCACGATGAACCTTACAAGCTTCACGTGGATCCTAATCTCAAGTTGCGAGGCTAATATGGGTTCTCCTTTACCGACCCGGGTGTACAAAATACATTGGGAAATTCATTTATCTCACTATAACCATGCTTGATATCTATGACAGTCCAATTACTTAGTCAATTCATGCGAATCCCACATGAGTTCATATTCACGATCAAACACCTACTTAGATACCTTTAAACTCACCAAGTCAAGGTATTTTGTTAACTAATGATTCAAAGGTCCATTTTACTGCCTATTGTGATTCAGATTAGGCCAGTAGTCACATGACTAAGACATCTACTACAGGCTACTGTATCCTTTTAGGAGATTCACCTATATCATGGAAGTCAAAGAAACAAGGTGTAGTGTCAAGAAGCTCAGCTGAGGCAGAATATAGGGGTATGGCAGTCACTTGTTCTAAGATTACATGGTTACTTAGTTTACTTACGGATCTTGGCTTGAAAGATATTCATCCAGTTACTCTTCACTGTGATAATCAAGCAGTTATTCACATTACAACCAATTCAGTGTTTCATGCTAAAACAAAGCACATTGAAGTGGAATGTCATTATGTAAGAGATCAAGTCAAAAAAGGTGTGGTCAAGCCTACTTATCTGCATACTTCAAAGCAATCAGCAGATGTGCTCACCAAGATACTCACCACAGAACATCATACTCTACTCAACAAGTTGGTAGTTTCTTCACCATATATTACCCAACTTGAGGGCGAGTATAAAGATAGAGGGGGCTAAATTATAATATTTACATAGTCAAAGGACCAAACTTGTAAATAGAATAAAGTAGGGAAGTTATTATGTTTTTAGAGGAGAAGTTTGTTAAACTCTTTCCCTCTCCATTTCTTTCTCTTTATAAGATGTAACAAACACAATTCAAGGCAACAAATCATTTTCCCATTTCTCACATTTCACTCTCATTTTTCCCTCATTACGATCATGTTAAACTTCACATTCTCCAACCCAAACCGAGTCATTAAGCTTTAGAATGATGCTACAATGGCTGTACTTGAGTTGATTAAGTGATTTTACACTTATTGACCCAAAGATCATAAGACTCGTTGCATGTATACATTTAATTACGATAAAGGCTTTGGGCTAGGAATATTTATCTAGGTTGGCCCTATCAACCAAGCGGTTTAGCAGTTGTGTGCTTAGATCCTTACTAGGATAACTTAAAAAATAAATTGATGTATTCCATCAGTGCATCTAGACGTCTGTAAATTCTTTTGATATTTGTTCGTAGATTAAAAGGCTTGCTACTTATTTTGTGACATCGAAAGCTATGAATTTTTTTAAATACTGGAACCAAGTCTAAATGCTAATATAGTTGAACTACTAAGAAACATGCATGGTCCAACTAAAGGGAGATTCAGCCGTCATGGTTCGAATCTAAAGCTCCCAATACAAGGCATGCTAGGCATCAAGATTTTTTTAGAACGTCAACTTTTTACACAACTATCCCACAAATGTCTTCAACGTGATTTGAAACAACAAACTCTTAATTAACGGGCACACTCACATGCCACTACAAAAATGGAATCCTACCGGGCTACCGGTACTATACTGTAGTAGACAACGTTTTTGTAAAAGTTAACGTTACAATTTTTTTGATACACATTTTCTATCAAACCTTTTATAAAATATACAAACGGTATAAACTTTTTTAGATGATTTCTTATTTGAGCCTGTTATTCGTTATATATGTTGAGTGTTTGAATGATAAGTATTTAAAATGTACATGTTGATATATGTTATTTTTTTTACCAGATAATTAATTCAAATAGGGTTTTGGCCGTACAATAGACGTGTACTTTACGAAATGTGCCATTTTGGTACGTGTACTAATTTCGTTCCATTTTTTGTTGTCTACTTTCAACTTTTGTACCATTTTGCACACAACTGGACAGGCAACCAACTAATATTTTAAAAAATCGGCTAAAATCCTACATGGCATCGCTGACTTATTTGACTCTATATTAAAAGACCAAAACGTTTCCCATTTCATTATTAAAAGACCTAAACGTTTTCCTCCCTTTTCACCTTAAAAACCCTAACCCTAATTTCCAATTTCCATATCATCTGATCAACAAAAATGTGATTAACAGTAAATTTTCACCACGATGGTTTCACACCATCACCACTCATGTATGTTGAAGGGGATGTTTCTATGATTCAGAATATAGACTTCATTGGGATGGCGGTTATTCGTTTGTCCAAGATGCTCGAAAGGATGTTGTCGGTTTCCGTTAAAGGTATGTATTATCACATTCTGGTAAAGAGCTTAGTAATGGTTTGAAGGAACTTAAGAATGATGTAGATTTAGCAGACTTTATTGCCCTAGGTGTTAAGAATGGTAATATTATTGATCTGTATTTGGAACATCATGGGTATGATTTATCCCATTGGGTACAAACTGAGCTTAGGTTTGATAAGATACCAGATGAGGATGTAGAGATGGAAGACTTAACAGAGTATGGGGTTACTGATTATGTAAGAGAAGATGATGTAGAGATACCATATAGGACCATTAAGGACTCATTTTCTGAATAAACTATGTAGTGGTAATTTTATAAGTGATCATGAACCTCATAGGTAACATTGATCCTGAAGCAAAACAATGGCTCATTGACAGGAACCCAAACACATGGTGTAGGCCATTTTTCAAGATGGATAGAGGCTGTGCAACATATGAGAATGGCATCTCTGAGTCTTATCACAATGCAATAGGTATTGCTAGAGGTAAGCCAATTATTACCATGTTAGAAGAGATTAGAGTGTACTTAATGCAAAGGCTATGTAGCATGAATAAGTTAGCCTCTAATGTTGTAGACAACATCACACCTTCAATTAGGAAAGAAATATAGAGATTGAAGGACACCCAAGATTCGGGTAACCTATGCTTGTGGTGGTAATATGTATGAAGTTAGGAAGGAGATGAATCCTATGGTGTGAACTTAGAGAATATGACATGTACACATAAATGGTGGGATTTGAGTGGGGTTCCTTGTGTTCATGTTGTATCAGCTTTTGGTTACATTAAAAGTGATCCAGTGCTAGGGGTTAGTGCATGGTATTCTAAGAGGATGTGGGTCAATGCATACAGTTATTTCATTAGGCTTGTGGGTGGTTCATTTATGTGGCCATACACTAAATATGAGCCTCCATTGCCTCCAATACTTAGAAAAATGCCAGGAAGACCTATAAAACTTAGAATTAAACATGCCACAGAAAGGGTTAATGAAGTTAGCAGGAGTGGAAGAATGATGACATGTACAGTTAGTTGGGAAAAGGGTCATAACAAGAAGAATTGTAAGAAAGAGCAGCAACCTAAACCAGTCAAGGAAAAAAGGAAACCAGGTAGAAAGAAGGTTGGTTCTTCATTTCTTTTCCTAACTGATGTTATGGACCGGAAATTGGTGAAGGATCCAGTGGTGCTGGTCCTAGTAGTGCAACTTCAAGTTGTGCTGGTCCAAGTAGTGGTGTTGCTCCAAGTAGTGCAACTCCAAGTGGTGATGGTCCAAGTAGTGCAGTCCCATCTGATGCAGTCCCATGTGATGCAGTCTCATCTGATGCAGTCCCAAATGTTGCAGGTTTCATGAATGAGGTAATATGTTTGGTATGTGTAAAGTTTAAGAATATTTGTTGATTTGCATGCTCTGATGAATTTGTGTGCTATTTGCGGATCAAGTTAAACAATCAGTGATAGAAGATCCTATTGAGGAATCACAAGATAATGAAATTCCTACCCAATGAGTAAGACAAGCAAGGCTCTTTGCACGGTGGTTGATGAAGCAATTCTTCTTGGTTTACTCAAGAGTGCAGTTTTGAAAAGAAGGTGCAAATCTGAAAGAATTGCAAAAAGAGCCAAACCATACAAATTTGGACCAGATGGTGCAGGATCAAGTGCTGATAAAGCTTGGGATGTTGAAGATGTTCTTGCAGAAAAAAAGTTGTTTAAGTATCATGAAACTTAACTAGTATGAATAATGTAGTCAAACTTTGGGTAATGTAGGTGTACTGAACATGGTCTTGGTTGTTGGCAGTGTTACTTTATGCCTACCACTAAACAATGTCTACCACTAAACAATGTATTGGATAGTGTGACTTTATGTCCACAATTTTGGTTTGTAATGCAGGAAATGGTCTAAGATTTTTGTGGTTATTGACTTGTCATTTTGTGTTTCTTTAGCATTTAGATATGGTCCATTACAGACAACAATATACCACTTGCTTTGGTATGTGCAGATGACAAAAATATACCACTTGCATTCATCAAAATATACCACTTGCATTCATCAAAATATACCACTATAAAGAGAACATAAAACATTAAACTTGCATTCATCAATAAAAACACCTAATTCTTCCTATAAAACATGATAAAACAAGCAATGATACACATGAAACCAACAATCTTCCTATAAAACACTAAACTTGCTTTGGTTTCTTTCAACTCTTTTTGCATCTCCAACACATGCTTCTCCATAGTTGACTTTTTCAAGTCAAAGTCCCTTTCAATGTCTTTTATCCTTCCATACAAACCATTCATCCTTTTTTCTGGTTGTTTATCCTTCTGAATCAGCTTGTAAACCTCCTTTTTGTAGTACTCACTTGGTAAGTCTTTATCAATCCAGTAAAAGTCCTACATTTTGCACCCTTATAGTAATTAACACAACCAATAAAACGTTTTAATGGAATCAATGGTTTTTTATGTTTGTTGAATGACTGGTTCATCACATTCGCAAAACGTAGGTGGAGGAGGACGCCTATGAATAGAAGATGATGAAGATGCCATTGATTTATCTTAATTGAATTTTGGATGTATTAATTTTTTGATGAAATTAGGGTTAGATCAATTAGGTTTTTTGGGGGTCAATTTTGGGGAAGACGTGGATATGGTAGATGGGTATGTAACTTGGTTTTTTTAGTGGAAATCCGACATGTCGTGCACACGTGGATATGGTGATAATAGTTTCGGTAAAACAAGTTTAGCCGTGCAAAATGGTACAAAAGTTGAAAGTAGACAACAAAAAATGGAACGGAAATTAGTACACGTACCAAAACAGTACATTTCGTAAAGTACACATCTATTGTACGGCCAAAACCCTTTCAAATACTGCTATCTCAAGCACACCCTCTTAAATAGTCAAATACTGAAGTTGTATAAAAAATAAAGAAATTTTCCAATCACAAAAACAAATAGGTCTCCCTCATTAATATGAAAGAAACAGAATGTCTTAGGACAGTAGTCTCTTAAGTCCATATTATCAAATCCATATTTTATGAACATAATATACAGAATAGTAACCAACAACTTGTTTTAAGTGGATTTACATTAAAGAAAAGTGTTAACAGTGTGTGTGTTTACATTTTATACTCACAGTTTATGGAATACATGAAAAACAGACATAATACTAACATTCCAAATTGTTGGCTTGTGTTGGCCCGTTTTTCTGGATCTATAATCAAAATATACCAAAAATACAAGAAACAATTGAATCTGGAAAAGCTTTTCTATATATCAGTCATGAACATCTTTGTTACAGATTCTAAACTATAAATACAAAATGAAAAGGCACAATGAAAGGGTGTGTTGGTTCGTTAGAATCAACAGGTGTGACCCTTTGACGTGTAACTGTTTTTTGTAACTGCTATTTGGCAGTTATTTTGTAACTGTCATAAAAAACTGTTGTCTTGACTTTCTTCTTTGACTTTGGTTGACCGGGTCATATGGGGTGTTGACTTGGGTTGATTGGGATTACCCAATATTCTCCCCCTTAATCACAATCGATGTGACGTAGGTCTGTAATCCTTCTTGATTCATCTTCTGGTGTGATCCACCATCTGAGCTTTTAATTTATTGTAGTGCTTGTGGTCATCCTTATATCCAGGTAGATCAATTTTCCTTCGGTTACTTCCACATTTTCTTCTGTGATCTTCATTATGTCCATGTTGATCATATTTTTCTGGTTATTTCCACCTTTATTGTTGTGATCTTCCTTAAGTCCGGTTGATCATGTTCTTGGGTTATTTCCACCTTTATTGTTGTGATCTTCCTTAATTCGGGTGATCATATTTTTCTGGTTATTTCCACCTTTATTGTTGTGATCTTCCTTAATTTCGGGCTGATCATATTTTTCTGGTTATTTCTTCAACAATTGCCATAAGCAATGTTGGTTCTAAGTCTTCTTCAATTAGATTTGATTGTTCTTCTTTCTTTAATGGACATTTGTTTGCAAAATGCCCATACTCCTTGCATCTAAAACACATCACCTTACTCTTATCATGAGTAAATTTATTTGACTTCTTTGTTTGATTCTTTCTTGGAATTATTTTCTTGGCCTCATAACAAATCATTTCCACATTCTTCTGATGTCTTCCGTGAGTAATGTTATTGTTGTGACGTGTAAACAATAACTTACATTGATCGTTATTGTCATTATTCTTCTTAAACTTTATTCTTTCCTTGTCGTCTTGAGTCTCCCAATTGCTTCTTCCATCGTCATTTCACTTAGGTCGGAGTATTACTCTATTGATGCAACTATTTGCAAATACCTATCGGTACTGACATTTAATAGTTTCCGTACTAGGTTTGATCTTCAATAGTGTGTCCTAGACTAGCGGCTTTGTTTACGAGTGTTGTTAGTTTTGTAGCGAAGGTGTCGATTGGCTCGTCTTCTTTCATTTGTAACATCTCAAAATCATATTTGAGTGTTTGTAGTCTTGCTTGTTGAACTCTGTCTTCGCCAACGTGTCTAGTTTTCAAAGCATTCCAAATGTCTTTCGCGGTTTTGTGATTTGTTATTTGAAGTAATTGTTCTTCGGGTAAGGCTTGATAAAGGAAAGCAATAACGGTTTTGTCCTTTTTCTTATCGGGTTGAGTCGATTCAGTCGGCTCTATTGTTTCCCATAAACCATTCGCTTCGAGAATGATTTGTATTCGAATTGCCCTTAATGAGTAATTTGCGGGTTTTAGGATTGGGCATTGGAATTGAGGTGTACTAATTGTATTAATTTCCTTATTTCCACTTCCTTTCGTCATAGCTTAAGGATATTGATAAAAATCTCAAAAAAAACTTTTTAACGCTAGGTGTGTCGAAATTTCAATATCTAGCGAGTTTTTTTTTTTTTTTTTTTTTTTTTTTTTTATAGGCTATAAAACCTTTATGGGACTAGTTTTTAAATCCAATACTATCCTTAATCAATATAATAAGTAGTATGAGTACGAGTTATTATATTTTCTAAAATTGACAAGATACTAATTTAAAACAAAGTAACTTATCTAAAATAAAACTATACAATATATATAAAAGACTTAATATATATACTATATAAAAACATAAATGAAAGGGTGGTTTTGTATAAATTTTAAAACCTAGTGGGTTGATAGTGTAACCCGTAGCCCTTTTTGCCTTTGAGATGCCCTAATAAAAAAGGTGTGCCTCTCTTTTATACTCCTTATCTTTTCTCAGATGAAAAGAAAACGTTTCTTTATTTCTTATATCGTTTCTGAGACAAGATAAAACCTCTGTCTCTTTCTGGTTCTGGGATTTGTCCCGTTTTCTTTTCTCCTGATACTTATGGCTTGTTGGCCTTCCTCTCTTCTCCGGTGTGTGGTGTTCTTTGCGAGCACTCGATTCCCTCAATTGAAACTTTTAGGGTTTCGGTGAATTTGGGGGTTTTCAATCCGTGAGAGATATGGATAATTGGAGATTGAAATTGAGTCGATTGGTGACTCAATTAACGTTCTGGGCTTGATTCGTTAATCTAAACAGGTGTGTTTGTTCTAATTTGAATCGTTATAATTTTGCCCTAATTGATGACTTCGTTACCAGATTGGTATTTGGTTTTTTTTGTTTTTGAATCAAAGGGGTATACGATTTTCTTAATCGTTTCTGATCTTTTTTTGGATTGGGTAACAATTGTTTCGATGTTAATATTTGTCTATTGACAAAGATTTTCTTGCAAAAATGTTATCTGATGCCCGGTTGAGTAATCACAGGTTTGTGATTATTCCCTTGTTGCGACAGAAATAGAAACACAAAAAATGATCTTTTTTGATTTTGTGTTCGATTTATACTTGCAGAAAAAATTTCCGAAACAAAAATTGTTCCTTTGATTCTGAAATAGGAAACAAAAGATTGGTATATGATGATTTTGTGGCTCTGATACCAATTGTTGGCCCGTTTTTATGGATCTATAATCAAAATATACCAAAAATACAAGAAACAATTGAATCTTGAAAAGCTTTTCTATATATCAGTCATGAACATCTTTGTTACAGATTCTAAACTATATATACAAAATGAAAAGGCACAATGAAAGGGTGTGTTGGCTCGTTAGAATCAACGAGTGTGCCCTTGATGTGTATAGCTATTTTTATACTCGCTATTTAGCGATTATTTTATGCTATCATAAAAAGTGTTGTCTTGACTTTGGTTGACCCGGTCATATGGGGTGTTGACTTGGGTCGATTGGGATTAACCCAATAGCTTTCTACTGACCGTTGGAACTAGAAAGCCCCGTTGGAATTGGCATTAGAAGAAATCCAGGATTGGATGAAATCGGACCGAGAGTTGAGATCAATATAGAACTCATATTTGTCATAGAACAAATGAACCAATTATAGCCCTCCATTTTTTTTATCTAAATTAATAAAAAATCATTTTCCACATTTTTTATAAAACAACATATCTTACAAACGGTAAATCTTCAAACTATAAAAAATACACCATCACGACGAGAATTAAACTATCTTTTATAGATATACATTTTATATATTTTTGACAAACATTTTTTCAAAATCCGTGCCGAAAAATCATATATGATTTTACGAATCATATATGATTCGATTTTACGAATCATATATGATTTTCACGAATCATATATGATTCTCAAATATCATATATGATTTTTGTTGACGAAATTTTGAAAAAAAATTGTTAAAAATATATAGTAGTGCATATCTATAGAGATAATTTAATTCTCTGCAAGGTATAATTTTTATCGCGTAACGATTAACGGTTTGCGAGATATTTAATTTTTAAAAAGGGTGAAAGTTTATCATAATAAAAAAATGAATGACTAATATTGGTTTATTGGATTTATGGTAAATTTGAGATCTATATTGAACTTTAATGCCTTGTCCGTATAGCTACAATAGCACTTAGTTTTTACTATAACATTATAAACATACGAGGCATTGTAAGCCCGTGCGTTGCACTGTATTGGTATGGACTGAATGTATAATATTTTTTATGTAATATTGTGTGGAAGTAGTTAAATATAAGATATTGAAATTTATGGTATCATAAGTTTTGTTATCGTAGAGCGGAGGTAAACTCTCGACAAAGTCGCTTCTTCATCTCTACTGTAGATGAGTACATAATAATGTTGACTATTTTTTTTGGGTCAGTGGCCTAAATTGTAAAATGACTACAATTTTTTTTACCCTCGCATTAATTTAAGTTACTATTATTTTAGATAGACAATTAACGTTATAAGAGTATATGTGAAGAGGTTTATGTTAATATGTTACATTTAAAAAAAGACTTTTCATATGTAACACTTTAATATTAGTAGGTTACATAAATAATGTTTAGCCTATTTATTTGGTGCATGTTTCATAATGAGTTATAGTACCAATTGGTTTGTTGTATAGTTTATTTTCAATGGCAAATTTTGAGTTGATATGTAATTTATCGAATATTGCAGGTTCTTCAAAATTGCGTAATTGCATGCGCTTGTGGTTTGTGCAACAGGCATGTGAAGATGATGCATTATCCAAAATGCTATTCGGTTGTTGCCAACATTTGAGGAGGGTAATAGCTAAGAACCATACAATGATGGCAAACATGGAAGCTTATGGTGCTAATGGAGTTGCTTTGGAGTCACTTGAAGCTTTAAGAAAAACCCAAGACAGACATCGGTTAATGCTTGCAGAGCTAAACTATTTGCTAGATGAAGCGAAAGTGGGTGCCCGTGAGGAAGAAGCTAATGCCATTAAGATGAATGAGTTTAAGTAGTTGTTTGGGTTTAGGTACTTTGGTTGGTTTTAATAATTCGAATGTTTTGTTTGTTTTTGGAACGATGCTATGTCAAATTAATATATATTTATTTCATGGCAAATGATATAGTTGGTGCATTTAAATTAGATTAATTTTATTTTAAGTTTCATTTACCATATAGTTGAAATGTTAGTATATAAATATAAAGATAATATATAAGTTATTAACATTATTATGATTATTTTTTTTTTTTAAATTAGGATGTTAATGCCAAAGCATTGTATATATAAGGACTGTTTTATATCTACTTAAAAGATGAAGGGTTTGAATTGCAAAATGAGATAACTTCTAAATCACGCATATCGATTTTTGCATGAAGAATATGAAAAGACTACGAATAACACGAAATTAAATTTCTCAATGACTTTTGAGTGTATTTTTTGTAATTATCATGCAATTTATGAGTTAGTACATTGTAATTATGTATACTTACAAAACCATAAACACAACCATCATTACTTAACGGTTAACCCTAGACCATCATAACATAACCCTAATCGGAAAATGTCTTCCACACCTAACATTGACGAAATGAAAGCTCTAACAGAATCAGGGAAACTAAGTGATGCTTTCAGGCTTTTGATTATGCAAGACATTGCAGAGGAGAAGAAGTTGATTGAGAAGCTGGGAGAAGAGAGCACCATTCTCCGAAAGACTATTGCAAAAAAAGAAGAAACAATCGATGAGGCTAGAAGATTGTTTCCTTCTTTCAATGCAGTTGCAGCAACAGGTGAGTTTGCCCTTCGTGAGATCCAGCTGAAGGACAGAAGGAAGAATGACTTGCTTGCTCAGTTGTTGGTGCTATGTCGTCGGAGTTTGGCGGAGAAGGAGGATTTTACGGATGACTTGGATGAGGTGATGATTCGAAGATGAAGCGTAGGAAGATGTGGGGGTGGGTTTTGTGTTTTGATGTAAATTTGTTGGTTGTATGTATGGTTTTATTAAGCTACTCTTTTATCTTAACTATTAAGTATATATATTTATGAATGGAGTAAACTGATGAATCATCGAGTTCTTCGGTTTTAGATTTGATGGTCTAGTAATTACTTGAAGAAGGCAAGTTTTTTTATTTAGTTTTTTACTTTTATTATAAAATGGTCAAGTAGTGTGTGTGTTGACTTTAAGTGTTTCACACATATATCTCACTTTTACTCGGTTCAAACACACAGTTACATTCAAACTTCCGACCTAGGGTTTTCAATCAATCGAAAAATCAATCAAAATAAATGTTACACAATAAAATATTATTGAGGGCTATTATTAAGTGCTTGATTATCTACTCATTGAGCCTAATATCTCGGTATTCTATTTGAATATGATAGCTGAAAGGGTGAATGTTTAAACGTTATAATTTATTGCAAGGTTGTTACTTTAGGCCGTTTGTTGATTTATAATTGATATTGTGTTATGTTAGTTTCGATTCAATCCTGAAAAGCAAGTATATGTTTAAATGATAATTTGATCAGAGTTTATTAAATTTGCATTATAAAGCTCGAATTTTTTTGTTGTTTTTATGTTGAGATTGGTAATCATTGATCTGGGTTTGAATAAGTGTAAGATCAATTTTGATTTTTAGTGATAATCCAGTTAGGGGTTTGAGTTTTTTGAGGTTAAATGATTTTACATCTTAAAGTTTAGAAGCATTATAGATGTTTTGGCATTGTTTAATTTATATTTTCGATAAGCAACTGAAAATAAGCACTTCATGAAATAGTGTTTGGATATGCTTATGTTGTAAAAGATGCTATGTGGATGAAAAAGCGTGTGGGATAGCTAGTCTTTGTGTATTTTAAGATTTTTACGGGTCTAAAAGCCATTCAATTTTATCTCAAATAAGCACCTTGAAACATGAAAAAAGCTTAGTTTGTTCCAAGATATGTATCGGGACACACACTATCTGAATCGAGACCGACAAACATTAACTCACACCATACCTTTACCTAGTTTGTCATATGTAGCATAGTCTATCAATAAAGAACCTTTATTCTTTGCAAGATCCTTTGGAGGAGTTCAAGTTTGTTTCTAAGTGTGTTATTGTTTTGTTTATGATTAAACCGAATGAAAGGGAAGTTAGAAAGTTATGTTTTGAGCTTTCCCTTTTAATTTTTTGGATATATATAGAAGCTAAGTTTCGATAAAGACTAATGACGTATCAGGTAGGCGAAGGTTTTTGTCTTGTTTCGTTTTTGTTTTTGTAAAACAGAAGTTTGTCTTCTTATAGATTTATGAGGTTATGAGTTCAAGAACATGAGATATTTGTAGATCTTTAAATATATTAAAGTGTGTTGAACAAAACTGAAATATTAATTTGTTTTCATTTTGTTTTGAATATTGTTCTTGGTTTAGATATAGATAATAGGGGACTGAATAACGGTGAGACGTGACACATTGGATTTAGTTGAAGTCATGAGAATATTCGTTTTTTTGGTCAGGATTCAGGGTATTAGTCACTTGCATAGGAAAGCGTATTTGTTGGATGATTTACGCCTCATTAATTGATCTAATACATGCAATGGGTAGGTGAATAGCGATGTGGCTTGAGGTGATGCAAATAATGGGGGAGTCGAGGATATTGTGATGATATGAGATTTGGTGTTATAACGATGTTGCAAGCTTGATGGGTGTGTTGGTTTCGTATACGCAAATAATGAGACAATTCGTCAATGAGACAGTGATTGCAAAAATACTCATGATGATCGCTTAACAGTCAATAAGGTATGCAGTTTATTAGTTTTTGACTTTTGATATTTTATGCTGACTTAACTGGTATTATAATAACAACAGTTGGGGTATGCATTATTAAAACTGACCAAAAAAAAGGACGCAAATTGCAGGTTAAGCATTATTCATTTAGAAAACGTAGAGAATAACATACCAAACCTCAAGAAAGAAATCTATGAAAATAACTTGTTAAAAATACTACTTGAACACTTGAGTTTAGGTATCAATAAGCTTTCGATTGTTATTGCTCCGTATAGTTGCTGCCATAAGAGAACTATATATGCTCACAGATTGAATGATTGTTAGGATATATAACTTGCAACGGTTCCACATCCAGAACTATTGGCGGTGATAACGACAAATCCAAATTGATATGTTTTTTTTTCCTGTATGTAGCTTTGAAAAAACGTCGTCTTAATTTTTTCGTGTTATTCGTAATTGCTAAGGCTGGATCTTCCTTTATCCGTCTTTTTTCTTCCTGCAGTTTTGTAATTATGTCTTGCATACTTTCATTAGTATTTGAATCACCTTCCTTGCCCTATGAAAACCAAGTTGGATATCACAATATAGAAAACATATTAATGCGTACTATAAAAAGCATAGTTAACTGTTAACGGTTGTGACTTAAAATATGTATATATTAACGAATAGGCAAAACCATTTTTTTAAGATTGAAATCATTATTTTATCTGGAAACATTTAAGATTGCATATGCAAATCAGGTTTGTGGTATGAAAAACAGAAACAAAATTTATTGTCAATTATTTGCTAACCTGAAAATAGTTAATTAACTTTTCTAAACTGAGAAGTTTTCGATATGGCCAAGATTTAATTCCAACCGATCGACACTGCACTTTAAAAAGGGACGAACTAACATAAAAGCATTTTGCAGCTCGGTGTAAGGGCATATGAAAGTAGTGTGAGACGACATCCCTGCTGAATGACATAGTTTTAGAATGTGTATATATGATTTCTGTATGATAAAATAGGAGTTGAGATGTGTATATTACTGAGATAAGTTGGTTTTTAAATGTCTTAGCAAACTTTTGAACTGACTTGAAATTAATAAAGGGCATGTAACTCCTAATAAATCATAAAATCAATTTATTATATATTTATGTGAACATTTGTGCATATTATTAATATTATATGCAATAATAGCACTTGATGAGTATGCAGTTAGGTTTTGATATGGGTGGTCACAATTTATTATGTGTCTTTTAACATGAAAATATAGATAATGGACCTTTGTTAATAATGGGCCAATACTATAAAGTTTATGAGTGTTTGTGGCAAGTAATAAAGTTATAATAAATAAATGTGCTGAACTATCCATAGGTGTTGCCATTCAAATTTTATTCTCTGTATCTGAATATGGAAACACAAACAATGCATATATGAAATAAAATGTAACACCTTATTATATTTAATATCTGAACATTACATAAATATGCTAAGACAGGCTGCTGAAAGCTTCTTTGAAAACAATGTTACGTGTGCAGTTCTTAAGTCTTGGGTCTTTGTCTTCAATCATTAGTATCTTAAGTCCGTCAGGAGTGGTAACTCTAGACAGCGCCACATAAAGTTGTCCATGTGCAAACACAGGAGTAGGCAAATAAAGACCAACGTAAGTAAGTGATTGGCCTTGACTTTTGTTGATAGTCATCGCATAACATGCTCTTACAGGGAATTGTCGCCGTTTTAGGATAAATGGCCATTTAGATTGCGTTGATGTTAGTATAATCCTGTGTATAATGACATTGTCTCCTATATTAGAACCTGTAAGGATCGTTGCGTGAATAACAAATTGGCCTATATCTGTTATGATCAATCTTGTTCCATTACATAGACCTTTGCTTGGATTGATGTTACGCAATAGCATAATGGGTAGTTCCTTTTGTAAGTGAAGTTCATGTGGGGCATCCCGGAAAATTTAATGAATTAAGAAATTCAATCGAATTGCAGTCATGCCGATCTATATTGTCATCAGATGCCTTGCAAACTTCATCCGCTATTGTATGTATGAGTCCCTTTAGTTGTTTAAACATATAATCATTGATAGTATCAGCATCATCATTCCGAGGAGTTAGGATTGCCCTTTCTTTGAGATACACCACGTCATTCTGTCTTGTTGTAAAATCAGGGTATGTCTCAACTACAATTTTCTCCATAGGACAGTCCCACGATTGGATTAGGAAATTTTCAGGAATGTCGATCCAAGATGGATCGTCCTCATCTTCTTTGCATTTTGCTGGCAATTTGCCATCTCCCACAGCCAATACCCATTTATTGAAATCCTGTTTTCGAGTATCAAGCGATCCATTCTCACTATACTCATTCACCCGCATACTCCGTGTAAGGGTAAATACCTTACAATGCTTCCACAACTCGATGGTTTATACATGATTGAACAATGACTGGCCTGCTTGCTTTTTGTATAACTGGCAACACTTGACGAAAGTCGCCTCCTAGCAAGACCGTCACGCCCCCAAATATTCGTTCTCTACATCCAAGGTCATGATATCCTAAGATATCTCTCAGAGTCTTGTCCAACGCCTCAAAAGCATATTTTTGTGTCATTGGAGCTTCATCCCAGATAATTAATTTCACTTGCTGCATGAGTTCTGACATATGCGTGTTTTGTTTTATGCCGCACGTCTTTGTTTTCTAATAGTTCAAGTGGTATAACAAAATGACTATGAGCCGTTCTCCCGTTTGGTAGCAACAATGAAGCAATGCCTATACAATTTAATGACACTTATCGGTTATGTAATTGTTTAAATGTGTAAGTTACTTGTTTATTTAAATTTAGTATAAATACATACCGAAGATCGACGGCAAGCACTATTTTACGTTCGATCTCAACCTTGAGATGATAGTCTTGTATAAAATGTCTTTCCGGTTCCTCCGGTCCGTACACAAAGTAAAATTTCCTTCGTTACCATTTCTGATTCAATAACCTCATCATAGATTAGACTGTTGGGTGTTTAATGATGAATGGAGTTGTTGATCTTTGAATCTTACTTTCTTTCATATCATAAGCCGCTTCTTATTAGACGATTGTCCATATTGGTTAGCAACATTGGGTGCGGTAGTGGTAAATCTTGAAAATCTCCTAAAGATCTTCCACAACAATTTAATAACTCTTGTATTTCAAGCAAACAATAGTTCAAGTCGTTCATCCGTCGGTTCAAGTTAGGGTAATCGAACATTTTCCTTTTTTTGTATAGGATATCCTCTGCTAAATATTCCCAGTTTTCTTCCCACAATTTTAAAGGTCTGCGACATCACAAAACAATAGAATTGTCACAAACATGTCACGAGCGTGGTCCGAACATCCACACACTTGCTTCGATATTGCATCGTCCATTCGTGTCATCATTTAAAAGGCCATATGCAAAACATGCTTCCTTGAGCGTGGAACATAATACATCGTTACGATCATGAGTTTCTCAAAGGATCGAGGTCCTCGACAATGTTCAATAACATTCGAAGATAGTATCGTTCTCCGAAGCGGATGGGAGTAAACAATCCTACCAATGCATTTATCTTGTTTTCGTTCTTTCCACATTTTGTCTTTCTCATGCCACACATAATGTGCGGTATCTCGAGAATCGTGTATTTATTCGCTCGTATCACGACGTTTAAGTCAAACCAATCGGTGAACATGGTTATATCGATGCCTTCCTTTGAATTAGTCTTGGTAAGCTTTCGAATCACAGTGTGATTGCATCTTGATTTGGCGGTGATAATTGAGTTTAATCAGCGATGGATCCGAGTAATGGATGTCATAGGAAAACAAACGCCATACCGCCTCACATGGAGCTAAAATGACAATTCAAATAATTCTTTATTTCGTCCACCTCCAAAATCTTGACATCTGCCTGACCACCATTGTTTTTTACATTTTCTTGTATAACAATTGTGGCTCTATCAGGACCTTTATTCAAGTACTTGAATAAGTACTTAATTACCTTTGATTGGTTGCACCATTCTACGTTGATGTGGGCTTGGTATTTTATAAGGAGATAACGGTTGTGAGGAACCACGTATCTGTTGTCATATTTGAATTTGCCTTTTATATGGTAAGCTTTATTATCCTCCGTGATAAATAGCATAACCATCACTATCGACCATTGTTTCAAAGAACGAAAAGTTTAGGAAAATGTTTGGAGCATTTACCCTCGGATGTACATGGTGCATGTTTAGCATCTTTACCGCAAGGACCATGTAACATAAATTCAGTTACCACTTTATACCCGTCTGGATCATTCTCTCGACATGGTATTTCTGCCATAATTATATCATTTATCTAGGACGGGGATTTCCGTTTTAATCTTTCTTCTAGCCATAGTAGGATGTGAGCATGAGGTAGACCACGTTTCTGAAATTCTATTACATATACAACTGAAATAAAACAGAGAAACAAATAAGATACTTAGTTTGTTATAAAGAATCAGACATATTGCCATTATTAAGTAAGGTGCATTACCTCCCCGGGACTTGCCAAAATATGGCGTTTTGTAAGATCGTTTAACAATTCGATAAGTTTAAGCTTGAAAACGCGTGGACACCTCGGACGGTCATGTGCTTTTGGCCGGAATGTGCTTTAACATTTCGATATTTACGCCACTTCATTATTAGCAGTGAAAGTGATGAACATGTATGGGTTTCCATATGTTCGACATATAGCCATTGCGTCCTGGTAGTTTTGCATCATATACCTTGGGCCGCCTACAAAACTTTTTGGTAGGACAATTCGTTTCCCCAACCCTGCCGCATTTGTATCACCTCTTGTTACAGCGTCACACACGTTGTGATACAAATCCACACGTAACGTATCTTGATTTTTCCTATTCCATGTAAGCCTTTGCTCCTCGACAGCGGCATATGCGTCAACCAAAAACTGTTGGAATAACCGGCCACCTCTTAGCAATGTAGTTCCTTGGTTATTTCGATGTTGTATGACGTATGCGTAGTACTCTTTCATTGTAACAAAAGGCCTTTTGGTTTTGCGCACACCTTTGTTGTTGTGACACGGTATCTTCTCATGATACCCATCCTCTCCATATGGAAATAATAATGGATATTGGAGTGCCATGTATTCGGATGCGACTCGGATATCGTTTGACCCTTCCTCCTTGTTTCTTACAACAATATCTCTTGTGGGAATACCATCACCAAAATCAGTAATCAAAGTCGCAATCTCCGAGTGCAGACGGTGCGTTATATTGCCGAGATGCACCTCGACCACTTAGTAGTCGTAGTTCAAAGTGGGGTGAATTATGGTCTCGGATCAATCCTCGCCATTCGAAATGCCTTGGTGATTGGATTTGTTTGATTGAACATCTTCATAAGGCTTGATACTATATTTGCATCCACGCACTCTCCACTATCTTTGCTTGCAAAATTCCCATTCGGTTCTTAAGTTCATTTTCGGTGTCAAAAAATATAGTTAGCAAATTTAGGCCGATCGCCTGCTTAGGAAGCGAGAGAACCTATTCGATGATAGCTTTGCCCATTTACTCTAAAGGTATATGGACCCTACTTGTGTTAATTGAATGGTCTATTTTGCTCCAAAGATTTGTAACAAAACATACCATTATACACCCGATTTGTTCCTTGAAACTTGTGTTTCATAGAATCTTGTAATCCATAAGGTCATTAAGGGGCGAAGGTGTTTCATTATATATCGGAAGAATCACTTTTCCCCCTTGGCAGAAAACAGAGAATGTTGGGTTTACCACGGTTTTTGTTACGTTAGATCTTTCCTGGTACCACATAAGAGCCTTGCAATTTTGACATTCAAATGTTGGCGGGCCAATATCATGGTACACCACAGGAATACCTTGCAAATAAAAGGTAAATATCAGTGATAAGGACCACATTACAATAAGTTAACTAACAGAATGCAAGACTGATAACATGATTAATTACCTGCAGATGCATGTGCAGCTCCATGTGGGATATTTTTAGTTGCACGATGAGAAAGTGTTCCTACAGGAATAACCATTACGGTAATATTCAATATTATGAAATCGATAAACTTGCAACTTTAGTAGTAATTACCTGCCGATCTTCTTTTTTTATAAACAAAGGGAATTTTGGAGGTTGAAGCTATTTGGTTCACTGTCATGTCTGTCAAAGTGCCAACCGAGTGTGATTCTTGTCCTAACAAAGTATGTTGATCATGCAAAAGCAGGTATGCATTATTGCAGATTTGATGTAATTGCATAATGTAAGTAAAGTCTTATAAATGGGACGGACCTGTAGATGGTCCAACATGTTGTGTCATCCGTAAACCACGAAACTCGCATCTTTCCACCGTCATTTATTACAGTTGGAATGAATAAACAAAGTTTTGTTCAATATGTCCGAGGGGATGGAGTTTGATCATTGAGCGTGTGATCTTGCAATGCAAAGACAAATACAACTTTAATCACATACGAATCGGCGGTATGTAAATTGTAAAAGTAAATTGTACTGTATCCATTTAATGCTTGAAGGACGATTAAACTTTGGAACATATCATATTGCGTATCCGTAATATAATGAATTAATAAGTTTAGTATATCACCTATTGGGATTCTACTATTTAACTGATGCAATAAGTGTGGTGTATAATGAAAAGGCATATACTTATAGTTCATGGTACCTCTCTATATGTAATACAGATTCTTATTGAGTTATAATAATGATACTGATATTTATGAAAAAATTTGGTTAAAAAGGCTAGTATGAGCGCATTTTAGACTAATTGGAAAAAACATAAGTCAACTTCATTTGGTCACATCTCATTGGTTACTTATACTCACAACGTGATTCAAAATACTTTATTTAAATTAAAGTATTGTCTACATGAATTTAAAAAGTACCAGTTTACAAAACATTTTTAATATGGTGATTTATACGATTTAATTTTGGAAGTCATTTAGTGGTCGATTTTGAGAACCATTTGGCTAACGACATTTCAAAAATGTATCAAAGTGTGGGTGAAATGGTCGTGAGCGCATAATTTTATAAAGTTGAGTTATATAATGATTAGAGCACAATACATACTTTGCACTGTTATAATGCAATTATTTGTAAGGCCATTTTTATGGTTAAAGGAAATAATTTACATGAAAATGAAACAGATGTATGATAGGACATAAAAACATACAAATATAAAGAGGTTTGGAAACCCGTATAATTAATAATAAGTGGCGATGAAATATCATATATAAACATTCACAATTTGTTGTTTGCCAAACCCAATCATAACATAAAAAACTTGTAATTACTTAATATACCATAACCACAAAGCTTTACATATCATAATGTACCATGTAATGTCTAGTTTGTTGGTGATGCTACAAATATAATTTAAGGCAATCTTGTTCAATGTAGCATTTAGCATAAACACATTCAATATTTTGATAATCCAAGTTATTCTTATAATATGGTTTATGCGGGTATGATACTTTTGCAGTATGTGAGTGTGTGGTTGCTTTTTACAACCCATTGCATATTGTTTGTTAAAAATTATAATTATATCCAAAAAATACGAAATTCAACACAGGCATTTTTACCCGTATATTAAAGTGTGTGTAAGCATTGTGGTATGATTTCCATTTTGAACCCCATGTGTTTACTGTATGAACATTGAAACAATATATTGTTGGACTTTTATAGACAATGGTAACAAAGGGTACTCCATATAATTCATAATTTGTTGCATTAGTTATTTGCCAAAAGAATGATTTTTTTACAATAATTGTTAATAGGAATTTCCATATGGTATCTTGTGGAAAGCGTCCATGTCACAGCCGGTTTATATTGGATGTACCTGAAACAAAGTCAAGCAGAAAAGAACCAAAATTTTGCATGACAGAAAAGTAGAATAAATTATAACAACCAAAATAGAATCTGATGGAACAAATTGTAACAGTTCTGTGCCTATCAAACATAAAAAACAAAGGATCCCAAATTATGTTTTAATACAGTTCATTATTAATGTAATAATAGATTATTTTGATAAGGATTATTCGGGTACTGCTGGCTCAGGGTCACTCTGAATCATCCATGTCTAACCTGACCACAAAATATACAAAGTGGCATGTATTAATATATGGGCAGATATAAAACCATATGTGACCAATTATGGTATACAACATGTGATTACCGTCTCATTTTATTTTTGTTAGTTGTGGTGCCGTCCTGACCATCCTGGTCACCATCTACGGATATAAGTTCAATATCCACGTTTGAATGTTCAATATCCACCCTGAAAATATTCAACCAATGTTTGTCATGCTAGATCTGTTGTGTAAGTAATATGTATAAGGTAAAACCATTTGAATGTTTGATATTTATGTTGCCACAAAACTTATTATGTCGCGATCACCTTTTTTTTCCTATCACATGCAGGAGTAGACTTGACCAACCGTTTGGACGTTGGGTCCGATGGCGCATTAGCCTTAGTATTCGCATTGATAGCATCAGTATATTCCACAGCAGCCAAAGGCCTAAGTTCATCATCAACGTCTGAATCTTCGGGTTCCACCCTGAAAATAAAAAAACCATTTGATGCGCGCAAAACCGTCAAGTTCTCTCACGCAAGCGTAAGAAAACTTAAAACAGCTTAAGCACGAAATCAATGAAGATCTGAGGAGTATAGGGTCTCCCCGGGTCGTTATGTCCCAGCGAGCTATGCAATGGATCAATCAACGTATAGTGATCGAGAAGTTTGAACGAAAAAGGATTTATGAGATTATGATAACTACAGAGATATCACACAAATACAAAGACTTAAATGCAAATTAAAAAGAAATTAAAAAGATAAAATCTATTAAATAAACGCTATCACTATATTTAAAGTGATGAACGTTTAAAACCTAAAACGTACGTTTAAATTAAAAACTACGTTACGTACAAAATAAAAAGTGAAACTAAAGCAATATTAACCCTAAAAATATGAAAATGACATTTTCACAAACCTAATGATATAAGAAAATATTTAGAAAAATAAAATTATTTTTATAACTAATTAATTAATTATTATTAATTAAAACTATTTTAACTAATTAATAATTACCTAAAATACAAGAAAATAGGAAATTAGGCTAGAAAAATAAGATTAAGACTTGGAAAAGTCTAAAATATCAAAATAGAATTTTCAAAACTATTTTTGTATTTTTATGACTATTTATCTATTTTCTAGGAATTTTAAACTATTAAAACTAATTAAATCACTAAAATTACCAAATGAACTATGAAAATATGGAAAATTACTTTTCTACTTTTTATATTTATCTAAACCTAAGAAAATTGAAAATTATTTTTTGAACCTTTTCTCGAATCTTTTGTATTAAATGCTATTTAAAAAGTACTAAAAGTGATTTAAATTAAGAAAAATAGCAAACAAGCTTAGAAAAATCTGAAAATTTCAGAAAAATCTAAAATAATATTAGGAATATAAGAAAATGGAAGAACAGGTGCTTATGTGGGTGAATTTGAAGCGATATGAAAGTGCTTGAAATAAGCACTTATTAAGCCAAAAGCTCACCAAAAGCTACCAAACTGAAACACAAGCGCAATAAGCTAATTTAACTAAAATGCAATGAGTTTTAACAAGCTAGACCAACAGAATCACAATTTTCAACAGATTTGATATATTTGATTTTATAAACTTAAACGACTTTGGGTACCAATCAGAATCACATGCACAAGCTTATAAATAAGCTCAAACCGAAAACTTTGATTTGGAACTTGGAAAGGACCTGGTGAGATCACTTGTACCAAAAATCGAGACAATGACAAGCTCTTATGAGCTCGTGCACTTGCACCAAATTCGAGAAAAACTCAAGATTCATCGAGTCTGTCAGAGGCACATTGGCCTAAAAGAGAAGCGATTTGAAGCTTTTAACTAAATCACAAAATTCTAAAAAATGCTTATAAGAAAGAGGACCACTGAGCTTTTGAAACACCAAGATTCACCGAATAAGTCCCGAAATGAATCCTAGAAAAATCCTTGTAATTGGACTCAAAATGATTTTGCTAATTTGACTTTTATATGAAAATGAAACTTTGACTTTATCCAACTTTGGATCCAATTTTAAAGTGAGATAGGGTTTATATGATGTAATAAACTTGATGCAAGCAATATTATGTGATTCTAAACACAAAATGATGGATTGCAATCCCAAAATTTCAACAAGTGATCGTTAAGGTACTTAGAGTGGAATTTTGACTTTTGAGCTTAAAAGACACAAGGTGTTGACAAATTTGAGCTCAAATATGCTGCATAAACATGAACCAATAGATGTTATCTACTGAGCAAGCTTACAAGACAGATAAATTAACAGATCCAAACACCCCTATAAAGACTGTTTTGAGTGCAAACTGACCCAAACTCTTAACCAACTTGTAATTGTGATCAATCTAAGTTTATTTAACCTAAACACTACTGTAAAGACAGATTGGAACCAGTTTTAACTACAAAATCAAACAATGCAAAGAAATTTGAAAATGACTTACAAAAGTCCAAACCACAATGGTTAGCCAATACTGAAACAATGGACCTCTAACCTAACCAAACCCCTAACCTAGCTTAATATCAACCCACATCCATAGCTGCTTCACCCATTGACCATCTTCATCACCAATTTGACCCTGTTTGACTTTCTTTGACCAATCTCCAAATATGCCTAAAACTTGAATTTAAGTTTATAAAAAGCTTTTGTAAGCTTGTAAAAGCTATTTAGAACTGAGAAATGATATGTTTGAAGCTTGTGTATAAGACTTAGAGATGGAAATTTTCAACAGTGGTCATAGAATATGAATTTGAGATAAACCTTGAAATAATTACTTGAAAATGATTTATATTAATCCAAATACTTATAAAGAGTACATTACAACAGAAAATTCCAGCTTTTATACTAAATGATGAGTGTCTAAATACTCATCATTTTTGTACAAAATAAACTGCAAAATCATCTCGAAACACTCGTAAACACATCAAAATGATCAAAATATCACAAATCGTGTTTTATGTGTTTTAAATACAAAATATCAAAATCGATGAAAAACATATCAAATTTGCAAAATTGCGCTTTAGTCCCCAAGTTTCAAAAGTTGTCAAAAAGGTCCACGAGCACATAATTTCAAAAGTAAAGTCACCAAAGGTCCTTTTAATATCAAAAGTTGTCAAATTTAGTCCTTTGGTGAAAAATATCAAAAGTTTGAGAAAATTACAAAATGGTCCTTAAGTTTCAAAATTGGCGAATGGCCCTGGAAAATTGCAAAATGATGATTTGGTCCTCGTACTTTTGAAGCTTTTCGCTTTTAGTCCTTTGAAATAACTTTGAGATAATGGCGCTTTGGTCCTTACATTTCGTGAATTACATAAATGGTCCTTGTTATTATTAACTCTTTACACATTTTGGACCTTGAACCTAAACCCCGACCGCTTTTCCCTTTTCGACCCATCACATATGCCTTTTGAACCCCCGGCTTATTAATATCCCAGCCAACCCTTTGGTCAAATACAACCCACTTGGCGCCATTTTAGTCTCCCCCTTCAACTGCTCCCTGCTCATCCATGTCCTCCCCTCACCTCCAGTCAATCTTCACACTCACCCTTGTCCCCCCACCTCAACACAACTCCAAAAACCATTAAATGATCACTCTCCCATTTCACTCAACCCCTACACCTGTCAAACTCCATTTGGCGCCAAATTCAATCAAATGGCCAAAAATGTCTTGACTCATCCAATGGCTACAAATGAAAGTGGGAACTATTCAGAGTACAAGTGGAAGCTGTTTGGGTATAAAGAAAGGAAGAAAGAGGAGAGAAGGGAGAGTAGTGTAGTTTTTTTAGTTTTAGTTAATGTCGTTTTTATATTTTCATGTTTTCCTGTGTATGTTTAAACTTTCAAGTTATTGTTTAAGTGTTTTTGAGTGTAAGTGATCCTTTATCAATAATAAAATTCAAGTTTCCTTTCCATTCTTAGTTTATGTAAAATTTCAATTTCAAAAGATTTTAATGTTAAATTAAATGTTGTTATTAGTTGTTGTTGAGTTCTCATAAGCTCTGATAAGCCCTCATATAGCTTATTGAATGCTTATATAAGCTTCTATTTAGATTATACTCTCAATCAAACCTTGGTCAACAAAAGTCAACTGGTGACTATTCTTGGTACAGAAATGGAAAAGGGTTGTTGCAAAGGATGGATTTGGGTTGAAATAGCATAGGTTAGGTTAGTATTGGGTTTGGTTATGGTCTGCAAACAATCTGGATACATGTAAGTTAATTTATCAGTTTTCATATTTCAAGTTAGTTTGCAGTTTCATGCTTTTCTTATATTTGTGATCATTTGTAGTTTTAATATGTTTAAACAGTTGTAATTAGTTCATGGTAACTTAATTTGATCAGTAGCTCTGCCTGGTTCTATGTTTTTGTCATTTTAAGTTTGCATTTCAGTTTTAAGAGGGTGTTTGGATTGTCTGTTAATCCTGTCCTAGAGGATAGCTCAGTGGTTAGAACTTATGGTGTTATGTTTGTTTAACTAAAGTGAGCTCATTTCTACTTTAAACCTGTGCCTGTAAAGCCTATAGTCAAAATCTGCTTGGAATCTGTTCCAATTACTTAACTGTTGAGATTTAGCTTCATCAAAAGCTTGTTTGGTGTTCAAAACTCATAGAACTTGCTTATTCCAGCTTCATTTCATTTCACTACATCATTATCTCGTCCACCATTTGGAATCAAAACTCAAGAAAGTCAAACTTTTAATTTTGTTAATAAAGTCAAAATGGCACAAACCCAGTTTTAGCTCAACTGAAAGGAATTTTCCTTGATTCATTCTTGGGCTATTTTAAGTGATATTTGTGGATTTTAAAATTTCAACAGGTCCACTTACTTGTTATCATTTTTGTACATTTTTGTTAAATTTTTATAACCATCAAATTGCTTGTGATCATGGGCTTAAATGCCTGCAGGCATCAAACCCGCATGGGGTTTAGCAGACAGCAGAGCTTGTGTAGGGCTAACCTTGGCTCACCTAGGCACGATTCTTGGTTTAAACACTCTCACCAGTGTCTAGTCTAGGTTCCATTTGTTGCTTTCCTGTTTCTAGCTTATTCATGTGCTTATTTTAAGCTCAAAATAGACCCTTGTCATGGTTTCGCCATAAGCTCAAATCATCAAACTGTTGAGCTTGTTGTTTCGGAGGGTTTAACTTGTTGATTCTTGTTGCATTTGGGTTATTCTAGCTTATAGTAGCTTGCTTTGATTTGGTGCCTTTTGGATTGCATTTGCTTATTCAAGAGCTTATTTTAATAAGCACTTATTCTTCATTTCAAATCCTTCCACACAACCCTATGTTTTCTATTTTCCTAGCTTCCTAACTTTATTTTAAGCATTTCCTGAATTTTTCAGATTTTTCCTAGCTTGTTTAGTATTTTTCGCATTTTATTTAGTTTTAAGCACTTTTAATTAGCTTTAAATACAATTAATTAAGAAAAGGTTCTAAAAAATAATTTTTCAATTTTCTTAAGTTTAGATAAATGTAAAAAGCTTAAAAAGTATTTTTCTATAATTTTCTTAGTTTAAAAAGTATTTTTTAGCATTTTAATTAGTTTTAAATAGTTTTAAATTAATAATAAATACATAAAAAGTCTAAAAAATATATTTTCTGTTTTAAAATTAGTTTTATCATATTTTAGATTTTTCTAAGTTATAATTTTATTTTTCTAGGTTAATTTTGTATTTTCTTGTATTTTAGTGCATTTTAAATACTTAATAAATAGTTTTTAATTAATAATAATTACATAAATAGTTTTAAAAATAATTTTCTTTTTCTAATAATTTTCTTTTATCATTAGGATTGTAAAAATGTATTTTTCATATTTTTAGGATTTATATTGTATAAGTTTCACTTTTTATTTTGTACGTTAACGTAGTTTTTAATTTAAACGTAAGTTTTAGGTTTTAATTTTTAAACGTTCATCACTTTAAATATAGTGATAGCGTTTATTTAATATCTTTTATCTTTTTAATTTTCTTAATTTGCATTTAAGTCGCTTTTATTTATTTCCTTTTTCAGTAGTGTAATATTCATTACAAATCCTTTCTGATCGCTATCATTAGTGATCATTCTATCGTCTGATCAAGTGTTTAACACACCATTGAGTCTCCGTGGGACTTAACGACCCGGGAATCCACTGTATTCTCTGATCTTCATTGTATTTGTGTCTGAGCTGTTTTAAGTCTGTTTAGACTTGACTTTTTGCGCAGATCAAAATTTTGGCGCCGCTGCCGGGGAGGCTTTAGCGTGTGTTTAGCCTTTTTCAGACCCATTCTTGTGCATATACCATCTTTTGTAAAAAGTTTTGTTTTTATCATCATGTTTTTCAAAAACACCAAAAATATTCCTCTTTACCCTCTCACATCTTTGATTCTTCATTTCTTACCCTCTGATAACCTTTGATTCTTTCTATGTCTTATCCTCACCCTCTTGGTTGTCAATGGTGTGGTGGTCCTTATAATGGTGGCAATTGCCCCGCTTGTAGCATGGTGGAATCGGGAAACGGGTCCGCCTATAACCGTGATCCCTATTCCTACCATAACACAACCGATTTATTCCATCACTACTACATCGCGAGACTCAAAGCAGCTTTATTGTTGAGTATTGTGGTGGTTCACATTCCGATTCGATTGTCAATCAGAAACACGCTTGTCTATGAGCGGTTCCCGATACCAATTATGACTACAACACATACCACTCACACCACATCGCTTTTCTTGTTGAGTATTGTGGAGGTCCTCACTCTAGCTCGGATTGTCAAACGGGAACATGCTTGTCTATGAGCATAATCCTTGTAACAATTATGACTACTCTTATCATGACCAACCTCCACAATACCAAACGATTCAAACACAACCTCTGCAAATTCCTCAAGAACTTCTCCAAAATTGTCTCGATACACTCAAAGATTTAAAAGAATTGATTAAAGAAGAGTCTCACGAAAAACGATGTCAAGAACAAGCAGCCTAGAGTAAGCTCCCAATATTGGAAACCTCTCGCGACGATTATGATGACGACGACGACGATGATTTTGATGAGGAATCTCACGACCGAGTGGCAATCCCACTCCCGCTTCAGAGCCTTTCATTTCCGACTCTTCCCTTCACTCACGCCGGTTCGAGAGAAGTGATTTCCTTTGGAAGAGGTCGATGATCCTATTTCTTTGAAATTCTTTGATCCCGAGGACTCTCTCATAATGGAGGACGATCATCTCAAGACTATTTCGAAACGGAATCATCGAGTGTTGAGGATCTTGTCCTAATCCCAAGTGAGTCGAGGATATATCCAATAGTGATTGGGATTTGCATGTTTGTGATTCTCTCGACATTTCGAGGTTACTTCCGGATTTTCTCAAATCCTCTTTTGAATTTAATGATGACTACACTTTTTGAAGTAAATCCTCTTCGATGAAATGTCCGATTCGATCTAGAGACCATCACGGAAGTGGTGGAAATTGCTAGCTCTCGAGCACACCACTTGTCCCACCTCGTATTCTATCTTCTCTTCCATCATGTGATGATGACTCTATCCTCATCGATGAGATTCATGATCCAAAATCATGAATTCTCCTTCCGATAATGAGGAGTTAGTCATGATCATTATCATAATTCTCCTTCTTTTCTTCACATACGGTGTGACTTCTCCATGTCTTAACTCCTTCGGGAGTGAGGACACTATCTTTGATCCCGGCATTTTCAATTATCATTTTTGAGCCGGTTCTCTCTATATCTCATCGGTGTGGAACTTTCACGCGCTTCAAATGTTTGTCCAAACATCTTGAATGAAAGTCCGATGGAGATTGTTTCTTCCACTTACTTCCCCATGAACCAATTGAATTCGGGGTCGAGTCAAGCTAGCGACTCGGTAATCAAAAACAAGAGCTAAACATGGGTTTTCACCGTGTGTTCCACCTAAGTGTGGGAGTTGCCCACATGTTATATATATAAGTTTCTAAAAAAAAAAAAAAAAAAAAAA
This sequence comes from Chrysanthemum lavandulifolium, assembly GCA_022545495.1. Classification (NCBI taxonomy): domain Eukaryota; kingdom Viridiplantae; phylum Streptophyta; class Magnoliopsida; order Asterales; family Asteraceae; genus Chrysanthemum; species Chrysanthemum lavandulifolium. Next base: position 88,849,455 of record CM040244.1, read on the forward strand.
AAAATCTTCTTTCTAAATAATTGCCGTAGTATTTCCTTTTACGTTTTTTGTTTCGCATAATCACGATACTTTGAATATTGAGGGCAATATTCATTTCTAGTGTGGGGGATTTCACTAATTTTATCATATAATTATACCAATTCCCGCTTTTGGCCAAAATTGTTTTTGGAGTAAGTGTTTTACACTTTCTCATTTGGTTATCATCCGCCATGTCTCAGAAGACAAAGGATTGGCTAATCCAGAGCAAACGGCTCTTGGTAAAGATTTATCAAACCGTTGACGGCTTGCAATTTGCCCAAAATTGTATGGTATTCATTTCACCATATCCTAAAAAGTGAAGAGTTGGCTAGCCCGCAAGATTATGGCTTGTGGTAAAGGCGTGGAAAATCCATAATTGGTATTCACTCACCAAAGATAATCTTGATAATTTATCTAAGAGTTGGCTAGTCCGTAAGGGTACGGCTTCGGTAAAGACAAACCAAATCGTTGAAAGTCGGTGGTTTGCTCAAAATCACATGGTTATCGGTGTACCATGGTTCTTACTTGAATCGAAACATTTGGCTACTCCGTAAGTAATGGCTTTTGGTAAAGAGATTAAAATCCATTATGTTTTTCAAATCATTGCTAGGGACTAGCAATATCTCGATGTGGGGATTGATGAGTGTCTAAATACTCATCATTTTGTACAAAATAAACGCAAAATCATCCGAAAACACTCATAAACACATCAAAATGATCAAAATATCACAAATCGTTGTTTTATGTGTTTTAAATACAAAATATCAAAATCGATGAAAACATATCAAATTTGCAAAATTGCGCTTTAGTCCCCAAGTTTCAAAAGTTGTCAAAAACAGTCCCCGAGCACATAATTTCAAAAGTAAAGTCACCAAAGGTCCTTTTAATATCAAAAGTTGTCAAATTTAGTCCTTTGGTGAAAAATATCAAAAGTTTGAGAAAATTACAAAATGGTCCTTTAAGTTTCAAAATTGGCGAAATGGCCCTGAAAATTGCAAAATGATGATTTGGTCCCCTGTACTTTTGAAGCTTTTCGCTTTAGTCCTTTGAAATAACTTTGAGATAATGGCAGTTTGGTCCTTACATTTTCAGGAATTACATAAATGGTCCTTGTTATTATTAACTCTTTACACATTTTTGGACCTTGAACCTAAACCCTGTGACCCCTGCCTTTCCCCTTTGACCCCTGTCACATATGCCTTTTGAACCCCCTGGCTTATTAATATCCCAGTCAACCCTTTGGTCAAATACAACCCACTTGGCGCCATTTTAGTCTCCCCCTTCAACTGCTCCCTGCTCATCCATGTCCTCCCCTCACCTCCAGTCAATCTTCACACTCACCCTTGTCCCCACCTCAACACAACTCCAAAACCATTAATGATCACTCTCCCATTTCACTCAACCCCTACACTGTCAAACTCCATTTGGCGCCAAATTCAATCAAATGGCCAAAATGTCTTGACTCATCCAATGGCTACAAATGAAAGTGGGAACTATTCGAGTACAAGTGGAAGCTGTTTGGGTATAAAGAAAGGAAGAAAGAGGAGAGAAGGGAAAGTAGTGTAGTTTTTTTAGTTTTAGTTAATGTCGTTTTTATATTTTCATGTTTTCCTGTGTATGTTTAAACTTTCAAGTTATTGTTTAAGTGTTTTTGAGTGTAAGTGATCCTTTATCAATAATAAAATTCAAGTTTCCTTTCCATTCTTAGTTTATGTAAAATTTCAATTTCAAAAGATTTTCATGTTAAATTAAATGTTGTTATTAGTTGTTGTTGAGTTCTCATAAGCTCTGATAAGCCCTCATATAGCTTATCAATGCTTATATAAGCTTTATTTAGATTATACTCTCAATCAAACCTTGGTCAACAAAAGTCAACTGGTGACTATTCTTGGTACAGAAATGGAAAAGGGTTGTTGCAAAGGATGGATTTGGGTTGAAATAGCATAGGTTAGGTTAGTATTGGGTTTGGTTATGGTCTGCAAACAATCTGGATACATGTAAGTTAATTTATCAGTTTTCATATTTCAAGTTAGTTTGCAGTTTCATGCTTTTCTTATATTTGTGATCATTTGTAGTTTTAATATGTTTAAACAGTTGTAATTAGTTCATGGTAACTTAATTTGATCAAGAGCTCGCTCGGTTCTATGTTTTTGTCATTTAAGTTTGCATTTCAGTTTTAAGAGGGTGTTTGGATTGTCTGTTAATCCTGTCCTAGAGGATAGCTCAGTGGTTAGAACTTATGGTGTTATGTTTGTTTAACTAAAGTGAGCTCATTTCTACTTTAAACCTGTGCCTGTAAAGCCTATAGTCAAAATCTGCTTGGAATCTGTTCCAATTACTTAACTGTTGAGATTTAGCTTCATCAAAAGCTTGTTTGGTGTTCAAAACTCATAGAACTTGCTTATTCCAGCTTCATTTCATTTCACTACATCATTATCATCCACCATTTGGAATCAAAACTCAAGAAAGTCAAACTTTAATTTTGTTAATAAAGTCAAATGGCACAAACCCGCTTTTAGCTCAACTGAAAGGAATTTTCCTTGATTCATTCTTGGGCTATTTTAAGTGATATTTGTGGATTTTAAAACTTCAACAGGTCCACTTACTTGTTATCATTTTTGTACATTTTTGTTAAATTTTTATAACCATCAAATTGCTTGTGATCATGGGCTTAAATGCCCTGTGCAGGGCATCAAACCTGCACAGGGGTTTAGCAGATTGTGCAGAGCTTGTGTAGGGCTAACCTTGGCTCACCTAGGCCTGATTCTTGGTTTAAACACTCTCACCCAGGTCTAGTCTAGGTTCCATTTGTTGCTTTCCTGTTTCTAGCTTATTCATGTGCTTATTTTTAAGCTCAAAATAGACCCCTTGTCACTGGTTTCTGCCATAAGCTCAAATCATCAAACTGTTGAGCTTGTTGTTTCAGAGGGTTTAACTTGTTGATTCTTGTTGCATTTGGGTTATTCTAGCTTATAGTAGCTTCTGTTTTGATTTGGTGCCTTTTGGATTGCATTTGCTTATTCAAGAGCTTATTTTAATAAGCACTTATTCTTCAGTTTCAAATCCTTCCACACAACCCTATGTTTTTCTATTTTTCCTAGCTTCCTAACTTTATTTTAAGCATTTCCTGAATTTTTCAGATTTTTCCTAGCTTGTTTAGTATTTTTCTGCATTTTATTTAGTTTTTAAGCACTTTTAATTAGCTTTAAATACAATTAATTAAGAAAAGGTTCTAAAAAATAATTTTTCAATTTTCTTAAGTTTAGATAAATGTAAAAAGCTTAAAAGTATTTTTCTATAATTTTCTTAGTTTAAAAGTATTTTTAGCATTTTAATTAGTTTTAAATAGTTTTAAATTAATAATAAATACATAAAAAGTCTAAAAATATATTTTCTGTTTTAAAATTAGTTTTATCATATTTTAGATTTTCTAAGTTATAATTTTATTTTTCTAGGTTAATTTTGTATTTTCTTGTATTTTAGTGCATTTTAAATACTTAATAAATAGTTTTTAATTAATAATAATTACATAAATAGTTTTAAAAATAATTTTATTTTTCTAATAATTTTCTTTTATCATTAGGATTGTAAAAATGTATTTTTCATATTTTTAGGATTTATATTGTATAAGTTTCACTTTTTATTTTGTACGTTAACGTAGTTTTTAATTTAAACGTAAGTTTTAGGTTTTAATTTTTAAACGTTCATCACTTTAAATATAGTGATAGCGTTTATTTAATATCTTTTATCTTTTTAATTTTCTTAATTTGCATTTAAGTCGCTTTTATTTATTTCCTTTTTCAGTAGTGTAATATTCATTACAAATCCTTTCTCGATCGCTATCATTAGTGATCATTCTATCGTCTCGATCAAGTGTTTAACACACCATTGAGTCTCCGTGGGACTTAACGACCCGGGAATCCACTGTATTCTCTGATCTTCATTGTATTTGTGTCTGAGCTGTTTTAAGTCTGTTTAGACTTGACTTTTTGCGCAGATCACTAAACTAGAGCTTTTAGATTAAAAACGACATTAAGAGAAAAATTAAAAACTAGAAGACTACTCTCTTGCTTCCAAATGCTCCTTTTTATATCCCAATCTCTTTATCTCTCTTCTCTGAATGTTTCCCAACAATCTAAGCCATTGGATGGCTTTGAAATGATCTCATCCGTTCAAAATGATTTTTGGCGCCAAATATGTTATCTGCCAAATGGGGTTGATATGGTGGGTAAGGGTGCATTAATTGCTTCTTGGAAGCTTCTTTGAGGGGGGGAACATGGTGAGGTGATTGGGTGAGTTGGTGGAGAAATGGTGGCTGGATACGGTGGTAGCGCATGTGGAGGAAAACGGGAAAGGGATGGTGGGTTTGACTGGTCTTTGACCAGATATTATAAAGGGGGGGTTCAATTTGTATTATGACAGGGGGTCACAAGTAAAAGGCAGGGTCATATGGGTTTGATAGGGTCCAAATGGGAGATAAAAGGTTTTAAATCACAAGGACCTTTGTTGTCAAATCTGAAAATGCAAGGACCTATTCTGCCAAATCTGCCAAGTTGCTTCAAGGGACCATAATTGACAATCTCAATAAGTACAAGGACCAAACTTGCCAATTTGCCATTTTCCAGGGGCCATTTCTGCCAAATTTTAAACTTGAAGGACCATTTTTGTAATTTTCTCAAACTTTTCATATTTTTCACCAAAGGACTAAATTTGACAACTTTTGATTTTAAAAGGACCTTGGTGACTTTACTTTGAAATTATGACTCGTGGACTATTTTTGACAATTTTAGAAACTTGGGGACCTAAACGCAATTTTGTAAATTTGATATGTTTTTCATCCGATTTTGATATTTTGCATTTAAAACACATAAAACACCGATTTGTGATATTTTTATCATTTTGATGTGTTTCGAGTGTTTTCAGATGATTTTTGAGTTTATTTTGACAAAATGATGAGTATTTACACTCATCAATCCCCCACATCGAGATATTGCTAGTCCCTAGCAATGATTTGAGAAAACATAATGGATTTTAATCTCTTTACCAAAAGCCATTACTCGAGTAGCCAAATGTTTCAGTTCAAGTAAGAACCATGGTACACCGATAACCATGTGATTTTGAGCAAACCACCGACTTTCAACTGGTTTGATTTGTCTTTACCGAAGCCGTACTTTCCGGACTAGCCAACTCTTAGATAAATTATCGAATTATCTTTGGTGAGCCGATTACCAATTATGGTTTTTCCACCGCCTTTACCACAAGCCATAATCTTGCGGGCTAGCCAACTCTTCACTTTTAAGGATATGGTGAAGTGAATACCATACAATTTTGGGCAAATTGCAAGCCATATAAACGGATTTGAGAAATCTTTACCAAGAGCCGCTTGCTCTCGGATTAGCTAATCCTTTTGTCTTACGCACATGGCGGATCGATAATCAATTGAGTAAGTGTAAACACTTACTCCAAAAAAAATTTTGGCCAAAAACGGGGATCAAAGTATAATTATATGATAAAATTCGTGAGAATTCCCCCACACTTAGAAATGAATATTGCCCTCAATATTCAAAGTACCGCATGTTATGCCGAAACAAAAACGAAAAGGGAAATACTACTACCATTATTTAGAAAGAAGATTTTTTTTTTTTTTTTTATTTTTTTATTTATTTTTTTTTTTTTGAAACATGTGGGCAACCCCCACACTAGGGTGGAAGAAAGAGGTGAGAAGATGTAAATATGGGTGAAAACCCATATGGTGCGTATCTGTTTTTGATTTCCAGTCGCTAGCTTGACTCGACCCCAATTCATTGGTTCATGGGGAAGCAAAGTGGAAGAAACAATCTCCATCGGACTTTCAATCAAGATGTTTGGACAAACATTTGAAGCGCGTGAAAGTTCCACACCGATGAGATATACATAGAACCGCTCAAAATGATAATTGAAAATGCCGGGATCAAAGATAGTGTCCTCACTCCCGAAGGAGTGAAGAGAGAGGAAGTCACCGAGTAGTGAAGAAAGAAAGAAAATCATGATAACAATCATGACTAGATCTTCTTCCTCGGGATTAAGTGCGCTTGCACTTATTTGGATTTTCTTGGTAGAGCTCTTTGGTTTGGAAGGCATCTCGGTGGGGAGGGTGGGAAGATTTGTCATAACTATGCAAATTGAGATTCTCTCCCGATCATGATTTTTACCATCCAAACAATCATACTCCAATGGAGATATGATATGAGTGAGTTCACCGCGAACTCCTCATGAAGAATATACTGAGGTGGGACATGTGCGGTACTGTGGGCTATAAATATGCACCTCGTCCATTATAGTCTCCGTGTCGACTCATCACTATCAAAGATTAGATTAATCGAATTTAGAGTAAATTCGTAATCGAATTCGAATAAGGGATTAGTGATAGTCGTATTAACTGTTGTGGAAACAACATGGTCAACATCCTCTTCTAAGTTGACGATCTCGATGTGGAAGTGATGCATCAATAAATTCTATGTCTTTAGAATATAAAGAATCGGCATCACTATAATCACCGTCAAAATCGAGAAAGTCTCAACAAGATCATTTGTAAGAGAGAAGACACATCACACTCATGGTCAAGAATTCCTCGCACTCACTTGGGATCGGATAAAGTTCTCAACATTAGACGATTCCGCTTCCGAATAGTGCCGAGATGCTTATCCCCATGATGAGAGAGTCTTTGGGAGCTTGGTGTGATAGCGCTTGTTTGAGATGAAATCTCAATCATTGAATATCAACCTGATCGAGGGGTTGAGAAATATTACCTTTAAAAGGATAAAACCTCCTCGTCATCATCATATAGAGTCGCCTTAAGAAATTGGGAACGCCTTAGAGCTGCATGCTCTAGGGCTAATAATTCTTCCCTAGATTTGCGGGCCTCTCGCCTTCGGCAAGCAATTCTTCTATGGTCTTTTCACCACTCACTTGATTCTTAAAATTACTCATCATATCCTCAAGTGTTTTCATCGGTTTCAAGATCTTGGGAAATTTCTTTAGGCAACGGCTCGGTGGAGTTTGAACCGTATGGTGTTGTGGAGGTTGGAAATTGTCAAACCGAAGTATAGTAATTTTGATTCCACGGTTGACTTTGAAAATTATTGTGAGGACCTCCACAATTTGTGCAAGAAAAATTCGGCACATTCTCAAACCATGTGTCATTAAAACTTTGATAGCACGGTTCTTGCTCAAATGAATATCAAGAGTGTGGCTAAAATCGCTTTGAGGATGATTGGAAAAGTTCGGATAAGTGCATGAGTTTTCGGCATCCAAGCACAAAACGAACAAAATCCATCCGTAAGATCATTTCCACACCTCTCGCAAGAACATCGCTGACATCGAAAATCAACTAACGGATCCCCACAACCATAGCAATACCGATTGAACGAAAAATTTTGGGGTTGGGGTGGGTAGTCGGAGAAGTTTTTCGTTCATTGAAAGAATTTTGATCATAAGAACATGAATTCCTCGAACCGCAAAACAAACAACTTCCGTTATGAATGTCATTACCGCATCGCTCGCACGCACACCAACGACACAGTAAACCTAAAAGCGGTTCTCCACAACCGACACAAGGAATCGATGATTCCATCGTAATTAAACGCAAAGAAGATCAAGAAGATAGAATTAAACGCTTAGAGGATACGAGAGAAAGAATCAAACGGATATCAGGATAAGAAAAATCTTTTGGATTTTTGGAAAACATTATATAAAAATAGGAAGGAAAATCTTTTGGGTTTTTGGATTTTTAGAAGAAAATATGGATATATATATATAGATGATAGATGATGGATGATATAAACAAAGAGTGAGGATTCAAACAACTAATGCTACACGGAAGATAAATCAAGACAGCCCCCAAGCAATGGCGCTAAAATTTGATCAAGAAATCATCAAGTTCTCTCACGCAAGCGTAAGAAAACTTAAAACAGCTTAAGCACGAAATCAATGAAGATCCGAGGAGTATAGGGTCTCCCGGTCGTTATGTCCCAAATGAGCTATGCAATGGATCAATCAACGATAGTGATCGGAAGTTTGAACGAAAAAGGATTTATGAGATTATGATAACTACGAGAGATATCACACAAATACAAAGACTTAAATGCAAATTAAAAAGAAATTAAAAGATAAAATCTATTAAATAAACGCTATCACTATATTTAAAGTGATGAACGTTTAAAACCTAAAACGCACGCTTAAATTAAAACCACGTTACGCACAAAATAAAAAGTGAAACTAAAGCAATATTAACCCTAAAAATATGAAATGACATTTTCACAAACCTAATGATATAAGAAAATATTTAGAAAATAAAATTATTTTTATAACTAATTAATTAATTATTATTAATTAAAAACTATTTTTAACTAATTAATAATTACCTAAAATACAAGAAAATAGGAAATTAGGCTAGAAAAATAAGATTAAGACTTGGAAAAGTCTAAAATATCAAAATAGAATTTTCAAAACTATTTTTGTATTTTTATGACTATTTATCTATTTTCTAGGAATTTTAAACTATTAAAAACTAATTAAATCACTAAAAATTACCAAATGAACTATGAAAAATATGGAAAATTACTTTTTCTACTTTTTATATTTATCTAAACCTAAGAAAATTGAAAAATTATTTTTTTGAACCTTTTCTGAATTTTTTGTATTAAATGCTATTTAAAAAGTACTAAAAAGTGATTTAAATTAAGAAAAATAGCAAACAAGCTTAGAAAAATCTGAAAATTTCAGGAAAAATCTAAAATAATATTAGGAATATAAGAAAATGGAAGAACAGGTGCTTATGTGGGTGAATTTGAATCGATATGAAAGTGCTTGAAATAAGCACTTATTAAGCCAAAAGCTCACCAAAAGCTACCAAACTGAAACACAAGTCGCAATAAGCTAATTTAACTAAATGCAATGAGTTTTAACAAGCTAGACCAACAGAATCACAATTTTCAATGATTTGATATATTTGATTTTATAAACTTAAACACTTTGGGTACCAACTCAGAATCACATGCACAAGCTTATAAATAAGCTCAAACCGAAAACTTTGATTTGGAACTTGAAAGGACCTGGGTGAGATCACTTGTACCAAAAATCGACAATGACAAGCTCTTATGAGCTCTGCACTTGCACCAAATTCGAGAAAAACTCAAGATTCATCGAGTCCTGCAGGCACATTCGCCTAAAAGAGAAGTCGATTTGAAGCTTTTAACTAAATCACAAAATTCTAAAAATGCTTATAAGAAAGAGGACCAGCTGAGCTTTTTGAAACACCAAGATTCACCGAATAAGTCCCGAAATGAATCCTAGAAAATCCTTGTAATCGACTCAAAATGATTTTGCTAATTGACTTTTATATGAAAATGAAACTTTGACTTTATCCAACTTTGGATCCAATTTTAAAGTGAGATAGGGTTTATATGATGTAATAAACTTGATGCAAGCAATATTATGTGATTCTAAACACAAAATGATGGATTGCAATCCCAAAATTTCCAACAAAGGATCGCTAAGGTACTTAGAGTGGAATTTTGACTTTTGAGCTTAAAAGACACAAGGTGTTGACAAATTTGAGCTCAAATATGCTGCATAAACATGAACCAATAGATGTTATCATCGAGCAAGCTTACAAGACGTATAAATTAATGATCCAAACACCCCTATAAAGACTGCTTGTGCAAACCGACCCAAACTCTTAACCAACTTGTAATTGTGATCAATCTAAGTTTATTTAACCTAAACACTACTGTAAAGACAGATTGGAACCAGTTTTAACTACAAAATCAAACAATGCAAAGAAATTTGAAAATGACTTACAAAAGTCCAAACCACAATGGTGAGCCAATACTGAAACAATGGACCTCTAACCTAACCAAACCCCTAACCTAGCTTAATATCAACCCACATCCATAGCTGCTTCACCCATTGACCATCTTCATCACCAATTTGACCTCGTTTGACTTTCTTGACCAATCTCCAAATATGCCTAAAACTTGAATTTAAGTTTATAAAAGCTTTTGTAAGCTTGTAAAAGCTATTTAGAACCGAGAAATGATATGTTCAAGCTTGTGATAAGACTTAGAGATGGAAATTTTCAACAAGGGTCATAGAATATGAATTTGAGATAAACCTTGAAATAATTACTTGAAAATGATTTATATTAATCCAAATACTTATAAAGAGTACATTACAATGTAAAATTACAGCTTTTATACTAAACTAGAGCTTTTAGATTAAAACGACATTAAGAGAAAATTAAAACTAGAAGACTACTCTCTTGCTTCCAAATGCTCCTTTTATATCCCAATCTCTTTATCTCTTCTCCGAATGTTTCCCAACAATCTAAGCCATTGATGGCTTTGAAATGATCTCATCCGTTCAAAATGATTTTTGGCGCCAAATATGTTATCCGCCAAATGGGGTTGATATGGTGGGTAAGGGTGAATTAATTGCTTTGGAAGCTTCGAGGAGGGGGGGAACATGGTGAGGTGATTGGGTGAGTTGGTGGAGAAATGGTGGTCGGATACGTGGTAGCAGATGTGGAGGAAAACGGGAAAGTGGATGGTGGGTTTGACCGGTCTTTGACCGACATTATAAGGGGGGGTTCAATTTGTATTATGACAGGGGTCACAAGTAAAAGGTGGTCATATGGGTTCGATAGGTCCAAATGGGAGATAAAAGGTTTTAAATCACAAGGACCTTTGTTGTCAACCGAAAATGCAAGGACCTATTCTCGCCAAATCGCCAAGTTGCTTCAAGGGACCATAATTGACAATCTCAATAAGTACAAGGACCAAACTTGCTAATTTGCCATTTTCCAGGGCCATTTCGCCAAATTTTAAACTCAAGGACCATTTTGTAATTTCTCAAACTTTTCATATTTTTCACCAAAGGACTAAATTTGACAACTTTGATTTTAAAAGGACCTTTGGTGACTTTACTTTTGAAATTATGACTCGTGGACTATTTTGACAATTTTAGAAACTGGGGACCTAAACCGCAATTTTGTAAATTTGATATGTTTTTCATCCGATTTTGATATTTTGCATTTAAAACACATAAACACCGATTTGTGATATTTTTATCATTTTGATGTGTTTCGAGTGTTTTCGATGATTTTGCTTTATTTTGTACAAAAACGATGAGTATTTACACACTCATCACCATTCATATTAGGTATTTTTTTTATTAGCAAAAGGCCCAAAGGAACAAACACTTTTATTATAGGTATATTACTGCGCTTATTACCTATTTTCTTTGTATTCTCGAGGTTCGACGGGTAACAATGGATGGAGACGGGTTAGGGTCTCGATGATGCAACCGGTCCAAAAGTTTCATTATCAATTGTGCTTGAGCTTTCGGTTTCAATAGACGGATGAGGTGAGTCCACCGCCCAACATGTAAAACTCTCAAACTTCCCATACTCATAATATGTATGACTTTTGATTTCAAATTCAAGTGTGCCAATGAGATCGAGTATGGGAGAAGGCAAGTTAGGCGGATCATCGAGACACTACATAGGAAATAATGAGTAATGGGGCACGGAGTAGGGGTGCAAATAAAGTCTAAAATTTCACCGCACTCTTTTTCGTCGTCAACAATGCCAAGCCGGAAACTTTATCAAGTTAACCAAGCCTCATCAAAAGGACCCAACAAGACTACCCAGATCATCGAGATACCAAGCTCAAGGCGATACCAGAAAGATCATGCGATGAATAGTAAGTATGAATGTCAATAATTATATATATCAGATACAAATGTATAACATATGGGTCACAAATATAATAGCACCTTATCACGTGGTATTCAATCGGTCTTTTACATGAATCACACCAAAACGGCCACCCTTCCTAGTAGCTCCTTTCTTGCAATTGTCACCTCCACATGACGGAAAATTCCATCCCTTTCTAGTACGCACATCATCAATCTTGGCTTTACATAGGAAAGTCGCAGACTGCATAAATAAAATACATCAATATCATGCATTTTAATGAGGCTACATAGATGACGGGGAAAAAGAAATGACATCATTTTTCCGATCATGTGCTACCATGAAAGATTCTCTATTGTCCCATCTTTGTGTTTCGATAGGTGTGCACCCAAATATGATGTCAAGACACAACACTTCTAACAAAATGTAAAACATCTTGGTAAGTTAATATTAGTTTGAATCGTATCACATATAGATTTTATATTCAAACAATTTCATACCCGTGTCTTTTTTCAAGGCATCGATCGTAGGAATGTCAACAAAGATCTAGTATTTGTGTGGTGAACTACTCGACAACAGAGCTTATCCGAGAGGTAAAATTAAAACCAACTTAGCATGATAAAGGTGTATAATATGCAAAAGGTAAATAGACCAAGATGACTAACGTTATAATGCCTTGCGATGTGGACGTAATAACCACAAACAAGACACGCTCGCTGTTTGCTTTCTTTTCAATCAACATATCACGAGCCCTCCCATAGAGTCACCCGTATCGATCGACCGATGTCACGCTGAAAACATAAACAAACGGTTAGTTTCAATAAACATGTCGCCAAATAAAATTTATAAAATTGACAAGACCAACGCAAATAACATGTATACGAACTTTGATTTGTCGTAGAAATCAATATTTTTGACCTCGCCAGTATGATTCATCCTTCCAACATTCGTCACATAACCTGCGACATCTAAGAGGTAACAGCTTTTATGGCAACACTATTTAACAGGAAATTAACTGGTCAAACATACAAAATATAAAATTACCAATGAGATATTTGTTATTCGTAGGTTTGATTTGATCTAAATCCACCAACTGAAAAGGATGTCTGACAAACCCTTCAGATATAACCAAACTTTTTCTTATTAACGTTGATCCATCAAACTCTATCATAAAGGGATCATCCTTCCTAACTCTAAAGTCTTCCTTGTTATGCATGACAACAAAATTTTTAACAAGTAAACACCTCCTCTTTAATCTCAAGAAATTGTGAGCCATCGCTGCCTTGGCGGTACAATGGATAACATTACCTCCAATAGAACCATGTTAAAAGTTGTTGTTGAATAATACATACAATTTTTAATCGCTATTATCTATTCTTATAATCGAGGTATTGGAAGGTACATATGCATATACCTTGCATCGACATCAAAAATCGGTGCTCAAATACCGCCTGCAAGATTTACATCCCACATTCTACACAACATCAACACTATGGTACCGCTTGATTCAGAGTCAATTCGCTTAGGAACAACTCACCATTCGAGCATCCAACCTGGTAGCCATGATAACACACGATCGAGTGTGTTGCTTTTATGCCTATTGTGCTTGATCCTCATTTATGGAGTTTCCATTTAATAGATATGTAATTGATGAGTGTTTCAGCTTTTTATGGCGCATAACTGCAATTTTCATGTTCAAACGCATCTTGTACCAAATTATGTATTCATGTAACCACAATACGATTGTTCGCCTTCTTGCATTCATGCCATTAGATGAAACTTTTCGCTCCTATAGCTAGAGGCTTTCATTGAGGATTACATATTTCACTTGGTATTAAATCATATGGCTTTAAACGGATTGTACCGTACAAATTGTTGTGCACATTCACTCTTGCACATTAAATTAAGGGGCTCAAGATTATAGTATTATAGATATTCAGTATAGATAGGTATAAAAACAATTCATTAGCAACTGAAAAACTCCTCTAAGGGAGAGTACTTATACAATTGATATGAATTAAAACACTAAAAGCAAAACACATTTTTTTATTCAAACACACTGGAAATAAAACATCTTCATATCTTAAGGAACTTACACACTTCTTTATTTGTTTGCTTTAACTTCTACTTCATCTTGAGTGATTCAATGAAGCTCTTTCCCTCGGAAATGTCGTTTCTAGTAAGAAAGTTGAGAAAATCCCTGAAGCTACTTTCCTTGTACTTTTTGGGATTTTCATCACTAACAAGTTCATCCGCTGTTGCCATCCTCTCATCTATCCCCATGCTATGAAGACTTGCAATAGAGATCCTAGTTCTCTCATTGTTAAGTGTAACTCTATGCACCATGCTTTTGTATAGCCCATTGCTTAGTACTTCAACATGGTCACCCACATGTACTTGGAGAGCCCCCTGTAGTTCAGGGACGAGACGCCAGGTGCCATCAGCAGCATCCATGATCTCCAGGCCACATGAGCTATGAAGAACTATGGTTATGCAACTATAGTCCGAGTGAGGTGGTAGTCCCAAAGCAAGATGTGGTTCAGGGCACTTTGGGTAGCAATTAACGCCATCACTTGCATACCATCTTCCATCTTGTTTTCAAGATATTTTGGGCCAATTCCAAGACTTTCAGTAATGACTCCCATAATCTCGATAGCCAAACATCTTGCTTTCACAACATAACTCCCCATTTTGTCTCTGCAATGGACACAAGACTTTCAGACATGAATAACTAAAAAACAATATATGTGCACTTTGTTCTTAGATGTTAGATATATAGCTGGTATAACACACCATCTACAAATATAGTATAAGCACAACTTGGAGATAATTTCTTCTAAATTTGTCAAGGGTAGACCCCATTTATAATCAGTTATGATTAATGTCGTACTCGCCATGTTCGTTACATGTTCCGACATGTATGGATATAGGGCTTTCCTGAACTATCGGCCATATATATAAATCATTCTTGAACTAACGACAAGCTAGTTTCATACACGTGTAGGCATGGACAAAATAACGCTTTATCAATACACGCTGTGCACACATATACATCAATATGATTGTCGTTACTAGTATCCTGAGTTTGACATACACTTGGGCATACATATCCCTTGATATGTGATACTACAACTGGAGTTTGAATGTTTTTAAGTTTGAATTGAGGTGTAATGTTTTCACCAATCAAAACTAACACAATAATGCAGAAAAGGCTTGTCTACAACTCTGCATCATCATAAGTTGTATAACTAATCTATCAATTTAGCAAAAGAGTTGCCAAGTAAATGGGAACCAAAAATAATGAGTATAAAATAAGCATACCAAAAATGTAAGGTGTAAGTGAACCTTTAGAAAAGGGATGATTTGAAATACTACCTCACATCTTAAAAAAACTGAAAATTTTAGGTATAAAATATACATGATTCAAAGCTAGCTAGATATGATGTCAATAACAAAACCAAAGTTACTATTAATCAAGGATTCGGCTGTTAGTTCGACATGTTGAAAAAAATATATAGAATACAAAATTTGTAACTGTTTTGTATATAGGTTTCAACACATACACCCATAACTAAGACATCTAGTGGGATTTGTTTCAGTTACTTAAAAGAATTTAAAATTGACTTCAAATCTAGGAATAACGACATATTTATCTATGATGATGTCGTCTTGAGTCAAGTGGGGTCTGTTTCATATAGTCCAAATACGTCTTGTTTGACTTCAAGTTTTTACAAGGACAAATTATGCAAAGTAGACGTGAAAAGATTTCTTATTGTTATACTTCAACTATGGTAATTGATTAATTATTATAACACAAGTTACGGAATTATGGAATAGTTAGTATATGCATAGTGAGATTGCTACTTGTGAATTTACTGAACAAATTAAATGACTATTAACTTTGAGCATGCAAATAATAAAGGAATCTTTAAGATAGTTTAGCTAGTTCCAAAGCAGGAGTTTAGCTTGATTTATTACTTAACTGTAGTAAATCATATTGAGCAAGCACAAGATAAGGCATTTATGGAATTATGGATCACATTTGGTGTCATCAACATTTTAAAATTTTGTAGTAGTAGCTACTAAACAAGAAAGAAATAACTTAGGAGTTAAATTTTGACAAAAAGACACACGCATCACTGATATTTCAATCTAATTTGCATGCAATATTAGAAATAACTTTATCTTAACTCTGGTATATAGTGTTAGTATGTACATAGACATAAGTTGCAGTTATTTTAATGAGCAGATGTTACTCACGATATTAAAGGTGTATTTTGATGTTTTACAAGATATATATAAGAATATCTTTTGGTGAAAGAGATATTGCCTGTAGTCTTGTGGCTTATCAGGCCATTGTTGGATCCAGTCATTTAGAGGATGAGCATAATGCTTGAGGAACACCCTCCAAAACTGAATTTTGTCAACCCCATCCTTTATGCTTGTTCCATAACGAACTGGCTTGTGAACGTCGTTAGACATGTATTTTGCTTTCTCATATGTTGGTAGGTCGAAAAACTCAAATGCAGTTCCTAATGCTTCGTCAAGCACCTTTTGTGGTATCCCATGGTTGATTATCTTCCCACAAAATCAAAAGAGGAAATGATTTAAAAAGTATTACGTACATTAACAACATTAAAGTAACACGAATCTAGAAAATAAAATAAAATAAAAAATAAATAAATAAAAAAATAAAAAAAAAAAAAAAAAACCTGAAAAAATCCACTCTCACGACAAGCATTCCCAATGTTCTTGACCACCATGGGTCGTTGATCAGGATCGTTGAGTCCAACTAAGTCAACGACCACCACATTTGCAATCTCAGGGTTCATATTAGGTCTACTTGACGATGAGATTTCGTAGGATCTAGGAACATGTGAAAATCCTTTTTCTTGTGGTGTTTCTCCTATCGAAAATGCCTTGTTCTCGTCACAATCACCGCTCTCCATGTTGAACCAACGGAAACGAGTTCGAGAGAACTTTCTATGTGTATAGTAACAAAAGAACTTGTCACCTATTTATACATTTGTCAATCCTAGATTGTGGCCTACAATAATACTATATTTAGAAACACTTAAAAATATGGTGACAAAAGGAAACTGTTGGATTTGGTAGGTTATGAACACAAGTTATTGTCAATTTAACGGAATACTTCCAAAACTAGCTAGGTATCGGTTTTCAGGCGCCTACAACAGACAAGTTGTGTTAAAGGCGCGTACCATAGAAACAACCTTTTTAGTTTAGTGAGTACAAAGTCAAAAACCGTTCCACAAGTATAGGCGTTTATCTTTTGCTATTTTTTGCATCACCAACCTTGTTATCCTATAAACTTTCTAACACGTATGTGCTACATGATGAGGAATTTTGTCCTTCTATTCTCAGAAATTTTCGTCCAAGTGAGTACATGCTTTTTTTTCTTCATGAATGATCGAGACGGCAAGAGAGAGGATCACGAAAATATAAGCAAAAAGAAATCCAAACTCAATGGGTTTGGTAAAACAAAAATGTACTAAAAGGTGTTGTCACGTTAGTTTTTACCCTCCAATAGTGTTCTGTATTTGCACCAAATATTGCCTTCAACTAACCCTCCAATAGTGTTCTGTATTTGCACCAAATATTGCCTTCCCTGGTAACATGAAGGCATAGAAGACTAGATACAAATTTTGCAATAAAACAACATATAAAATAAAAATATCATATAGTATAAGTAAAATAAAACATTACATTTGAATCAAACTATATATATTTCTATCTACTTATACTATAAACCAAAGCCTTCAAATTACTGTGTAGGCTTCATAAAATGACACATCAGCAGAAAATAGTTAGCTGCTGTTTTGAACTTTGAAAAGGTGATCTCCAGTCCACTACTTGCCATTTGAATGAAACTATCCACTTTCTCATTTCCTGCATCTCTCTCAAACTCCAGCTTTCTCCTGCTCATTTGTTATTTTTTGGAAAATTGTTTCCCATCCAACAATTCTGGCTTCTTCTATCTAGAGCATGTCATGAGGTAACAAGGTAGTGACTTGACCAGCTCTTTTTCCCTTCTTGTTCTTTTCTTTTTAGTTGAAGTATATTGCTTTGGTAACAAGGTAGCACATCATTGATTCTTTATACCTTTTTAGATCTGGAAATGGGCTCAGACCACCATTTTGTTTACATGACGTATATATAAAATTGTTCCATATAAGAGGTAATAAGAAGAAATGCTCTACAACTACTCAATTTCATGGATATCAATATAAGTCGTTATAATGCTTGAAACTTCATTCTCTAATTCTTGTTGAAAGTTTGGGTTCAATCCATAACTAAAATTTATATTTTCTGTTACCTTACTTACTGTTGGAAGTTTTCACCAATTCAGAGTAATTTATGTTCTAGGAAGCTGCATGATGGTGTGTTTGAAGATGACCATATGAGCTTCTTTTTTGAGTTCATCGATCAGTAAAGGTAAGTGTTTCTTTTTTTTGTTGGTGGCTGAAATATGTTAACCTACGATCTTTGTTAGTCGTTTTGGTTTTTAGTTTATCAATTATTGTTTGTTTTTTTAGGTGCATACTCATTTTTGTGGGATAAGAAGTGGTTCATGAATGTCACAAAAGATGTATTCAAACAACCTATAGCCCTGGTAGGAAGCTCATGTAAGTGTTTTGTCATTGACTGAATTATGGGATCCATTTGCGGATATAAAATTTCTATAGAAACTAAAAAGTCAAAATGTTTGCTTCATCATCCAGTGTCTTATTTTAAATATTTTCTTTTGCAGGTGGTTATTCAATGTTTTCCACCCGAGTAAAAAAAGCTATGGTAGCCGCAAGTTATGGTAAACTTTTGAGTTATCCATGGATTTGTTAATGATGATACATTTGTTCTTGGAGACGATTCACTTGTTCTTTGTTGCTAACGTGCAACATATTAGTTGAAATTAAGGGCATTATATTAAATGATGTTAACTATTCAAAATGTGCATTAATAGTAGTTCAAGTTTTATAACTAAGGACATATTATTTTGAATTCGTAATAGGAAAAACATGTAAGGTATATAAGAAAATGGGTTGGAGTAAGATATTTAATAAAAATAGAATCAACTTATTTTACAAGAAGAGGAAAAAAAAAAAAAAAAAGTCAACAAAGCATGGCCAAAAGAAAATGAAAGGTGAAGGTAAGCCATACTGAAATATTTATTACTTAAGAAAAAAATAGTAACAAGGACGGGTTGATGGATACTTGCACAAGTTTCTATCTTGTCAAATTGATTTTTCCTTTATATCATTTATTATTTATAGTTTATGTCGATACTTTCTTGCTAACAAGTAACAACTTAACTTATGCAAAAGCATAAACATTATCTATAATACATAGGAACAAGACTTAGTTTACCTCAACCTTATTCATACACTTTCAAAGTTTGAATTGTAGAAAATCAGAAACATGAAAATCATAAGTCACAACAATATAATATTCTTTGTTATAAAATCTTTTATATCTATATAAATTCATAGATATTGATGATCAGTTGTCGTGGAGTTATGTAAGCTTAAATTTCTTGTAAAATTATTTGATTATATGGTTTTCAAACCAGCCAAGATGAAAAGTAGAAGCAATCTAATGGGTGGTATTGTGACCATCAAAACAACTTTTTGCGGATGGAAAAAATGTCAAGTTAGCTAAAGTGTATAAAGGAAAAAGAAAACCATTCTAACATGTATGTATTTGTTTGATATAGTGCATATGATAAATTAGGAAGGAAGCACGAATACAGATTATGTCACTGTGTCAGTGTAAGTAATCAAATATACAATATTATTTATTATTTAGTTTTCTCTGGTTTATAAGACTTAGTATGATGTTATTACATTGTGATTAAATAAACTCTAATATCTTGATTGTGTTATTACTAGCTGATTTTTTTAACTAAGCAAAAAGTCTATTAAATACAATCTTTGTTCTCGTAGACCTTAAAATAACCTATGATGCTTTAATTGTATGTTATTATATAGACATTTAGGGCCGTGCACACTGCACAGCGCGCATGCAACACTTCCTAGTAATATTCACAATCCAAGGCTCATTTTCTAGCACAATTAAACATATATATGTAAGGGATTAAAAATGTAAACATAAAACCCACCAGGAAACAAACAATTTAAAGAAAAAAACGGACCAAAGACTAATAATCTAAGAAAAACACCAAGGACTTATAGTGTAACAAGCACTACAACATTTGCCCCCATCAGAAAAGACTTTTTGTTCCTTTTGACGAGACAGGTCCCTTAAAGGTTTTAGCGATGACTCATATCACCATTCTTCCATGCAACCTACCCTTCTTGTTCTTCCTATCTTAAATAAGGGTGCATTTGTTATATCTGTTATGATTCATAATGGGTATGAGTTTGATAGTATACTTCACCTATAAAAGATTCATACCCGCCTATTTAAGGTATATGAGTATAATATTTCCATCATCTATTCTAATATTTGATAGATTTACCTCTTAAACAAACACTGAATGGAATGAAAAATCATTCCCCATTCTCATTCCCAGATACCAAATGCACCCTAAAACTTGCAATCTACCCTTCTTCCATACCCATCTCCCAAGCATACAAAAACACGCCAAAAACAAGAAAAGAAGCAAAAATAAAAATAAAATATTAAGACATAATAATAAACACAAATTCCTGCCCAAGGTAATAACGTCAGCATATAATGTTCGATGGCATTGGCTTGAGTACAATCACGAGACACTATGAGCCTAAAATTGCTATATAACGTGGTCGTAACAGATGCTCTTAAAGGAAGCAATAAACACACGTCTTACAATACTCTTTACCAACTTTGCACATGAATTGGGTGTGTTATAAATCACTCATCGGCTGCAAAAAAAACACGTAACTTTAATCTTGTATACAATCAACGTTAAGAGTTTAAATATTTGTCAACGAAATTTAAGAATTTAGTCAAATAGTAG
This sequence comes from Chrysanthemum lavandulifolium, assembly GCA_022545495.1. NCBI lineage: Eukaryota > Viridiplantae > Streptophyta > Magnoliopsida > Asterales > Asteraceae > Chrysanthemum > Chrysanthemum lavandulifolium. The sequence continues at coordinate 88,870,181 of CM040244.1, forward strand.
TGAACAAAATTAGAGAATAAGCTAACATACCCTTAAACCTAATGGACCCTAAGCCTTTAGGATTGGGCCTTAACAAATCATCTAACAAAATATCGCAATGCAATTATTAACATGATATGAAGTCTTAAATAAAAGAACTACATCGTGTTATTGTTGGTTATTGCTAGTCGTACTAAATGGGGGGGATCGGAAACTACAACAAGAAATCAACACAACGCTAGCAAATAATAATGAAAACAGTAAATAACACAAACACGAAGTTTTTATAGGCTCGGCTTCTTCATTACTTTTTTAAACTACGATGTTTTGTTAAGAACTAACAAAACGGTAGAAAAAAAAAAGATTACAACACATTAGTAGTGGGATTGGCGTAGACCGATTAATAGTGAGAGGTATCAAGCGGATTTCATTCATCTTTTGGTTGAGATCAGTGTTGTGGAGGTATCCGAAGATTGTGACTCTTGTGTTTGGTCTTTATCTCAAGATGGTAGCTTCTCTGTAAGTAACGCAAGGCAATATATAGATGAGTGCATGCTTTCTATTATGTCACCATGCACAAGGTGGTGCAAGGTTATTTCGAAGAAGGTTAATATTTGTATGTGATGTTTGTTTTTTTGGATAGATTACCCCATCGGTTAAACTTGTCATCTGGTTGGACATTCAATCGATTATGTGTCTGATCTGTAATGCACATGTGGAGTCTAATGATCACGTCTTTTTTTCTTGTGAAACGGCTTCGAATGTTTGGAGGTCAGTTCGTTCTTGTAGTGATGCAAAGATCCTTTTTTTGTCTCGTGGGGATTCAGACGATTGGATCCTGTCGTGGCGCACATCAAAGGAGTCAAAAGTGTGCTTATAACATGTTGGTGCTATGACGCTTATCGCAATAACGCTACTTTCAACTCTTAACGTATGGCGAAGTGTGACATCTTTGATAACATTCTTCTTTTTTCTTATTTTTGGATTAAATTTAGAGGTAAAACGTGTAGTCGTTAGAACGAATGGTTAAAATCGTCTTTGTAATTTGCTAGCTCCCTACTAATCTTCTTTTTAATAATACATCATCATGAAAAAAAATAATAAAAGTTTTTTAGTACAAGCAAGTTTGGGAACCGAGATCCACTACTCAATCGAAGTAGGATCCGATCAAGATCCTCAAAGTTATTCTACTGACTATAATAATAACACGGGCCATCAACTATACTAATAATAACAAGGGCCTACCTAAATGTGCACTGTTTACACTTTTTAATATTTCACAACTCACCCTGAAGATCAACCAGTGTCTTGAGGGCATTGATTAAGGTACATTTATTAAACACAAATAAATTTTTATATTACAAATTATATTTAATACATATTAATTAAGCATATAAATTACCAAAATTAAATAATTGCGTATATATCCAAGCTAAACTCATAATTACGTATATATCCTTCATAAACACTAAATTTGTCATGGATATCCAAATTATTATTTTATGTATTTTTAAATCTAAAAAATACTTGATAATTGTAATTTAGATTGAAATTTACTATTACACCCTCTCTTAACCATTTATTTTTTAACCCATATAAATCTTGGACTTGTAAAGTAACATTTGGCTGAGCATCGGGTCAAACCCGAACCGAACTGGGTAGACTTGAAATGAAACCTGGAATGTGTGGAAATCCGGACCGAAACCGAATCGAATGAGACTCGGGTTGGCTCGGTTTTTTTTCTCGCAAATCTGCAATGTTGCAGCAAAGATCACAAGAGCTAAAATGCAAGTTACCAAAGCGTATCACATGTAACTCATCATATATGGCATTTGATATCTTTATGAGATGGTATATATCAATTGGAATGATCATGCAGTTAGTTATTGGAGTTGTAGTATTTCACCAATTATTTATAACAGTCAACCAAGCGATCAAGAACAATAACTAAAAAACACCATTTAGGTAAATTAATACATTCAACTATGAACAAAAAACACATAAAACGAGGTGAATTACCTATGTAGATATTAGGATTTGCAATTATAGTTGTTGTATGTTGAGAAGAAAGAATGGCTAACTAACTTATTATTATGATTGAGCGTATCTGTATCATAAGGGGTATGATAGTCATTTATTATTTAAATTATAATTATCAAATATTTTTAGGATTTAAAATACAAAAGATAATAATTTGGACATATATGACAAATTTAATGTTTATGAAGGATATATACTGTGATTATGAGTTTACTTTGGATGATACTTAATTACGATTCTTCATGACATATACGCAATTCTCCTTTTTTATAAACGTTTTAAACTTTCATTGGCAAGCACCTATTGCACAAAAGGTCGATAAAATATCGCTTTTACATTTCCGAATACACGGAGACTCATACACATAAATCGTTGACACTCTTATGAAACAATAGCTTATTCACTAAGTCACTCCTATTTAAATAGGTAAACATATTTTGAATAATTTTAACATTTTCAAAATGTTTAATTTATTTATATAAACATGCTACCAATCCACTAACATTTAAAAATACGAGTCTGTTCCAAAGTGTTGGGAAACTGATCTCCAAAAATTCCGTAAATTGCTAACGGCACTCCTCAACTTGTTTATGTAACTTGTTACGGTTTTTCTTTGACTTCACATATGTCATTTGCAACGTGCGACTACTTGTTTTCTTTCACAACTTGATTCTCGTACTCCGTTCGTGTCGAGTCAACAAGTTTTGGTTCTGGTTTAAAAATACTATGGTTCGGTTTTGGTATATAACTTACAAGTCTCTTCTTGGTTTCAGCTTTATTAATACGCAACGATGTTGCTAGTACTTCTAAGTTTTTATACGGTGACAAACAGACTTGATTAAGACAAACTCAAGTAGAGACAAATCATTTCTATTTTGGACCAAAACCATGGACTGATTTTTGTTGAGTCAAATACTATATAAGCTATTTTTGGTATATTTTTTGTCATGCTCATGTGTTCAATCGAGTATAATCGCAGGCTACGCGTTGCAACGGCAAACCATAACGTTTTATCATGATTAATTTCTTAGAGCAGTTACAACAATAACACCATAACACTAATAACACCGTCCACGTCAGCGCCACATCAGCTTTAATATTTAACATTAACATCCCAAAAAAACACCCACAACAATAACATCCCAATAACATCAATAACATCAATAACATTCCCAACAATTTACAAAAACAACCCCTCATTTAGGGGCATAAATGAAAAAAAAAAAAACCAAATAACGCCCGTTAAGGAGTTAACGGGAAGGACTAACGCCGAAATAACGCCGGAGGTCCAAGGGTAATAACGGCATAACGCCGTTAATTTGAGCCAAAACGCCGTTATAGCGTTAGCTTTGTAAGTGCTCTTATATAAAGATGTATAAAACTGGAATTTGAAGTTAGAGTTGTGATAAAAATTTAATCTACGTCGTGTATTATCTCATACATTTATTTTTATACGCATAAATTACTTTTAGTCATTTTTGGTTACATACTAACTTACGTGCTAGATTGTGTGTAGTCCAAAAATCATTGAAAACGTATGAAGATTTTCGTAAGAAGTTAAATAACATTTTATATAAAACTAAAATGATTAATGATGACGTATAGTATGTATACCAGGCCCACTAAGCTCAAAACATACTCCACGTCCACTCTAGGCTCAGGTACAATGACCGTAAATCCTGAACTCAAGTCCAATAACCATAGACCCTGGGCCAACAGTAAGCCCAATGACTAAGTTGGCTACGGCCTAGGCTTTGGAATGTGCACAAGATGCCTAACGGGCTGAACTTCCAACCGTTAGGCCTCTCGCGTCCGCACCCGTGAATAACACGGAACCCTTGTCCGCCAAGGGTCCGACTCGCAACTAACCACTATATGCGATAATTCAAGGAGCCCCACGCAAACCTCGCCTTATAAAAAGGGCTCTAATCCCCATACAAGGTAGACAACTTTCTCTCATAATTACACACATACTATTACTTTCTCTCAAGAATGATACTTACTCTCACGTGAGTCTAATCGTGGGTCCGTCCCCACAGTAAGACTAATAGTTTACCTTTCTTGTGCGGGATCTCATCCAAATCACTTGAATTAGTACAAGATCAATCCACAAAGGCTTGCCGCCAACCCAAGAAGCTACGCCAAGACTTTCCAGAACCCATCGCACAAATTGTACTAACAAGTTGACGCCATCCGGACCGTACACAATCTGCTCCGTAAAATACCGCCATGAGCACTAGATTCTGACCAACTCGCCCGTGTCCACTTATGCGGAGTACGGCAGAAAGAGGAGATCAACGGCCTCGACGGACCCGTAGGGACCGTGTCCGACGCAGCTCAAGGTATTGTGATAAGTATTTCGACAAGATCTCGCCTATTGTGACGGAGAAAGCTCAAAAGCGTGAAGAAAGAGCCAAGATAGCATAAATCCGGGAGGATTATCACGAAAACCAAGATCACCACGAGCTTAAAACGCTGAGGAAGACCATGGAACAAATTGAGAAAGCAAAGCGGAGGAACACGCAAAATGACAGTAGCCAAAGTCATACCCGATCCAAATCACCCAAAAGAAAGGAGGATGTGAGGGAGACGGTGTTCAAAAGATTGCGCCAAAGTGTGTTCCACCGACTCGGAGGTAGGAAAGGAAGTGTTTCCATCTGTCCCCAGGACCACAGGCAACAAGTACTCGACGATACCGGAAAGAAAGAGAGGGGCAACCGCAAGGGTTCTCAACCGTGGCCGACGGGATCAAGAAAGAGAAGTCAGGAAACTGAAAAAACTCGGTCGCGGAAGGCGAATAACCATTTAGACGATGAATCTCACCAAGTAAAGGCCGAGGATCCAAAGTTAAAAGCAAAAGCCAAATGATTATGGGTCACACCGCCACTGGTCCGCCATGAACCGATCCGTTCACTCGCGTATCCGCTACCAAATGCCCGTGAAAGCGCGGATGCCAACCAACGTGAAAACATACGATGGAAGCGGAGACCCTGAGGATCATCTAAAAATCTTCCAAGCGGCGGCAAAGGTGGAACGATGCGCCATGCCAACATGGTGCCACATGTTCAACTCCACACACACCGGATCCGCTGGGGTCTGGTTTGATGACCTTCCGCCCGAATCAATAGACAGCTACGACAAGTTAAAAGAGGCTTTCTTGACTAACTTCCTGCAAGAAAAGAAATGCATCAAGGACCCTGTGGAGATTCACCACATCAAGCAAAATGACGGGGAACTAACAGAAGATTTCGTACAACGATTCAAAGAAGAAACAAGGAACGTAAAAGGAGCCCCGGAAATCATGAAAATCTCTGGATTCATGCACGCGATTACTGACCCAGAGCTGATTAAGCGGCTACATGACACAGTCCCAAAGTCAATGGCGGAGGCAATGAATGTGACTACTTCCTTTCTTAGAGGGGAAGCAGCGGTGGGAAGACGTCATAGGAAAAAGCCGTGGATACAAAGACCAAAAGAACAAGCAACAATCAAGCATCGACGGTATTTCCGGAAAGAGCATGAAAATAAATCAAGAGCCGAGGAAAGGCAACGAGGTTTCCGCAGACTGATAAGGCCGTACGAGGGAATACCAGCGACAAGAGGAGCTAGGCCCCCAGGCCCGCCTCCAAATATGACGGTCAAAGAGAAAGCCGATGGAAAGTTCTGCGAATTCCATGGGAAAGCAAGACATACCACGGAAGAATGTTTGCATTTGAAGAAACAAAGAGAAGCAAAAGGGAAAGAGCCGATGGTAGAAGCTGACAAATAGCAGGATAAACCGACATCACAAAAAAAAAAAAAAAAAAAAAAAAAAAAAAAACGTAGCAAGGTGTAGTAACAAGCACGGAAGGATATTAGGAAGAAGAAAAAGAAGCATAGGTCAGCATAAAATAAAGGAAAAATAATAAAAGAGAAAAAACATAGATATGATATACCCACCCCGATTCTCTTGATCATAAAACATGGGATAAAAGTCATTGCCCGAAGTGTAATTACGGCTCAACCCAACCAAACAAAGAAAAGGTTCCGGAAACTTGACAAAGGAAGAAGCATTGGTAACAAGAGAAGCAACGTGTCCAGCATCAAATTCGGTATTCCTAGGAACGACATCCTTAGGAAGACGTCCGCTAACGAAAAAAGGATAAATAGAAGGACAAGCAAATGAGTCAATCCAGAAAAGTGATCATTTCAACTTTTAAGACAATCAAGGGGCTTGGTATAGCAAACACCAAAACTATCAACACGTTTACTAAAAGAAATCCAGCCATGACCCAGACAAGACATAAAAACACCTAAACAAACCAATTGAGGGTTCAATACCAAGGGCAAAACAAAGAATTTCAAATTGAGAAACCTTTAAAGACCAATAATGTAAAGTCATGAGATATGGATACGATAGTAGTCAAGAATTGAAACAAGGAAAGAAGACAAGGGAAGACGGAAATTGGCAAACTCAAAGAAACGGGTATAAACACCAATCTTCCCATTCGGTGCTTCACGAATACTTTTTTCAGGATCAGGTAATTTTGGATGCACACAGCTCGGAATCGAATAATCAATACGGAAACGGTCAAGTGCCTTCTGGGATAATTTAGACTTAGTAGAAGAAAAAGTACCCATTGCAGAAAAAAAGAAAAGAAAAAAGGGAATCAAGAGCCTAACCTGACAACGGAAGATGGAAAACGGACACAACCAAGGGTAGCACCAGATTGAAGAATAGCGTTCGCAACAGAAGAACAATAAAAAATGGCGAAGGTCAAAATGTGGGGTATTTATACAAACGAAACGACGATTAGCCTAGAAAACAATAGGAGAGTGTTGAAACAAAGACCTTGATAGATCTTATGAGCACTCGTAGATCGTTAGTTATACTTATGTAATCACAAGCACACTAAAAGACAGTCTCTATAACTTGTATTCTGTAGCGGAAATTAAACACAAACAATAACAAATAACTAAGAACACTTTGATCCTCTATGGATCTTTAAATTAACTAAAACTTTGTTTTTCCAATTCGTACATAACTCATACTATTGTGTTCCTTTTATAGACAAGGACCGTTTCCCAAGAAACGTATAAACATAAAACTAAATAAGATATACATTATAACTTCCTAATAAAGCTCATGCATATCCTAACTAACTATAGAATACGCGAATAACTATCTCCAGAAACCATCTACACGGTTTCATTACTTCAAAGAGAATTAGATCTTCACAGATTCCACACTACTTCAAAGAAGAATCCTTTGGCAAGAAATTCAAAGATAATTCATACTTCACGAATTCCCAACAATCCTCCCTAAACTGGGAATTTGACTTGGTTAAGTTCCGCTTGATAGATCTTTAACACTTCGAACTAGAGGATTGTACTCGAACATCAATGAAGAAAGAATCAAAACAAGAACACCTCAATGATGACAAAACGTTGAAACTCCGGATCTTTGCAAAGAACAAATGACAAAATGTACATCAAAACATATTAGTTTCATACTATTCTCATCACATCCGGTGTGTTAACTCGTGAGAGGTGAATCATTGAAAATAATGGATTTGATGTCTCTTTACCAATAGCCATCACTACCGGAGTAGCCAAATGTTTAAGTTCGAAAACTATGGTACATCGATAACCATCCGATTTATTAGTAAATCAAGCAACCATGAACGGATTTGAAATGTCTTTACCGTAGCCGCTTGCTCGGGACTAGTCAATTTTATGAGAAAGAATCACCTTTGGTGAATTGAGAACCCAATATGGTATTCCAACGCCTTTACCACAAGCCATATACATGTGGGCTAGTCAATTCTTGGATTCCAAAAGGAATAACCATGGTGAATTGATGACCATACAACCTCAAGAATTAAGCATGGGTGGTTGCACCTATGATTTTGAGCAAACCATTACAGCTATCAACAGATTTGATGTGTCTTTACCAAAGTTGTACCCTTTGGACTAGCCAACTCTTTGATCTGGTGAGTCGATAACCATGAATAATGTACAACAAACCTGCAAGAAAAGTTAGACAAACTCAAGAATATACAATTTTTTTTTTCTTTTTTTTCTTTTTTTTTATCTAAGAAAGAAACAAAGAAACAAACATTACAAAGCATAAAAGATACCATAATCAAAATGATGTTTGATGTTGCAAAAACTGAGTCTTAATCAATCCAACACATTGTTCAGCATGTAACTTATCATTCCCAACTGGATCTGGAGGAACTTCTAACTTCTTTCTAAGCATTCTGTCCATCAATGATACAGACAAAGGATAAATCTTATCTGAGAACATACACACAGTCAGCCCACACTTTGTCTCCACCACATGCACACTTGGAATAGGATAAAATCTCCAAGTCTCAACCTTCCACTTATGGGAATTCTTCCAAATAGAATACCCTTTACCATTTGGAGAGTGAGAATCAAACAGAACTTGAAGATCACCCAACAAGTATAAACCAGAACCCTGTGGTGAATGATTAGCATAATGCTCAGTGACAAGTCCATACAGAGTATTCAAATTGTGTCTGTCCACCAAATGGAGTATTTAGTTTAAAAAGTTAAACTGCATAGAGGATTTATCCATTCTAAAAATGGTGTTCAGTTCTCCATCAGTCAAAGTCCAAGCAGTCAACACATCATGAGATCCTTGAAGGAAAGTATCAGCAGATCCTTCTTGAATGAAAGTTGAATCAGCAGCCTTGAGATCCAAATAATTACCTCTGTGAGACTTCCTAGAGGTATGTGTACCAGCTGATCTCAAAGATCTCCTTAGAGCAATATGACTCCTTTTGGACATCCTTTTCTTCCTCCTACCTGGGATATAAATCCCCATCGATACAGTAGAAGGTACCTCTTCAGATTCATTAGGAGAAACATCTTTAGCAGGAATGGAAGAAGTAGAAGTAAACTTATTTGGAACACCACCACGTAAGGCATTCATTTTGTCAAGCACCTCTCTCGCCTTTTTAGCTTTTGCAGCTACTTTTTCAGCTTCCCTAATCATAGCATCTCCTTCTTTATCATCAGGTGCCACAAATGGAATAGAAGCAGGCATACCCATTGCTTCAGAAGAAACAACAAGAGGGTCAGCAGAAGGAACCTTTTCAGCTGAATGTATAGCTTCAGTAGATGCTTCAGAAGTAATGACAGGAGAACTCTTCTTAGGTGGAACATCATCAAAGTTATCTACAATCTCAACTGTCTTCTGTTTCTTGGCCTTTGGAGCATCTACATTCCCAGCAATCCGTTTCAATTTAGAAGCAGGTGTAGAGACAGGTGAAGTAAACTTCATAATCCTATTATACCTACTGAACAAATCAGAATCAGATAAAGCCAAGACTTGCTTCATTGTCAGACCAGAGTTATATAGAGTACAACTCTGATTTTTCACCACATTCCTCATTTATGCTTTCTTCTGAGCTTCAGTTGGTGGTTTTTCCCTTTTAGCTTTATTCTTTTGAGCAACAATAGCTTTTCTTTGTGTAGCTGCAACTTGCTTCCTTTGTCGTCCAAGAGCCATCATTTGGGCAGCAAAAGTCTCACTATTAAAGTCTGCTCCTAAAATACTTTGTGCAAGAGTAGGATTGGATGAAACTTGATTAGTATAAGCATCCCATTGAGCATCAGTAATCTGAGGAGACAGTTCATCAAGCTCTCTTTATCTCTCAGGAGCCAAATTGGTAGTAAACTGAGCATCAAGCATTTGAGCCAATGCCTCACTCTTCTTCAGATCTGCACACTCAGCTAATAATCTTGCTTGCTCTTGCTTTTCCTGTTCACTCAAAAGATCTGAACCAATCTCTTCATCAATCATTTCTCCTTTCCCTTTGTCAGTAGACTCCTTAGCAGAAATAGCTTGAGGAATATCAACAGTAGGAACGTCAGAAGAAACACCCAAGTTAGCATCAGAAGAAACATGTTGAGACAAATCTTCAACAGGTGTAGAAAAGACATCAACATTGGGGTCTAGGCTAAAACTTCTTCCTGCAAGAAAGACTTCAAGATGATCTGCTGAGGGTGAAGGACCTGATGGTTCTTGTACAAATGAAGTTTGACCATGTTCAGAAGCAACATCCTCCATTTGATCATCAGCAGTTGCAACACCTGACACCTTTGAAGGTTCAGAAGAATCCTTACTCAACATGTCTTCTCTTTCTTCTAGAAAACTGAATGTGTTTCTTGGTCTTTGAAGATTCAACAACAACTGGTGAAGGAACATGAGTCTTCTGAGCTGCATCAGCCAAAATGTCAAGTGACTCAAATTGAGTATCCTCTTGCTCCTCATCAGAAGAAATCAAAAATCTCCTTTTGCTACTCTTCCCAAGTTGGTCCTCTAAGTCCTTAACCTTGCTCTTCAATTCCACAATCTCACCACCAAGTGTAGATTTAGTCTCAGCAAGCTCCTTTTTAAGATCAAGAACCTCACCACATATTGCTCACTAAAGCATATACAGATGTAAGTGTAATAGGGTCCTCAGCTCCACCAGCAGATTGCTCAGTGGTAATGGGAGCTTCATTGGGCCTTTCAGAAGAAATATGAACATTCTCAATGAAAGGAGAACCTTCATTAAATGGCTCCCTAACAGGACTAGGTATGATCAGTCTATTAAGCTCAGGCTCAAACTCATCAAGAGTAACTTGAGTAGGTGGTGGACTAGGACTAGTTCTAGGTGAAGGTGTAGGTGGAGGTAGGTCAGGAGTAACATGTGATGCTTCAGCAGTAGTAGAAGGGCCCTCATCAATGGCAACTGATGGATTACCATCAGCAGCAACATTGGTAGAGAGTGGATCAACATTAACCTCATAAGCAGCCTCATTGCCTTGAGGCAACATAGCTGCTAGCAAAGGATGATGTTCCCCCTCATAGTGAGTTCTCATTGAAGCAAATAGTTTAGAAGTTAAAGCTCATATGGGACAAAAGACTTGGGTTTGGGTAGTAATGTCTAAAATCATTTACAAAAACCTAGGGTACATTAAAAACTTATGCTTTTTCCTTTGAATATTTTCAACCATATTATCAAAAATAAACCTAGAAAAGTTATAAGTTAACCCCTGAGAAAGACATACAATACCACATCTCAATTGAGTAGAAAATTGATCCCATCCTCCCGATTTATTGCTTATACACTGAAGCAATGTGTGTACCAAAACCTCCACATAGGGCAAAGCCGATTCTTGAACCATATATCGGTCCTCGTACTCGGTATCCAAAAGCTCTTAGCCCAACAAGTATCTCCACAACATTAGAGTGATAAACCCATTAACATCGTCCAAGCAAAGCCGCTTCTTATCAACCTCCTCACAACATACTGCTCCTTCAACCATAGCAACAATCTCTCGTGTCACTCCGCTTCGTAGAAAGATGCCCAAAATTGTGTAACCAACGATTCATATATCACATTAGGAGAATGCGTTAAAGCATAATGAATCTTGGACCTCTTCAAGAATTCCACCATTGGTTCATACAGTTCATTACCCTTAGCTTTTCCCAGAAAAGCAACTTTGTTATGATCTTTCTTAAATTGGAGCGCCATGAGAAATCGTGATAATGGGTTATGATTTATGCAACTTGAAGTGTGTTTAAATCGAATGAAGAGGGAATCAGTTAATTTGAGGCGAAGATATGCGAATAAGGTATTAGTAGAAGTTTCCCAATTTATGGTCATAAATATCGGAATAAGTTGTTGACCAAATCTGACATGTAAAGAACTTCTACCAAATTTAAATTACTACTTCAGCAAAAACAATGGTCAATCTGCTGAAGCAGGTCAATCATCAGAAAGAACTCAAGTAATCAAGAAGCTTCAATAAATATCTTTGCGTTTTACTGTGCCACCCAACTCGCATTAAATCTCATTAAACCTTGAATCCGCCTATAAGATAGTCCCAATGCACATTAACACACATCAATTTACCCCAATTATCTTTACAAACCCTAATTTCACCAAAAACTCCTCAATCAACAACAATAACCAATGTCCACCAAACTAGAAGTGATAAATCTCACTTCCTCTTCCTCATCATCATCATCCAGTGAAGATACTAACCCATGGCGTCTGTACCTTCCTCCACAAGAACCACGACCAAGAAAATCCCCCTTTCTCCCTTCTTCTGAAGATGATAGTATGGTGAATCCAAGTGATTCATCCATGGATTCTGATGACTCCTTAGAGCGTCAAGAGCCACTCTTCAACAAGAAAAGGACAACACACCCCCAACCTTCAACACCTCAACCTCAACCAAGGCCATGTGCCATAGGAGAGGTGGTGTTAGCTCTTCCTGCGCCATGTTTTGGTGCTTCATCTCATATCGTTAAGGGAAAGGGCAAAAGGAAGATGGAGTGATTGCTTTATGGTGGAACGAGTAGATGGAACAACCGAAGATTGTCATATCACACATCCATCTACCATTTCCACCATCTTCATCTTCGTTTTCATCAATCCATCCTTCCCATTTTTGGCTTCAGCTTCTTCGTCGTACTGGTCATGCATATCCAGCGTTTGGAATAGATGATATGAGCTAGTAGATGATAGGAGCTAGAATAGGTTTAGTAGATCTTGTATAGAAATGATCTTGTATTTGCATTTGAAGTTGATTGTAAGTCGTAGTCGTAAGTCGTAAGTCAGAACTGCTTCTTGAATGAATGAACAATTTAACTTGAAGATTTCTCTTCAAGAGAAATAATTAGCTCACTTCAAGACTTATTTGCGAGAAACAAGCTTTTAAGCTTACTTGACCATATTCCAATTGACCAACCATGGTAAACTTCAACTTATATATGCATTCTGCAAAACAAACACAGAGAAACACACAAACCAAACCAAGACAAACAAACTAAAAGAACATTAGCTGGTTAGTGTTAGCAAACAAAAATATAAACAATAATTTACAAAGTTTACAACATGAATCCTCCCCTGAGGCATATGCTTCCCCTGAGGCCTATGCCTCCCTTTAACTTTGCGCTAAGGGTTACATCCCAATATTGACCACAAGGTGTTGAAACCTTGGTCCATCAAAAGCCTTAGTCAAGAATCGCCACATTATCATCGGTGTTAATCTTAACCACTTTTATCAAATGTTTTCATATGCATCTCTTATAAAGTGGTGCCCGATTTCAATATGCTTAGTTCTACCGTGAAAAGCGGATTTTTAACAATGCATATGGTACTTTGATTATTAATAAAAATTGTTGTGTTCATGAAGTTAAACCCATAATCCAACAATTGATTTTGTATCCAAAGAACACGTCTACAAACAATTTGCAAAGAACATACTGCTTCAGAGATGAGGTAGCCACAATAGTTTGTTTCTTGCACCGCCAAGAAATCAATCTCTTTCAAGGAATTGGCAACCTCCAGTTGTGGATCTCCTATCCGATTTGCACCAAAGATAGTCACTATCACTATATGCTTCCAACTTAAAGGAGACTCTTTGGGTACCAAAGACCTAAATGAGGTTGGCCTTTAGGTACTTAAAGATCTTCTTGTTTGCATTGAGATGGGAAGTAAGTGGAGTGACTTGATGTCTAGAACAAACACTCACAAAGAAAGGTAATATCGTGCCTAGAAGTCATTAAATACATCAAAGAACCAATCATAGATCCGTATAAGTGAACATTTACACTGGATCGGTTCATTGTTTGTAGGATATTAGTTTTCACATACACATCAATCCATAACACAAAGTGGCGATAGATGGAATTCTAGAGAGAAAGTTAGAGGTTTAGGGAACTTAGTGAGAGAAAGTGAAAGATATTATTATAGCTCCAACTCTCTACCTTGGGAGGTGAGAGTATTTATAGTCTTACATAAATCGCCACACATTGGGGCATGGATCGTGCATCTGGGTGGGTAAAGACCCGTCCGTCCTCCACGGTGATACTTAACTAAATACTACTTAACTTAAAAGAACTACGATCACGAGCTTTCTAACGATTACATATACTTGAGGTGATCGACTCTTTAATGCTTGGAATTTCTAATTCCTAACAATCTCCCCTAGGGAGGTCACCTCAATCATGTACCAAAATTACATTGAATACAACAAGATAATACATTAATCAATTGATCTTGCATTCTTGATGTAGTCCTTTGCTCCTAAGCTCGTAGTCATTGATTCTTCACATTGCATGTTTGGTTACTTCAAGTGGAGGTCTTTTACTGATCCACGTGATATTAATTTTGAGCCATCTTTTGAGATCATCAGCAATCAAAAATCTCTAAGATATCCTTTGTGGTGTTGTGACTTTTGGACCGACATGCTCACATTCTGGATCATGAAATCTTCTCATCAGAGTAGCGGAAGCTTTTGTTGATTCATGATATTGGCAGCAGCGTAGCAAAAGCATGGAGTGAAAATATCAGAGTCATTGATGCACTAATCATGATTTCTTTTGAGATGAATGTGTTAAGTGAGCATGCGGCTATGGATTGACCGCTTCATTCGATCACCGAACGCGTCGGGTGTACCGCATACAACGATTAGCAATAAATCGCACGAAAGTGTCTTTGATCACTTTCGTTGAATCGAGGTACACGCCCACGATTCCCGCTGATCAAGACATGTACCTTTTGTGATCGTGTATAATTCAAGAATTTCCTTGATGAGGTTTCGCAATGCTTCTAATGTTCTCAAACCGAACATCTCAAAGAAGACAACACGGAGTGAGTGAACCGGTAATTTTAAGTCCACCGATTGATGAAAAGAGATTTGAAAAACAATCGTGTATTGCTCAATAGAAGTTGTTTTGCAATACAACGAAGGTTTTATTGAAAATCAATTATCAATCATAAAACACCTTTGGTTTGAAAAATGAGTACACGGTCGATGTGCTAAAGAAAGAGTTTTTAAGCACAAAGACCGGTTTTTCAAAGGTATCCGTCAATCCATAACTCGAACTGTGATTGATTCAAGAGATTGAATCGCCCATTGTTTTCATTCGGTTGTCACATGGTTGATCTATAGAATAGATCTCACATGCCACCCACGAGGAGCTTGTTTGATGTTGGCTCGAAGGCTTTCCATCTTCATAGTGAATATGTATTCACATCACTCGATGTTCGTAATACCACAAGGATAATGCGAGGACTCAAGATATAATCTCTTTCCACATTGTGTGAAACAGAGAGTCTTCATAGAAAGTGTCCTAATGAGATTTATTGATGATCTCGTGGCTCTAGACTCAATTTGTGCATATTTGGATCCCGTGTCGAGACTCAGGAGAGGTCTCCTTCTTCAATATCAACCATCTCTAAGAGAAAGTCGATAGATAATGTCGGTTCCCGTGAGAATGAAACAAGTCCTTTTAAGAGGAACTTGAGTGGTTTGGAAAGTTGAAGTGCGAGGCACACCGGGTCCATGACGTCTTGTCTTCAATACCGATGTTACCATCGTAGCATATGAATTGAACCCGGTTTCGCCCTAAGGTTGAATAAATGGAGGGCTATTTGTTTTCACCCTTTCCTCATTCAATTCCTTTAATTCTTCAACTCTTCGAAGCTTACCGAGACTTCATAGCTAGAACCTTGTTGGGTTTATTCCAAGATTAGCTCGGGCCTTAGTCCGCACTCTTCCCATATCTCATTTTTCTCCTTTATTATCATACCTAAGGACTTCTACACTAACTAGTGGATTGTCCTCGGTAGATCCTCCGGTTCTCGGCGGATCATGGGAACACATACCTAACCTTATCATCCTTATATCACCGTACATAAAGTAAAGTTGGTCGGTCTATTTAGTATTGTTCATCCGCCATTGGAACCAATTGAAAACCATTTGAAAATCAATTCGATACTTGTGATATATTATCAAAGCATTTTGTACCGAATTGTTTTGATATTTTAGAACGAGAACTCCCCCTCAACATGTGCATCAAGTATTTGAAAATTTTTGCACACGGAGGCAAGAGAAAGAATTAACTTTGATTACCATTTTCTAAAAGATATCAACATCACTTCCCATATAAAATCAAGTAGATATCGCATTTTTGGGGAGGATGAGGTTTCCATAAATTTGCTCCCCTCAATATGTGCCTCGAGGTTTGAAAAGAGTTTTGCACATACTAGAGGAACGCACATTGGGATAAATGATCACGCTTCAAATCAAAGGTTTAAGATAGATGCTCCCTCAACATGTGCATGGAAAATTTGAAATCGTTTGTCACATGTGCGGGATAGCATGTACATCCTTATAAAACCATTTATCGAATTATCGTTAAATCCAATTTAAATCACACAATCTTCCCGATCACAATTATCAAATCATTTGATATTTGTGATCTCTTATTGATTTAAATTGATTTTGAAAGCTTTAAGGGAATTGTGACTTGATTATGAAAGCGTTTTAATCGATAAGGATCGGATTTAACACTTTAAACTCCATTGATAGAACATGCATGTATATCTTTTGAAAACAATTTAATGCCAAATAACTTTTAAATTTAATTGAAATCATTCTCCCCTCAATCAATGACATAGGTTGTTGATTGAGAGATAGAGATTTTGACAAATAAGTCCCGATGATTATCAAAATAGAGACCGAGTTATTTTTCAAAGCATTTGGTTTTCAGCAGATAAATGATTATAGAATCAGAGCATGGAATTTGAAAACATGGTAAAACATGGCTCTGTTATTTCTTTTAAAACGGGTTATTGCCTGAAATGACAATAAACCATTGTTTCTCTTTCTCCCAATTTTTTTTTAAATTCGAACAACATCTAAAGTCCCGTGTCATTCTTTGAATGACAGCACAAAGACTGTAGATATTATCGAACCGAGAAAAACATGACAAATTGACAATTTTATTTATTTATTTATTTATTTTTTTTGAAGATTTTTCTAATTTTTCAGATTTTTATGGATTTTGAAGGTTTTATAATTTTCTATTTGATTTTTGAGAGTTTTATAATTTTGTATTTTGTTTTTCGAGAAAATATATACAAGAGATAGATGAAGGAAACCTTTTACTCCTCGCCTTCCTCCTGAAGACGTTTGAGTGTTTCGGTTGAAGGCTTTTCAAGCCAAGTCGTGGAAGAATGAACTCAAAACGTTCTCTTGGAAGAGCTTTGGTGAAGATGTCGCTAACCGATATTCGCACTCACAAAATAGAGTTCCACCACATCTTTTTCCACTTATTCCCGATGAAATGATGTCGAATGTCGATATGCTTTGCTCTTGAGTGTTGAACGTTGTTGCATGAGAGAGCAATAGCACTTTATTATCACAAGATCTAGAGGATTTTGTTGAATTCAAAGCCATAGTCGATAATTGAGATCTCATCCATAAGATTTGAGCACAACAGATGACATGGCTATGTATTCACCTCTCAGAGGAAATAGAAGTACTCATTTGCTTTTTGAAGACCACTCACAAGCTTATCACCCAAAACCGAGCACCTCTCGACGATTTGACGAGTATCTTGACAACTCGCATGATCGGATTCTGCATAGGCCGTTAGTGACATACCGTGTCCTTCGGTACCATAGTCCCATATTGATGGTTCCTTGGAGATACCGAAGACCCGCTTAATCGCTTCAAGGTGCTTTTAGTAGGCTTAGCCCGGTATCTAGCACACATGCAAACAATGAACAAGATGTCCGGTCTACTAGCGTGAGGTACATCGAGGATCCAATCATACTACGATATTTCGCTTGGTCAATCATGATCCCCGAGTGGTCCTCATCTAGTTTGGTTCGGTCAATCATGGGGTGTCAATGTGGTCACTTGAATCAAATCCAAATTTCTTTAAAATCTCATTGCATATTTAGATTGATTTATGAAAATGCCTCCGGACTTTGTGAAATTTGTAATCCCAAGAAAATGACATTTGTCCCATCATTGACATTTGAAACTTTGAACTCATTTCATTTGAAAACGATCACATTCCATTGGGTCATCGAGGCAAAAATAATATCATCAACATAAATTTGAACATGAATTAAATGTTTGCTCGACTTCACGGTGAACAATGTAGGATCAATCGCTCCTTTGATGAATCCGGTTGATAGAAGAAACTTTGACAAGGTATCATACCATGCCCTTGGAGCTTGCTTTAAACCGTAAGAGCCTTCTTCAAACGATAAACGTGAGTAGGATGCTCTTGATTGGCCGACGAGACGACTTCTTTAAGATCTCCGCTCGTAAATGCCGCCTTCACATCCATCCGATAGACTACCATGTTCTTACTAGCAAGATTAGCCGAAGATTCGATTGCCTCGATTCGAGCAAGCGGAGCAAAAGATTCTTCAAAGTCTATACCCTCCTCTTGACGATATCCTTTAGCAACTAATCGAGCCTTGTTCTTCAACACATCACCATGCTCATCAAGTTTCACTTTGAAGATCCATTTAAGAGCAATAATCATAGCACGCCTGAGCGGTACTAACTCCCATACATCAAGTCGATCAAACTCATGAATTTCATCTTGCATGGCATTGAACCAACTATCTTCATTCATGGCGGTTTTAACATCTTTTGTTCGATCTTAGATAGTACGGAGTTGAAGAAGCACCATAAGGCATCGGTTGCAAGTTGTTTCCGGGTTGATATAGGACGAGAGGATTTCCAATGATGTTGTCTAATGGATGATCGTGAGTCCATTTCCGAGGTGTTCATGTGGCGGTTGTTGAGGAACCGAGGTAGCCGAGTCGATGTCTTTCAAGAAGATGGTTCGATGATGATTCGGAGTAGCAAATATGTTTTCAAATGGAGCATCTTCGTGAGTAGCAAAGGGATTAACTTCATCATTGATGCCGTAAACATTTCCATGATGTACATTTGAAGAATGATGATTTGATGATGAGATCAAGGATCAAGCAGCAGTGCTTCTTGACTTAAAGATATTAAGACCGAGGATTGACTTCATTCATCGAATATGAGCATCCTCTCGTTGTGGGATCAACACCTCATTAGTAATTGAATCATACATATTCATCAAACATGGGATCAAACAATTTCTTTAAATCATCTTCGATGGAGGTACATATGGAGTTTCCGAGAAGAGTTTGGAACAAGGGATGAACCAATGGGACTGTTTTGAAGTGCGGGTCCGAGTGGAGTGTCCAGAGCCATTTGACCGTCACCATCAAACGTAACATGAATTGTTTCCATGATATTTCGGGTTCTTTGTTGTAGATTCGGTATCCCTTTTGTTTGGTGCATATCCTACAAATACTCCAATGTCGACTTTAGCCCTAAGTTTGCCTAAGTCTTGACCTCATTAGTTGGATAGCACAATGCACCAAACACACGAAGGAAAGATAGATTAGGTTTTCTTTGTGGACAAGTTCATATGGAGTTTTTCCATGAACAGTGTGAATCGTGGAATGATTTTGTGTGTAGCATGCAAAGGGCAATTGCTTCACCCTGAGAAACATTGGAACCTTTGAGTAGATCAAGATTGTTCCAAGCTTCAACAAGAGTACGATTTCGCCTTTCAACTACACCGCTCGTTGAGGGGTTCGTGGAACACTTCTTTGATGGTCGATTCCAACGCTTTCATAGAATTCACTAAGTTGTTTGTTGACAAACCCGCCCATTGTCTCTGCTCGACACTCGACAGCTTTGTTTAGTCGAACCCGCAATGCTTGATGAGTTTGATGATGATATCGTGAGTTTCATCCTTTGTCCTTAAGAACTTGACCCAAGTGAATCTAGAGTAATCATCAACCACAACTAACACATATTTCTTCCCAAAGATATTCTGCACCTCATTGGTCCACATAAATCCATATGAATCATATGAAGAACTTCGTGACAGAGTTAGTAGGTTTGGGTTTATGGGCATACTTCTTGCTTTTTCCCAATTGACATGTCGAACAAAGATGATCCTTTTCATACTTTAGTCTAGGTAAACCTACAACTAAGTCCTTTCGGAAAGATCGTTGATTGTGCCAAGTTCAAGTGATTGAGACGACGATGCCATAACCATGACTTTGTTTTTGAAGCCTTTGATAACAAGCGATTGAGAAGCCCTCATCATGTCATCGATAGAGATGGTGTATGATTTGAGCCACGAGTTCCTTTTAACAGCTTCCTTACCATTAAGATCTCTAACAAAGTGTATGTTTTCAAGGCTACTTCTAGATCGTAATCACGAATTGACCAATGAGAAGATTATGACCCAAACCTTCCACATAGTAGACTCTAGAGATGACACTATCACCAACAACGTAATCTCCATAACCCATAATAGCACCGAAATGATCATTACCGAATCTAACGATCCCGATGAATTTGCTCACGGTTCATGAGCCGAGACCGGTCTCCAAATATATGCTTGGAGCAGACTGAGTCCGTGTACCACAAGCGATTTGAACGATCCGCAGCTGAACATGAGATAAGAATGGATAATCGATAATTGGGATCCCCATGCAAGAATGGGTTCCATTTGGTTAGTAACAATGTTTGGAACACCCACATCGAAATAGAAGCATTCATATCGTAAAGTGAGGCAATGGAATCATTGTGAATAGATGCGAGATTAGTGTCTCAGATAGCCTGCTCACGTGTGATGATCACTTAAGGGAATAGTTCTACCAAGAGGGCATCCATTTTCTAGTGGGCATTATCTCGATTAGTCTTATGACCAATGTATCCAATAAAATCCTAATTCTATCGAATGTTCTTCCTGTGGGTTTCCTTTGTTTTCTAACTTTCTTTCGCTTTTTGCCTTTTAGCCTTCTTAGCATGAGTTTTAGCATTAACAATATTAATCGGACAATTAACATCATTAGCGTAACATTAACGTCACATTCATGATTAGAGACAATCAAGCGAGACATCAATACAAGGTTTGCAAATAGTATCGAATTGAATTAATTACAAGACGCCTATGGCTAATACTAGAATCAACACGATTCGCTTTATTCGATTCAAACTTAAAGTTCCTAGATTGTTCTTCTACTCTTTCCAAGCACATTCTTAGCTTCATGAGGTCCTATCATTCCTTGTATTGTCTTGAGACTTTGACCTGCTCCCTTTAATGTCACCGATTACTCTGTAGAGGAATGAGAACATTAGTTGGTTTTACTACTCTTTGCATTACCCGCTTAGATGTCTTTGGGATCCGAACTACATGCAGGCACACTAAGGTTCACTTTCTTAAAACTAGAGGTACCGAGATTTGTACTCCTAGAAGGCACACTTGAGTTCTCTTTCTTAGCATTGATGTGATCTAGAATCAACTACTTAAAGGCACACCACGGTTCACATTCAAAACATTGGGAATCGAGTGCATATCATACTTGGCATTAGGCATCGAGCATGGAATCAAAGGATTAACTCTCTCACCTAATGACTTTGGGCATATTGTGATCAAGCATTCTAAGATTTCTTGAGATCGTTTGGCATATAAGCATGCATGTCCAATTGCATTATCATGAGGTTTCTCTAACTTATCCTCTTCAACAATCTCACGCAGACATTCTAGGCAATCCTTAAGGGATGAGAAGTATGTTTGAATAGCAAGTTTGTTGTTCCTTAGATGAGGAGGGACATACGTCATGCATAAAGCATATTTATTACAAGAGTGAACCTTGATACACCATTCTCCCATTGGTCATTGGCATTTTCCTTTTACGACTCTTCGATTCTCAATTTCCTTTTGCAATGAAGCTATTTGTTCGTTATTCTTTTACGAGTGACCTTAATTGATTCAAATAACTCATTGAAATGACGTTTAACCTTTTCATTTTCTTCTAGAAAACTTTCGCTTTCCTTTTGTAAAGCATTTACTAAGTTTTGAAGATGAAACGCTTGAGAATTCGAGAATCTAAAGGAGGAGGCATTTGGGAGCCACCATATTGTTCGCTTGACCCTTTAATTGAGAGATTTGGGCTTTCAACTTTCTCGATCGTGTTGCACCGAGCTTGAATCTGTTCATCACGTTTGTTAATTTGAAAACTCGCATCAAACTCGAGCATCTCAAGATGTCTTGACATTTGAAGTTTTGACATTTTCTTTGAGATGTTGATATTTTAGTTGTAAATTAAAATGCTCAACTTCTAGTTTAGAAAATGTTTAACGAAATTGTCGTGATCATCCGATTCAATTTTCTCGCTTAGTTTAGAATTAGTTTTTCAAGCTCAATGACACGATCATGGAGACTTTCGTACACAGATAGTTCATGAAATTTGAAGCATTAATAGAGCAATTTGAAGCGTTGAAAACACATCTTGAGCAACACATCCAAGAATAAGATTCTCATTTAATGTATGCAAGTTCTTTCTCTCAATCTCATTATATTTCAATTGCACGCCATAGTCACTAACTTCAACAACCATTGCATCAAATTCTTTTCCATTCCCTTAATATCGCTTTCTATCCCCTTTTAAGACTCTCAGTGATCTTTTAGAAGTTTAAAAAGGGCATGACCTCGCTTAAATAACATTCTTTCATTTGTTCAAAACCCTTTCTCCTTCAGCTATACCAATGGGTGTGATCCTTTTCTTGCAAGTTTTCTCAAAATCAACAAATAGTTGAAATATAACGATTGGCTAATTAATGTCTTGCTTTTAGTGGCAATTGTTCTAGGTACAAGATGCATTGGTGTATTAGGAGGATACACAATGCCTAGGCATTTTCCAAAGGGAGGGTTTGTTTCAACAATATTTTCCGCTCGCTTATCTAAATCCTTTTTCCGTAAGACTTGCTCGGGAGTCAAGAATGTCTCGAGGATTAAACTTGTTCAAGGAAATCCAGTTTTCTTCTTGTAGTCATGAGGAGTGATAATTATTTTTTCTCTTTGCATTTAGGATCATTTTGTTTCTTATTCATCTTTTCCTAGTGATTTCATTTGATTTCTTATCTTCCTCGGCACTCAACACAACTAGGTTTCTGTCTAGGCTTAAGGATTTCATTACCATCATAAAGCACCTTATGAGCATTTCTAGCCTTTTTAATTACCTCTGGATTTGGTTCCTCAATAAGGGAATGCTATGCTTATCGCTTAAGACTCGATGTTTAGTGACCATGTGAGCAAATCGAATGGTGTTTCCTTGTATGTACAACTTGTTTTCAAGTTTGTTTTTCAAAATTTCAGATTAGAAAAATCTCTCAAGAGTTTTGACTACTTTGCATTAAATTCTTGCTTAAGCATTTTCACATTTTCTTGAAGTTCTTGTTTTGCTTAGTTGTTTAGAAAGTTTTTCTTGCAAGGAATTTAATTCTTGTTTCAATACTTTCTCTAAAATTACTTTTTCTAATTCAGACGCACTTGGTCATCCATTTCCGCTCACGAGTGGTCAACTCAAATTTAGCCCGTTGTTCATAAATAGCAACACGTTCTTTATAGGCATTTAGTTCGAAATTACAGAATCATCGTGACACATGCGGTGTATTCATCAAAACATAGTCATTGTTGATCGCAGAAGATGCATCACTTGGTACAAATTCACTTTCACTTTGTTTCACATATTGATCATATGGGACAATATCGATATTACCCATATTTTCAATATTTGATTCAATAGTTTCATTGATTGTACTTTGTCATGCATCTGCTGTACATCGACATCATCGTATAGTTTTAATACCTCCGAGATGAGCTTGTCATGGGATGGGCCAGCTAGTAGTGAAGAAGAGACCTTGGGAGAAACCATTGGAGAAATGCTAGCCATAAAATTGTGTGTGTCAGAGGTCCATCATCCACATCGTAGTCGATGCATCACAACAACGACCGAAGGCATTTCGATGATTGTGACCTATCTCCGAATAGGCCGCTCATCCACATCTCGCATTATAGGTCTTGGCATTGCCCTCAAGAAGAAACAAAGAATTCCTCTTCATCCAAAGCAAAGACCATTGTCCCGAGCTTGTGCCGCAAAGATCTTATCTCGAAGTAATCATCATTCGTGGACGATTTGGAGATGTGCGCCTTGCAATGTGTCCCTCACCACCACGCTTATAACATTTGATTGGCTTAGCTTGACCTTGGTTACCATTCCTTCCTCGATTCGGTTGCCAACATAACCTCTCCAGCTCCACCTCTTCCCCGATCATACCGTCTTTCCGAATCGTTGCACCACCGATCCTTCCATCTTTAAAAGTGGCTTGATTGTGTGGGTTAGATGTCGCTCGAGGTTGTTGTTGGTTTGTGGAGAGAATTCATGTTTTGACTAATGAGAAGAGCTAGTTGATTAATGAAGTTACCCACGTGTGCATCAAAGACGCCTTGTTTGAACATAGGATCATGAATGAGTTTGTGATTACCATTACCCAAGGGTATGACTTGTGATGCTTTGGTTGTGATTCCGATGTTTGAGTAGAAAGTCTGTTGAGTCATTAGACGAGCTTGTCTCTCCCTCGTTGGTTTTGAACCGATTGAGAATCAATTTTTCAAACATAGCATGTCTCTCATTCTCAAGGAGGAAGGCATAGAGTTGCTCATAGTTTGTATTCTTCAATCCTTTAGTGAGCTTCACAATGGTGACAAACTTGTGCCATTCGGGATTCATGTTGTTCACAAATTTTGAGTTCAATTTGAATGTTAGGCATAGTCATTCGATGTTCCTCATGTCATTCACTAACTTATGAAATCTCACATAGTACTATAAACATTCTCATCCGGTTTCATCTTGAAGTGCTCAAATTCGTCATAGAGTTGGGATTCTCATCTTCCATAGTTAATTCGAACCGAGAGAAGCATCTTAACATTATCCCAAACGCCTTTGCATCGGTGTTATGATTGATCAACTTGTAGATGTCTTTAGGAAGACCTTGAAGAACAATGTTTGAAGCCCCGATATCCGATCGAATCTCTTTTTATCCTTATCATCAAGCTCATCATACATCTTAGGTCCGTCCATTCCGTAAAGCAGGAGTACCATCTTCATTAGTATCAAGTATGTCTCTAGTCGCCTCAACTCGATATGGTCCTTCATCAATGGATTTGAGAATGTTGACACCATTTTCCTTTCCAAGGCAATACAATCGATTCGTTGAGCCCAAGAATCGTAGTCGGCCTGCATCAAGCATGGGTGGGCGAGTATCCGAGCCACCGCTTGAACATCCTCGGCAACAATGGAGATGATAGTAGGACGTTGGTAGACATGTTAGCAGATTATACGGGATTTTATAACTCTATGATTCAACCGGAAATAGATTCTTTCACGGGATTTTACTAAATCAAGAGAAAACCGTAAACAATCACTCAAGTCGCTAGAAGATAATGCACTAAGTCGCTAGAAGATAATGCACTAAGTCGCTAACACTTAATTCGCTACACCACTAAGTCGCTAGAGTCCCAAGTCGATAGACAAATGCAAGTCACTAAGTAGTAACTCGCTAAGCCTCAAGTCGCTAGCAAAATTTTGGCGACAATTGCTACTCAAGTCGCTAAAGATACAAGTCGCTAAAGAGCAACTCGCTCATGCACCAAGTCGCTATCACCAAGTCGCTGCCGTAGTGGAGAGTCCACTACTTGCATCAGAAATCGCTAGATCTAAGTCGCTAGGTTTAAAACCGTAACTCGCTACAAATTTGTAAAGCAAGTCGCTACGAAGAAACTAATCCGTGAGTTAAGTCGCTAGCATGAAAGAACCACATAAACATCACTTTTCAATCCAAAACAACCCAACCAAGATGATTTAAGCTTACCAAATGAAAACCTACACACTTGTGATGATTCTAAACATAAAAGTACTAACAAAATCCAAACTTTACCCCGAGAAATCAACCAAATGATGCAAAACCACTAAACTTTTCAAACTCAAAACCATCTAAAACCACTAGAAATCCAAAGATGTGCAAGATATGATCTAACCATGGCTCTTGATACCAATTGTAGGATATTAGTTTTCACATACACATCAATCCATAACACAAAGTGGCGATAGATGGAATTCTAGAGAGAAAGTTAGAGGTTTAGGGAACTTAGTGAGAGAAAGTGAAAGATATTATTATAGCTCCAACTCTCTACCTTGGGAGGTAGAGTATTTATAGTCTTACATAAATCGCCACACATCGGGTCGTGGATCGTGCATACGGTGGGTAAAGACCCGTCCGTCCTCCACGGTGATACTTAACTAAATACTACTTAACTTAAAAGAACTACGACTACGAGCTTTCTAACGATTACATATACTTGAGGTGATCGACTCTTTAATGCCCGGAATTTCTAATTCCTAACATTGTTGGTCTTAGTTTTTGAGCTTCATAAGGTGTAGTGGCGCCTCGACACTCTCCATACCAAATTTCTTCAAAATGTCCCTCACATATTTATCCCGACCGATAAAGATACCATCGTTTCTGTTGAACTTGGAGACCCAAAAGAAAGTAAGCTCCCCATAGCACTCATCCGAAACTCTCCTTCATCGACTCCTCAAACTCCCTGCACCAAGCTTCTTTGGTGGATCCAAAAATAATGCCATCCACATAAACTTGCACAAGTATGATGTCTTTGGAATTCTTCTTAAGGAAAAGTGTCTTATCAATGGCACCTCTTCTATAACCATGCTTCAGCAGGAATGATGAAATCCTAGCATACCATGCTCTTGGTGCCTGATGTAGTCCATAGAGAGCTTTGACAACTTTGTAAACATGATGAGGATGATCTAGGTCTTCAAATCCTTTGGGTTGAGTGACATAAACCTCCTCCTCTATTTCACCATACAGAAAAGCACCTTTGACATCCATTTGATATACCATGAACCCCATGTAAGATGCATAGGCCAAGAAAATTCAATGGCCTCAACTCGCAAGCAGTGCAAACACTTCATCATAATCAATTCCTTCCTCTTGCCTGTAACCTTGAGCCACTAATCTTGCTTTGTTTTTAATCACAACACCCCTTGCATCTCTCTTATTCTTCAAAATCCACTTTGTCCCAATAGCATACTTACCATCAGGTAGTGGTACCAAGATCTAAACCTGCTGATTTTTAAATTGTTGCATCTCTTCTTGCATTGCTTCAAGCTAACTTGAGTCTTCAAGAGCTTGAGTAACACTAGTTGGTTCCACTTGAGAAAGAAAACAAGCAAACAGACAATGCTTAAAGTCTGTATGATTGTCTCTTTGCTGGTTTGAGACATAGGAGAGAAAAGCAACCTGTCCAAATTTAGAACTTGTTACAGTCCTTCTAGTTCTAACATGTGCTAGTAGATCACCAATAACATTAGATTGAGGATGAGCAATGTTGATCCTTTTTGTAGCAGTGGGGTTGACTTCAATGGAAGTATCAAGATTAGTCACAGTTGGCTCAAAATCAGTGTCATAGGAAGGTGAGGTGAAGATGCCAGCTTTGGGTTGATGATTTCCAAGATCTGAAGGACTTGGAAAGCGTGTATATGGATCTCCAAAGTCTCAGAGACACTTTAGTAGAAATAGGAGTAGAAATAGGCTTTCACAGATTTGTAGATGATGGGAGAAACAGATCACCGTCGGGAGAATCATGGTTTCCACCGATCGCTTCTCTTGCAACCTCCCCATTCAAACCTTCTCGCCCAAGATTAGTCGCATACTATTGTGTCTCAAGCCTAGCAAGGTCCTCGCATAATGTGACTCATCTTCACCTCATCAAGTAACTTTAGAAGTATCACCGCAAAATGGTTAGGGGAGAAGGAAGGCACAATAATAGGTTGTTCATCATCCTCGAACTCACTATCGTCGAGTCAAGATCCATGGTACCTGCATTGTCAGTGGGAGACTCTTGAGTACCTGCATTTTGGTTAGCTACATGTCTAGAATAACCCAAATAATTAGTTAAGTAATCAAGGTCAAAAGACCAAACATGACCCTGTCCTTGAACATTAGGCTTATCTTCTAGGAATCTCAGGTTCAAAGTCTCCTCTATCTTCTTAGCGATAAATTGTATACCTCAGAAGCCTTACTATGAGTGAATATCCACAATATACCCTCATCTACTTTCTCATCAAATTTACCCAGTGGATCGCTAGTATTCAGAATGGTCACTTGACAACCAAAAGGTTTGAGGTAATGAATAGTAGGAACTTTCCCAGTGAGAAGTTCATATGGTGTCTTGAAATGAGATCTAGTAATGGATACCCTGTTCAGTACATAACAAGCTGTGCCAACTGCTTCAGTCCAAAAAATAGTGGGTAATTTAGAGTCTGCTAGCATTGATCTTGCAGCCTCTATTAAGGTCCTATTCTTTCTTTCAGCTACCCCATTTTGTTGTGGGGTTCTTGGAGTGCTATAGTCCCTTTTTATCCCTTTAGACTTATAGAGTTTTATAAGTACAACATTCTTGAACTCGTCCCATTATCACACGAATTCCTTTAACCTTTTTGTTCAACTGGTTTTCAACTGTGGTAATGAATTCTTCAAGACTTGAGATGTTTCGCCTTTAGTCCTCGAAAGAATACCCAACAAAACTGATATAGCCATCGTGATTACCAGCAAAATACTTGTGATCAATGCTTCGACTTGAGTTGGACCAAAGAGGTCCATATGCAAAGAATCAAGAGGTTCGTAAATAATGCTCACAAAGCAGAATGTTTTGTATGAGGCTCAGTGTTGCTTTCCTTTGTTGCGAGCAACACAATTATGGTCATTGGTGAAAACTTTAGAAGGAAGACCTTCAACAAGACCCAGTTTAGAAAGCTTGTTTATGGTATCGAAGTTCACATGAGCCATCCTCCTATGTCATTTAGTAGACTCATCCAGGGATGCTTTAGCCACCAAACAAGTAAGGTCACCTTCTGGTTGAACATCATTTAGGTTGAATGTGTATAGATTGTGATTCCTAGGAACTCTCAGCAGAATTGATGAATCTTCTAGAAGTTTGAAGTCTTTAGATAGCACAAGACATTCATCCTCAGAGAAGAATACTTTGTTCTTGGTGTCACATATTTGTGAGACTGAGAACAAGTTGAAGTGTTGCGCCCCTTACATAGTACACATTCTCAAAGTCCAAGAAGGTGTTTTGATGGTGCCTTTTCCAAAGGATTCTACCATCACTTCCACCAAAAGTCACATTGCCTCCTCCTTCTATGGGTACAAAATTATGCATCATATCTCCGTTTCCCGACATGCTTCTTGAACAACCACTATCAACAATGCCAACATCCTTATGCTTAAGAGGATGATCCTACAACAACAACAAAAATATACAAAATATTAGTACACTATGGAGGCTCAAGTCATTCGACTTGAGCCCCGTGGATCATTAGAGTTAGGCCAAGCAGATGTATAAGATCCACTATTGTTCTTGGGTTTCCATTTAAAGTTAGGTCCCTTGTTTGTCCAAGAACAACCTGCTGACGGCTTCACAGCAGTATTCCTACATCCCTTCCCAACATACATTGAGTCAACAGATCCAGGCCAATAACCATGTTTAAAATATGAACTAGTAGGTTGCACATATGGTCTAGCAACAGATCTTCTCCAAGGAAATGAAAAAGATTTATTATGGGTTGCTCATGGAACAAAAGGTGGTATATCATTGACATTGGTCCACATTGGTCTAGATTTCCGATTACACACACCCATTCTTTGCTCATAAAATCACAATCCTTAATCAAATGAAATTTGCTTCCACAAACAAAACATGTCTTCTTTTAGAAGATTTATTCAAATTGAAAGATGTTCTATTACATGTAAAAGCATTCAAACCAAACATTAAAGGAATTGTTTTAACAAGATTATTATGCAAAGAATTAAAGACAAGTCTTGAGAGGAAACTGTCTTGGAAGATGATTCCTCAAAGAACAACTCTAAAAGGCTTGTAGGAGTCTTGGGTGCAGGCTTGGGTGAGGTCTTGGGAAGTTTCGACTTATCACTTGAATCACAGCTGGCATAAGAAGTAGACCCTTGATCGTAAGATTTGTCACCGCCGTGAGCAAGAGACAAAATCATTAGATGAAGAATCGTGGTCTCGCAAGTCTTTTGACTTTTGCCATAAAGATGGTGTGATCCATCAAAGTCAATAATAATGGAAAGGTCAACGGGCATATGTTCACCTCTAATAGGTCCAGGGGACGATGTAATTGACCTTCTTTGACATAATTAGCTAATCCTCACGGTGTAGTTTTACGCCCATCATTCCTAGCTTCTAATCCAACATACTTTTAAACCCTAAACCTATTGCAGAAGTCTCAGATTGACTACTATAGATCTCTCTAGCTAGATTGTTACCTGATAATAACCATTGTTTATGTCTAGCTATTTCCTCATCTAGTTTCTCTTTTAGCACTTTATTTTCAGACACTACATTAGCTTTTTCCTTCTCAGTGCATTTTAAATCAATTTTAGCACAATCTAGATCACTTTGTAACACCCTTATTTTTTCATCATAAGCCAACCGATTCTTTTAAAACCACACTTTTGTCTTTCTAATGTTTTAAAGCCTGCTTATAAGCTTCAACTTCAACATAGCATTCATTATATTTAGGTTTCAAAACATCATAGGCTTCCTTAAGTTCATTGTATCTTTCACTACAACCAAAACACAGCTTATGTACCGAGAGATGCCCATCAAGGCAATTTGATCATGCCTATCCTCTCAAGTACGACTTTGCCAAAGAATCCAATATTCTCAAGACTAAGCTTCCTCATTCACGAGCTCATGCATCGACCGGTTGACATGTTCATCCATAGTGACAAGAGTCAGAGAGGGTCAGGTCTTCAAGTTCCAGCTTCCTTTGATTCTCACGATAGGAAGAATATCTAACTCCATCTCCAACCTTCCTATCCTTGCATTCTCTTGAGAAGTGACCCATCCGGTGACAAGTAAAGAACTTGACTTTTCTTCTGACAAATCTAGCTGGATCTCTTCCTTGAAAACCAAACTTTCTACCAGACTTCTGCTCAAACCATTTGATATCTACTAAAAGCATGGCCACCTGCCATTTCAATTTCATCTCCTCCATATCAAACGGGTCCAACTGTTCAAAATCTTCATAGACAAGGTGCTGTTGTGTATCATAATCAGCAACAAACAAGTGAAGAACATCTTCCAACACACTACTAACTTTAGGTTGAGAACTTGATGGAGTGGTAGTGTAAGAAGATGATGATGATGAGTAAGTTGGACTTGGAGCATTGGTCATTATATTGGAGGAGGAGGCTCTGACAAATGCTGTGTGACCAGGAGTGGATGCACAAAAGGGACTTCTAATATCTGGCTCAAGAGATTTAAGTCTGTTGTATAGTTCATAAAAAATGAGCATATCCAGTCCACCTTTAGCCTTGAGGGCAATACTTACTTGCAACCATGATGAAGGTAAAGATCGCAAGAACTTTGAATTACAGTCATCATTATCTCGGTTTTGCCTTCAAATGATTCAACTGACTCAATATCTTATGAAACCCATCATATCCCTTGTGGATACCTTCTTCTTCGTGAGATTTGGAATTTTGAAAGCTGTTGTTTCAAAGATAGATTTCTCATTCTCCTTGATTCCTCATTGCCACCGAACCTCGCCTTGATTGCCATCCATATGTCCTTAGCATCCAACATGTAGTAAAATCACCCAAGTGATCTTCGTATAGCTCAAGAAGAATCGTTCTCACTTTGTGCTCTCTTTGAACGGCTAGTATCTCTTCGCAGATTTGGGAGGAACAATGGTAACATTACCATCGGGATCCGTGATAGTTCTTCAAACTGCTCTTCTTCACAATTTCCCAAAGATTCCAATCAATGTTGGAGATCCATTCTCAGATCTTCATCGCCCACAAATCGCACTCCTCCTTCTTGAGGTATGGAAACTTAGCATTCTTTGTTGGAGAGACCGAGTTGTTGCATAGAGGTGTATTATTGTTGTTGGTGACTTCAAGATCATCATCTCGATCCGGGCATGGTGAATGTTGTTTAGGTTGTATGGGTGTAGAGTAAAGACTGTCTTAGTATCGTAGAGACTCTCCCGAGGCTCGATACCACTTGTTGAAACAAAGACCTTGATAGATCTTATGAGCACTCGTAGATCGTTAGTTATACTTATGTAATCACAAGCACACTAAAAGACAGTCTCTATAACTTGTATTCTGTAGCGGAAATTAAACACAAGCAATAACAAATAATTAAGAACACTTTGATCCTCTATGGATCTTTAAATTAACTAAAACTTTGTTTTTCCAATTCGTACATAACTCATACTATTGTGTTCCTTTTATAGACAAGGAACCCTAAACCGTTTCCCAAGAAACGTATAAACATAAAACTAAATAAGATATACATTATAACTTCCTAATAAGGCTCATGCATATCCTAACTAACTATAGAATACGTGGAATAACTATCTCTACAGAAACCATCTACACGGTTTCATTACTTTAGTAGAATTAGATCTTCAGCAGATTCCACACTACTTCAGCAGAATCCTTCGGCAGTAAATTCAGCATAATTCATACTTCACAGAATTCCCAACAGAGAGGACACGCGCTCAAAATATAATCTAATCCAACAGTTAGAATCAAAGCCACATGGATAAGGATGAGGCAAGACCAAGGGCCCACGAAGTCAAATTAACAAAAACATGAAAAAGCGAAAAATGCCCAGATAATAGAAAACACTTCCCAAGGAAAGGAAGCGTTGAAGGAACGCTTCATGAATACAGAAGAAAAAACGCCACAAGATAAAGTCAAGTACTACAGCGCATGCGAAAAAATCCGCACGCAATGCACATACTAGAATGGGGGGACTGGATGGTATAGCAGCCCCTAAAGGAAGAAAAAAGTACTTCCGGAAAAGAAAAAACGCATGACGAAATGCTTAGTCAACTCAAGTCTAGTGACATTCACCGCATGCAACAATATCCGTACGCAATAAACATACTAGATTGGGGGGACTTGATGGCGTATAGTATGTATAACAGGCCCACTAAGCCCAAAACATACTCCACGTCCACTCTAGGCTCAGGTCCAATGACCGCAAATCCTGGACTCAGGTCCAATAACCATAGACCCTGGGCCAACAGTAAGCCCAATGACTAAGTTGGCTACGGCCTAGGCCTTGGAATGTGCACAAGATGCCTAACGGTCTGAACTTCCAACCGTTAGGCCTCTCGTCCGCACTCGTGAATAACACGGAACCGTTGTCCGCCAAGGGTCCGACCGCAACTAACCACTATATGCGATAATTCGTGAGCCCCAAAGAAGAAACCTCGCCTATAAAAAGGGCTCTAATCCCCATACAAGGTAGCACAACTTTCTCTCTCATAATTACACACATAATATTACTTTCCCTCTCAAGAATGCATACTTACTCTCACGCCGGAGTCTAATCATGGGGTCCGTCCCACGGTAAGACTAACGGTTTACCTTTCTTGTGCAGGGATCTCATCCAAATCACTTGAATTAGTACAAGATCAATCCACCAAAGGCTTGCCGGCCCAGCCCATCAAGCTACGTCCAGACTTTCCGTAACCCATTGCACAAATTGTACTAACAATTAAGTTTCAATAAACTTTAAATAAAGGGTAAAAGCCATAAAATAACAATGTACTTTTCAATTTTTTCCGACTTGAAACACTTACTTTTTTTATCACCTTACTTCACCAACGAACTTTCAAAATTCGTTCCGACTTCACCCATATGACCTGTTTATATTAAAATAATAACTGAAATGACTATATTACTCTCGGCATATGGGTGAAGTTAGAACAAATTTTGAAAGTTCGTTGGTGAAGTCGGAACAAATTTTAAAAAATACAAGAGTAATATAATTATTTCAGTTATTATTTTAATATAAATAGATCATATGGGTGAAGTCGGAACAAATTTTAAAAGTTCGTTGGTGAAGTAAGATAATAAAGTAAGTGTTTCAAGTCAGTAAAATTTGAAAAGTACATTGTTATTTTATAGCTTTTACCCTTAAATAAATACTAAAGTTGTAGGAGGGTTTATGAAAACTTCTTAGATTTTGATGTGCTTTTATGAAACATTATATATAATGAAACATGACAACTTCTCTAATGAATAGCCTACTATTCTATTATTGATTACGTATGAGATGTAAAACGATATTTACATTGGGTTGAGATGGTTGTGTTGTTCGATTTCCCGTGTTAAATGATAAGGACTAAAAGATGCGATTAAGAATCACGAGCTTGGATAATGATGATGTACCCTCCGAACAGCTCGAAGGACACTCCTCTGAGATGTGTCGAAGCCCTTCTATTAGAAGGCCCAAGTAAGGATTCCAGAATATCCATAGGCCAAACCATTCGTTATCACGAAGGTTACCTCGGGAATTCGCCATTCGAGCCCTAAGCCCTTGAGGCACGGTTGTGAAGGAGTAATGGATAGAGAACCTCCGACTGGTCAAACACACGATCTCCCTCTCTTTCCGGCTTCCCGCTAAGCTTGAGAACGGGTCACTAAGCCCTAGCGGTTACCCACAATCATGGGACGCCCCATGATCTCCGACATTCGCAGTATGCCTCTAACCCTATTTCTTCCACTATAAATAGGTTGGACGGAAATGGATTATGGTATGCTTTTCACACTCATCTCTTTACTTACACACACTTATACAACCATAACTCATACTTACTCTCACGGAGGTGGTTCGCAGGTCCTACCCTGCGTAATCACTTAACGAGTGTTTCATATTTCTTATTCTCGTGTGAAAGGCAAGTCTTGGTGGAACATATACCCTCATACCTTTGATCATCATTGAAGCCTAGTAGTGCAATCTTTTGTACAATCAATGGCGCCATCCGTGGGACCACTACTATTAGTCCCGTAATCACCCGGTCCTTAAACCCTAACCAACTACGCTATTTTTCCGGCATGGAACCGTGAGAGAAGATACACCTCCAAAGAGGTTTCTCTACCCCGGTCCCTCTCAAGACAACTAACACCGATAATCTCGCCCCCATAACGGCCTCAACCTTCACCACACGATCTCGCTTGGAAACCACTCCACATCACGCCCAACATCCGCTAACCCTATTCGGAAATTAGCCCCGCCTTCGCTGAGGCAAACTTTCAAGCCTTAGAATCTTTACTAAGGGCTCATAAGAGGCGATTCGCAACAATCGAAATGCGAGAGAGTTGGAATACTCCTGAGGAGGATGATCAAGAGATTGAAATAGAGAGAGGCCTCGACCGGTTAGCAGGCGCTCGGCCCCACGAACGTTCTCCTTCCATCAAGGCCAAATGGAAGGACTGGGTTTGAAGAAGATCCCGGAGGAGATCCGAGAAGAAGGAAAGGAGCGAGAACTCTAACGGAGGAAGCAACCCGGTAGGAACGGAGGGTAAACCTACCCTCTTCTAGCGCCCACTTAGGAAGAGAAGGATGGGGGCCGATACCCCTCGTATGTTTCGAGTGTCGGGAGGCCCTCCTCTATACTCGTGCATGAATCGATTACCTCTCCGGAATGAACCCCTACCTACCTACTCAAACCTATAACACCTACCTCCGAATGGTTCTCTCCCAACAAGAGTTACCAAAGAAATGCCCTATGGACACGTTCCTCACGCAATCGATGGTGTGAACCCTTCGTACTCAACCTTCTACTGCTTATCCCGCCACACAGTACCATTTCCTAACCCATATAACCCTACATCCTGCTTATCCACCTCCATACAACCCATACTACACGAAGCCTCTGGAGCTTGTACACCTTTCGTGAAGTGGATCAAGACTACCCTCACCGATGGTGTAAAGATGCCCACCACACAGGCACCTACGATGGAATTGGCGATCCCGATAACTTCTACACTTGTTCAAGGCGCTATCAAGATGCAAAGTGGGTCATGCCGTAGCATGCCACATGTTCACTTACACGCCCGAGACCCGTGAGAATATGGTGGAATGGATGAAGTTGGGAAGCATTGTAAGTCTAGACGACCTTAAGGCTAAGTTCCATCACACTTTAGCCAATGTAAGAAGTACACCAAGACCCATCTAGCCGTGCACACCATCAGCAAAGGGACAACGAAAGGTATGGCCGTTACAAGGTACACCGATGAAACTTTGCAAATTCGGGTTTGCACGAAGATCGTGAGGATCTCGTGTTTTGTACATGGCCTTCGGACGTGAAGCTTGGTGGAATTCGCCCACCGATCTTCCCACCACTTACAAAGCATCGATGGAGAAGACTTACACTTGATTGAGTCCAGAAGTAGCAAGAACGGGCTTCGATAGAGCAAAGGAAGCTTCGACAAGTTCTCTCGAGGGTCCTCCCGGAAGGATCCAAGAATAAGAAGAAGAACAGAGACCGCTTCACCCATATAACAAAGGTTCGAACCATGGACTCGAACTTGGTCAAATCTCCCGGGAGATTCAGCTCACGAGAAAGCCGCAAAGTCCTTCGATCCACCACCCGGATGTCAAGACGAAGCAAAGCCATGGACATGTCCGGCTCGCCATTTCCATGAAGACCATGGACACGACACAAACAATCGCAGAGAGCTAAAGAAGCGGATCAAGAGGCGGTATGGTCCGGACAATTAGCACATCCGTTAAGGGCATCAAGAAGGAAAAGACAGTTCTTCGACACCCAACTGGGTGAATGGAAGGGAACAAGAAGGAGGCTACCCCTACCGAGGTCTCGATACTAATGGTGCACAAGAATGATCCAACCTTGAAACGGAAGGAAGGAGATGGGGAGTGAAGCGTGGGAGAAATAACCTTCCTTCCATCACAGGCGGACACCTTGGTGACCCCGTGGTCATCGTGATACGAGTCTCAAACAGGAGGTAAACATAGCGTATAGGATTGTGGAAGCTCCTGTGAGATTATGTATGAGCATTGTTTCCTAAAGCCATACGCCACGAAGGGTGGACTCGAAAACACCACCGGTAGGGTTCTCCGTGAACACTCATGGCCCCAGGAGAAGTACTGTTGGAAATCACCATAGCGAAGGCCCTTATCCCGCACGGAGACACTCACCTTCGTCATAGTTAGGTCGATTCTCCTTATAATTTGTTAATAGGAGAACAACTATGCCAAAGATGGGCATTGTTGTTTCCACCATACATGCCGCTATTAAGTTCCAAACCCCTTCGGAGTAGGAACTGCTCATTCTAATTATGGGCGGATAAGGGTGTATATGGTGTCAAAAGGATCAAAGAAGAATCGGAGGAGCCTCGATAGTAATTCTAAGTCGCACGGATGCGGAATAGCGAGTTGTAGTTAACCCTAGTTACCCCGAACAAACGGTGGTGATAGGAAAACAACTCCCACGAATTTCAAAGCGAAGCTTCATGTAGCTGCTATGGACTAACCTTGATATTTTGCTTGGAAATAGTCGATGACAGCGGTACCAAGAACATTGCTAATAGACGGACAGTCCTTGGAATCGAGCATAAACTCAATGAGTACAAACACATTGAGCCAATAAAATAGAAAAGGAGGAGCGTAGCCCCAGAAAGAAATGCCGCACTGCAAAGAAGTTGACGAACTCACAAGCAAAGGCCCTAAGGAAGTTAAATACCAAACTTGGGTAGCCAACCCAAGAATGGTCAAAAGAGCGGAGGGTGGCGATGTGCGTTGACTTCATCGACATCAACAAAGCATGCCCGGGATTGCTACCCCACCGTAAATTGATCGAAGGTAGAATCCTTGGCGATCTTTTGGCTAAAATGCTTCTTAGATGCCTTCAAAGGGTATCATCGATCCAGATGGCAAAGGAGGACGAAGAAAAGATGCCTTCTACACAAGCAAAGGTGTCTCATCATTACGTAAAGATGCCTTTTGGATTAAAGAACTCGGGGCAACATACCAACCTCTCATAGATAAAGCCTTCAACAAACAAATAGGCATAAATCTCGAAGCATACGTTGACGAAATGGTTATCAAAAGCAAGACGGAGGAGGACCTACTCCTCGATGTACAAGAAACTTTTGACCATCTTCGGGCGATTAACATGATGCTGAACCCTAAGAAATGCTCCTTCGGTGTCGAAGAGGGACAGTTCCTAGGACATTTGATTACTAAGCACGAGATTAAGGCTAATCCTCCAAGGTCAAGGCAATTCTGCATCTCCAAGCTCCTAAGTGTCTAAAAGATTTGCAGAGTCCGAATGGGAAGTCAAGCGGCTCTAAGTCGATTTTTCTCGGAAGGGGCCGACGGGTCCTACCATTCTTCAAAACACTCAAAGGATGCGTGGATAAGAAGACTTTTCGGTGGAGTCGATGCGAAGCCTCCTTTCGTAAGATGAAGGAGTTCATCGAATCCTTCCAACACTTACGGCCCAATCAAAGGCAAAGTGTTGTTCATGTACTTAGCATCCTCAATGGAGAGTATTACATGATCCTTATGGCGAACGAGATAAACGATGCATCCCCATTTACTTTGTCGGTGTCTGCAGGGGCCGAGATCAACTATCCAACATTGGAGAAGTTAATACTAGCCCTAATCACGCAGACAAGGAGGCTCGGCGTTATTTCCGTGCCCATCCGATCACAGCCTTAACCGACAAGCCACTCAAGCGGATCTTGTCGAGCCACGAAAATTCGAAGGGTGACTAAATGGGCTATTGAACTTGAGAGCACGAAATAGAGTTCAAAGGTCGGAACTCTAATAAAGGGCAAATTCATGCAGACTTCTTGCGAGAGACACCTTCCGAGCGACGCTGAGAAGGAAGAGCCCAAAGCTAAACTCACTCAAGAACAGGATGAATGGAAACTTTATACGATGGAGCATCCAACTCCGATGGTTCCGGGCGTGTCTAATGTTTGGTCACCGACGGAAGGAGCATACCTATGCTCTTCGCTTTGAGTTGAGAAGCCACAAACAATGAAGGGAGTATGAAGCCCGCTAGCGAGCCTCGACTAGCTAAGGACATGGAAGTCAAAGCTCGCTATTTTCGCAGACTCCCAATTGGTAGCAAACCAAGTGACGAGCTCCTATAAAGCAAAGGCACCGGTCATCAAACAAGACTGGAAAAAACAAAGGAGATGTCGAGAGCTTCACTTCTACACCATCCAACATGTCCGTAGGAATCGAACAAGAAGGCAGATGCACCGAGCAAGCTAGCCTCTATGGCCTTCGCTCATCTCACCAAAGAAGTACTTGTCAAAGTTTTACCCGAAAGATCCATCATTCGCAAAGGAAGTTGGAGGCGTGGTTCACGAGGAAGGAGAGACATGTATGACTCTATTAGGAATATTTGATAAGCGGTCTTCCCAAAAGATCCCAAGCTAGCAAGGAAAATACGGGTTAAGTCCCCACAGCAGGCTAATAGGAAACCCTATATAGAAGGTCATTTCTATCACTTTGGTTAAGATGTGGGACCCAAGCGGGTGCTACGAGCATTATCGCAAGTCCACGAAGGATCTTGCGGCCTCCATGCAGGACCCCGCGGTTGTCTCGAAAATAATAAAGTTGGGCTATTATTGGCCTTGATGCACATGGATGCGACATAAATCATTCTCAAATGTGAAGCTTGTCGATACACTCAAACATTCCTAAGATGCAAGCGAGGATATGACAAGTGTGACATCCGTGATGGTCTTCTCTCCGTGGGGCATTGACATCGTGGGACCTATGCCTATGGCTCCGGAGGAGTCAAATTCTTGCTTGGTGGCAATTGATTATTTCACCAAGTGGGTAGAAGCTAAACCCTTAGCCTCCGTTACGGGAAACATATCGAAAGTTTGTGTAGGAGCACATTGTGTGCAGATTCGAGTGCCCACATCATTATATCCGACTATGGAAAACAGTTCTTTCAAGGAGTCTTCTACGACTTACGCCAGGGGCTCAACATAAAGCAATCTTGGACGTCCGCTCTACCATCCACAGGGTAACGGACAGGTGGAGGTTACTAACAGAGACATCGTCAAAGGGATCGAGAAAAGGCTGGGACGAACCCATCATGGGTGGGTGGATGAGGTCCCTCAAGTGCTATGGGCTCACAGGACACACCCTAAGTCAAGTAATGGTGAAACCCCCTTCAGCCTAACATACGAAACATAAGCGGTCATCCCTTCGGAGCTAAGTGTACACACGGAGCATGTGGCAACGTATGATGCCTCCCAAAATGACGAAAGGATCAGGGAAAACCTTGATCTGCTAGAAGAAAGAAGAGAGATAGCCTCCATCCGAGAAGCCATGCACAAGCACAAGATCGAAGGCTATTACAACAAAAGGGTCATGCCTTCCACCTTCAAGCCAAGGGAATATGTGCTATGCCTCAACAGTAGCAAGCAAAGCGAATACCGTGGAAAGCTGGGACCTACTGGGAAGTACCCTACATGATAATGAGGCCTCTACGAATCTGAGCCTACAAATTGGCCACTCTTCTCTGAGAACCCATCGACGTGACATGGAATGGTACGAACCTTGAAAGTTCTATGTTTAAGAAGTACTTTTACTTTTTCATTCTTGTAATTAGAAGCTTCTCAAGGAAAGCAAACATTATTGGTAGTTGTCTTAGTTTTAATTTCAAGAATGATGTAATCCTCTCTACCAATTCAATGATCAATAAGACATTTCCCACAAATCTCTTGCTTCGTTTCTTAAACAAAAAGATTTGTTCAACCAAGTCGTTTATGAGTTTCAATGTCGAATAATAGGGCACAAGGTGTAATAAACGCCTAATCATTTATGCCTACTTAAACATTCACATTAACTCTCCTAGTAGTTTATGGCGCTTGTGAAAATATATACAAAGTCATACTACTTAAAGGATTTGAGATAGAGTGGGTCGCGACCCTCTGTCAATGATCAAATTTGGTCATTATATTCTTGGTGTTGAAATTTACACACAATGAGGTTGTTTAACCTTAGGATGTAAAACTTAGCGTCGGAAAAATGGCATAAGAGAACTTCACAAGACAAACACAAATCATAACCGGTGTGTAGAGGTATCT
Organism: Chrysanthemum lavandulifolium; assembly: GCA_022545495.1. Classification (NCBI taxonomy): domain Eukaryota; kingdom Viridiplantae; phylum Streptophyta; class Magnoliopsida; order Asterales; family Asteraceae; genus Chrysanthemum; species Chrysanthemum lavandulifolium. The sequence goes on from CM040244.1 coordinate 88,910,915, forward strand.
CCCCACACTATACCATTCAAATGAGGGCTAGTGCCCTTGTACCGCATGAGGAGCCTAAGCCCCATTAAATTGTCTTTGGCCCAAGGCCGTACATCACAAGCATTCAAACTGCTTAAAGAACAAGACAAGCATTGTCAAATAAGATAAATTGTCTTAAAGGGTACATGCCACCCTTGAAACCAAATTACTGCCAACACGGCAGCCTTCATTCCTGCTTTTGTGGGGAGGGGGTCGGAGACGGTTGAACCGAGGTAGGCTTAGCAGACATTGTCTTCTTGGTAGGAGTCGTAGGCTTCAGCTTGCGAGGCTTCTTGGAAAGAAGGTCTTCGAGGGGTGCCATAGGATCTTTGGTAGCTACAGCAAGGAAGGCGTACTCTGCGGTTGCAAACGCATTTCCTGCCTCATCATATTCGAGCTTTTGATGTGGGACGGTAGCATTCAATCTTGGAAAGGTCCACGGGCTTACTGCTTTGGCGACCTCCTCCAACGCCAAGCACACGAATCCATGAAAAATAGCCGATTTGATGACCTTCCACATCTGTGCTCCCAACTCATCACTATGGTAGATTTCCATGGCTATGTACGGCACCACCTTCGACCACGACCTCCAAGACGGTCCTTTTGCAAGCATCTTGTACCTCATCCGCAAGCCATCAATTTCCTCCTCAACTTAACTTCAACCTCTCAGAGCCTAGCCTTCTCACTCTCCAAACCAACACACTTCGCGTCAAGCACAACATTTTGACCAATGAGAGTCGCTACCCTACCCTCCTCTACTTTGAGTTTGACAATTTCAGTTGTCAACTCAGTAACTACTGACGAAGGTCTTGAACGAGAGGATTCTTCTCAAGGTCCTTCTCAATCTCATCACACTTGGCCTCAATTTTGCATACTCCCGATCCCTATGTTTTCCCTTTCCAACATGACATCCATCTCTGTCTAGCCTTCGTCGCGATACGAGCAACTCCCACAGTTTCGCTATTTAAGTGATTATCCAATCTTTGCCTCGCTACACCATTGTCATGCATATCACAAACCCTTTCAATGGAAATATTGTCCAACAAACCTTTCCATTGAGGGGAGGTGACATGATCCATAATCGGTGACAAGCCAAAGCATTGGGAAGCTCCTTCATTTCAAGAGACACGACCAATACAATGTATAAGGGTTAGGATTAATTTTGACAATTATCACTTCACATGTTTTATAAAGAAAAGCGCTTACCATGAACCTCCATGATTCATCAGTAACTCAAAGGTCGACTTCACAAACTTTTGCCTCAAAGACTCTTACCTTCACCCCGATCCGAGGCGGAAGGGATTCTTCCTTTGTTGGTTGACTTAACCGCCTTGCCAGCTGTTCCTTTTCGGCTTTTCAACATGTCAGCTATCCCGGTGGAACCTACAACCGGGACATCCTCCTCCGCAGGATCGTCTGAGTCAGCAACATTCTCAACAAGTTGAGAAGGACCCTTCAGTATGAAGTCATGGGGTCTTGATGCAATAGGCTCCAGCTTTGGAGTGTCCACCTCATTGTTGTTGACGGATGTGGAAGGAGAGCCAACACCGTAAGACTCTTCGGCCTTTTCCGCTGGCATAAAGCTCAAGTCTTCATCCAAATCTTGGTACATAAAATTCTTGAATGACATCTCTGCAAAAAGGAAAAAAAAGAAATAAATATTAGTGCTACATTGGTCCTACTTTACAAGAAGTAGAGAAACATACTTTGTTCATGGTATATGATAACAGGCTTCTGGGAGACCCCTCCCAACTCTGGGCAATCCCAGCCATGTATAAGATTGGCTCGGGGAACACTTGCACATCAACAGGGTATCTAGCCAAACGCCGATAGCAGGGATCCCTTCGCACCTCATATGGCAAGGGGTCATTGTACCGTTTTGCATCAAACATATATTCCTTATTCAAAGAACTAGGATAGTTGGGTGGGATAAAAGTGTTTTGCACATAAAAGAAATTGCCTTTCAAGTCATTATGTTGGTATATACTTTCCCAAGCAGGTTCAAGACATCGCCTCGAGCCTCTTAGCCAAGGTTAACCGGTTTCCCCAGGATACAAATTCAAAAACCCTTAACACCTTTAAAGTTGGTTCATAGCCGTATGCTTTACACATCACTATGAATGTGGGTATTTGGCATAAACCAAATGGGTTGAACCTAGAGATGTGAACCTTGTAGTATTGTATAAACTCTAATATCAATTAGTGCGGTGGAATCCTAAGGTTGGAATGGCTAAATACATGTGTATAGCCCTCGAAACCTTCAGGAGCATCAAATATACCACTGATTAGACTTAGGCAACATGATTTTATACTCAAGGGATCGGGAAAATCGGCTAGGTGATCGTGTAAATCTTTTGCGAGACAATGTACATTTTTTTGTTTATGATAAACTTGGAATCCATTTTTAACAAAAACCAAGCTACAAGTGAAGGAAGGTTTACCTTTTGATTTCGGAGTGGTGGCGATCAAATTTTCTGCGTGTAGAAAGAGACGAAGAGAGTAAAATGTGTTGTGGTTTCAACCACCCCTTCAAATACTCTTTTCACTTCTCTTAAGCACCGCACACGTGTCATGGATAATTACTCTTATCCGATTTACACTTTTAAATTTTAAAAAAGTCTTTTGGTCTCCGGGTAGATGGGAATTGTGATTCACATGGCGGGCGGTGAAAGTTTAATTATCATTAAATGCGCTAAGTTAGGCGATATTTATCTTCTAATTGATAAGCTTAGTAGTGAGCGGGTATTTTTTGAAGCATAAAGTCGAAAGCAATGCCTCTTCGCTCATATGCATCACTTTCATTACGGGGGCTTGATGATGTACCCTCCGACGACTCGAAGGACACTCCTACGAGGCGTGTCAAGGCCTTCTATCGAAGGCCCAAGTAAGGATTCCGGAATATCCATAGGCGCCAAACCGGTCGTTATCACAAAGGTTACCTCGAGAATTCGCCATTCAAAGCCCTGAGCCCTCGGAGTACGGTTGTGAAGGAGTAATGGATAGGAGAACCTCACAGATTGGTCAAACCCACGATCTCCTCTCTTTCTGGCTTCCCGCCAAGCTTAAGAACATGGGTCACTAAGTCCTGAGGTTACCCACAATCATGGGACGCCCCATGATCTCCAACATTCAGCGAAGTGCCTCTAACCCTATTTCTTCCACTATAAATAGGTTGGACGGCAATGGATTATGGTTTGCTCTTTTCACACTCATCTCTTTACTTACACACTTATACAACCATAACTCATACTTACTCTCATGCCGGAGGTGGTTCGCGAGGTCCTACCCTGCGTAATCACTAACGTAGTGTTTCATATTTCTTATTCTCAGGTGAAAGGCAAGTCTTGGCTGGAACATACACCCCTCATACCTTTGATCATCATCAAAGCCTGGTAGTGCAATCTTTTGTACAATCAGATAACACTCGCAACAAACCATGTAGTATGTGTTTACTATATGAATAGTATGATAATGCGTAGAGAGAATCCAGAGATTCGAAAGCGTCTTCAAAGGTGAGGAATGCCTTCTATTTATAGAGAGGCATTTATGGTTTAAGAATAAACCCCACAAGGATGATCAAACGGTTGTAGGACAGGACACGTGTGGATCGTCCAATGTATAGACAAGAATACATGCGGCAACTTCTCCTTGGCTCATACCAGGTCGCGCCCATCTCCCCTATTCTTGCTGGTGAGCCTTCGATTGTCATATGTCAGATAGTACATCTTGGACATTAGTGACAGTTGGGAAACAATTGTCCCATACATGTATGTTATATGGCCTTAGAGGTCTTCTCAGGCTATGTGAAGCTTGAGAATGTAACAGGGCTTATCAAATGTTGATAATGGGTCTTGCTAAGTGTTTGTGATAGGCTTAACTTTGGTGTATGGTTAATGGGTTTGAGCCATTAATATTGATATGCTATCAAGTCCCCTCAGTCTAGTATTATATCATGAGCTAATGGTATGATGATGTACTTTGCAATAGTGCTTGTCAAGATGACTATAGAGTCTCCTCTAACCGATATGTTTCCAGGTCGGAGCGAGTCAGGCTAAGACTGCCCTGATTTGTATTTATTGCAATTTTGATTTGTGTATCTCCCGCATTGAATATTTGCATGGGAAAGGCAAGAGAATCTTTTTCGAAATGACTTTAAGTCAGTCAAATCGCCGTTTAGGCTTCGTCTGAGCTCGTCCGTTCAACTGTTCATGAAGTCAATGAGTCATTAATTGTACGCGTGCTTGACAAGGTGTAATTGCTACACGTTTGTCGTGGAGTGTGTGAGCTATTGGGTTGTTCCCACGTGTACCCCACTACCACATTTATTTTGCTAGAAATAAGGGTTAAATGGGAGTGAGAAATTACACATTAACTTCTCATTTTCCTTGTAACCAACAAATCCTTTATTTTCTCTTGGTGTGACCTTTTAACCAAAATCTTCTAAGTAAGATTATTGATTCCAAGTGAAGGAAAAAGAACATAATAGGCAAAGGTTAGTCACAGAAAGAAGCCCTTTAAATTGTGTTGACAATGTCGTTTTATTGTGACGCTCTCGTAGGATGTCTATGACCAGTATTTTTGGTTTTTTGCAATTTCTCGGTTGAAGTTTTTTAATGAGTTCGCTTGTTTCGTAAATGATTTTTTTGTTTTTTTTTAAAAATATTGGTCGTGGTATCCGTTGATGGAGAGGTTTCAAAAATATACTGAGTCTATGACTTGGACCAACCTTGCGCTATTTGTTAGTTTTGTAGGGATGGATATTCTTTCCTTTCTTGACAATTCTAATGACGAGGGTGAACTGGCTAGTTTTTCCGTGAACTTCCATGGTGAAGTCATGATTCCTCAACCATAGATGCCTAAAGTTGTTGCTCCCTTGGGTTCTGCTGACCCTGGTAATGGCGTTCAGGTTAACCCTGAATTGGAGTATGTGAATGGTGGCACTGGTAAAGTCCTACCTTATGGTATTGTAGCCTTAGGTGAGTTGGTTGTTGAAGGTTCCATGTATGGAGCTCTGATCGCTCAGGTTGTGGAACGTATTATCTTGCCTAAGGTTAATGAGGTAAATAAAAGGGTTTTGGAGGTCTTGGCCTCCTCAGAAATAACTTTTAAGTCCAACCAGGGTTTTAGTAGTCACCCTGGTAAGAAACTTAAATGTTTTAGCAAATGTACAGGAGTTCGTAATTCTAGCGCCTTGGATAAGCTTGGGATTGATGGGCGTATAGTAGTCGTTGATGTCTGTGAAGTAGCAGGATACGGCTGTAAATCGGTTTCTACTGGAGTAGACTTAGCTACTAGAGCCCTTTTACCAGATATAAAAGGGCTTGTTACTGCTAGAGATGGGAATGTCAACGAATCAATTGATTCTCTCGGAACTTCATTCTTCGGTATGCCCCTAGCCTTTGTGCTCCAAAGTTTTTTGTGAGATGTTGTAACATGCTTCATTTTTGTGTTACCGGGTAGTGATGTTGGTCGTGGAGGATTTTGGGCTCCGGAAGCCGCAGTCCAACATTGTCTTTCACACTATATTGGGAGTGGATGGCCCTATCGCAAGGGTGTTGGTGATTGTCAATCCTTGACTGCTATCTGAGGGTCCATGTATCGGTCCTTAACGGATTTTATTTGTGGTATGATGACTTGCTTCAAAGAGGTGAATTGAAAAACTTGGTTCCAAAGGAGGTTTTCAGGTTAAGGGCTACCCTGGAACAGGCCGAGAGATTGGTTTCCCAGCTTAAAAAAGAGCTGGAAGAAGAAAGAGACCGTTGGCAGATAGAGAGAGTCTTCATAACTGTTGATCTTGAAGAGGTTGTACAAGGAAAAGAAGTTGCTCTAAAGGATAAGGCAACTTTTTTAAAAAGAATGCCGGTTGAGAAGATTGATGGTCAGGGTGTTGCGCCCTCGACCCGTAATGAAATTAACAGTTAGTCAATTTATTGTATGTCAAATGTGTTGGTATTTTGTGTGCATGACGAAACATACAAACTTATGTTGATTATTATTTACGAGACTTAAGGGTCACACACATATAGCACAAATGAAAATTTAATTATGTTGGACTGAACGAAGAAGCTCGGTGAGCCCACGATGGGCCCACCAACATTCGGCCCTATGAGGGTGTTTGGATTGTGTTTGGCTAATTTTAAGGTGAAGTATAGTTGTCTTGTTAGACAAGATAATTATCATTTAAATATGGTATTTATATTATTTAAATATTAAGTTTATCTCTCTATTTAAATTATGTAATTATTTATTTATTTTAGAGTTTATCTCTTAGTTATTGGATAAGTATTAGAGATTACATAAATATAAGTCAAATGGGTAAGATATGTTAAACGGATGAGTCGAGATTATATTGATGTACAAGAGATGTAAACGGATAAGTCGAGATGATATTGATATACACGAGATGTTAAACGGGAGTCGAGATGATATTGATATACAAGGTATGTTAAACGGATGAGTCGAAATGATATTAATGTAAAAGAGATGTTTGAGTCGGGATGATACTGATATACATGAGATGTTAAACAGATGTTAAATGGATGAGTCGAGATTATATGAATATACATGAGATGTTAAACGGATGAGTCGAAATGATATTGGTATATAAGATGTAGAAACTAGAGGGGGGGGGGTTGAATAGTTTCATCGTTTTAATTACGTTTTCAAAATATTTCTCAAATTAATTTTCAAAGAGTTTTAGATTCGAAGTTTATATGATATCAACAACACAATAAATGAACACAAACAATAATAATGATAATATAGTAAGAAGTATGTAAGAGTAAATAAAAGAAACGATCAAACCAAGGCACAAAGATTTATAGTGGTTCGGCTACAAAGCTCACTCTTCATTCCTACTCCACTCCTCGAGTATCACACTCGAAAGTTTCACAAACACTATATCAACAAGCTCCTTTATGGCGGAGAAAACCATACACCTTCGCTTACACCAATTAACGACACTAAGCAGAATGTCGAGTCCTAATTCCTAGCTAGAACCAATCTACTCAATACTTCACACGATCACAATAATTACACACAACACCTTTCGACCCAACACCAAGTGGAAATCCACACAATCACCTTACGGACCAGACTAAGTCCGAATCAACACACAACACAATTCTGAGCTTACACACAAGTCGGATCTTACACAAGAATTGAAATATAGAGGGTTTTAGAATGAGGTGAGAAACGTAACAAATGTTACGAGGTGAATGCCTATTCTTCAACACTTTGTTTCTTGACGAATATGAGTGTTCTCTTGCACTTTGAGGTAGAAGGGATGCGATAACTTGTAAATAACTTGTAGCACGTTAATGTGATCAAAGAAGAAGGTTTAGATTAATTTGGGAAGACATAAAGTTTAAGTGCTCAAGATGTGAGTTTTTTTTGTTGGAATAGTATTGTATATATATGCACCAGGAGGAGCAGGGGACGGTCCCTTAAACCTTGGATGGTCCCGTATATATAAGGGACCGTCCACATGTTTACGGGACCATCCCAAGGGATGCTCCAGATATTGTCCTGATGTGGTGAAAATTTATCTGGTGAAAATTTTATCTGATTTGAGTGGGAAAAATAGTTGTTGGAGAATTTGAAATTCAAATTTATTTTTCTTATTAAAACATTTTTATAAATACAAAAAATACTTTGTAAAAAACGTTTTGTCACATAAAAATGTGAGGTTTAAGGAAAAACGACTTCTTTGATCACTTAAAAAAGTTGGTAGATTGTTTGTTCATACCTTATGTGATGTTATAGTCGAAACGTAGTCGAAATAAGTTTTCTCGATTAAAAACTTATCAAGTGTAGTTTTATGTAACGTGTTTTTATATTTTGTGATTATCGAAACTTATAAAGATCGAAAAAAGCAAATGAAGTTTTTGACATTATTTGTATTAACATAAGATATGTTAAACGAAGGAGTCGAAGATGATATTGATATACAAAATATGGTAGACGGATAAGTCGAGATGATATTGATATACATATGATGTTAACCAAATGAGTCGATGACTTTGGACAAAACTTTATTAACTTTGACCAGAACCTATAGCTATGACATGTAGTCGCTAAAGGTTTGGCGCCAAACCTGCCGCCAAAACGTTTTTGGGCCATCGCCTAATTTCTAGCGACTACATGTAGTCGCTAAAAGCTCTTATTTTTTTACCATAAAAGCATATCCGGTTAACTCTTATCCTCACACCACCACAATCACCACCTTACTCATAATCACCTCACCTACCATGAAGTGTCGATGTGGAGTACGATATATAGTGATGAAAAAATCATATAAACCTTATAGCCTTGGTAAACTACTACGCATGTCCTATTTCAAATGTGAACAGTGAGAAGTTTTTTATTTACGTAATATATAAATAATTTGGTAGTTAAAAATACATTTATTATGATTTTCTTACTCTGTAACAGCCAAAAAAACAATAATATGGATGTGGATATTTTATATGAAAGGATGATCAAGATCTCCATCTCCATATAAGTTCTTCTCATGTAGCATCAACACCCCAAAGTTCTTTGAGACTTTCAACACATCAAAGTTCTTTTCCTATACCTTTTGGTTCTGCACCAACAGAGTGCTCAAATTGCAAGGTCAAAGATCTAAATAAAAAGATGCTTGAGGCAAGACTAGAAATCGCTTTGCATCCCAAAGACCACGCATGTCAGTCAGTTGCAATACTTAATGAGCTTTTAAATGACATAGAAAACCTTCGTGTGGATTAGTTTTTCATTTAGGAATCGTTTAAATTTGTACTTAACTTTATAATGTTTTCCTAGTCAAATAAACGCAGGCTGTTTATTTGAATGTGTTAATTAATGTTTAAACGTTTATCAATTTGGAATGTAATTCATATGTTTACTTATTTGTTATGGTTTAACACTATTTGATTTAGTTAACTTTCATTAAGAGTAAACTGCAAAATACATCCCCGTGGTTTGCAATTTTTGATATCTTACATCCCTGTCAGAAACTATTAGCACCTTACATCCTTCGTTAGCCAAACATTTACCATCATACATCCCTAAGGACAAAGAATGCAAATATTTTTTCGTTAAGTGTTAACGGGAGTCTAACGGGGGGTTGTTTTGGTCTTTTTACTTGTAAGAGGGATGTATTTTGTAGTTTACTTTTATACTTTATTATTATTATTATTATTATTATTATTATTATTATTATTATTATTATTATTATTATTATTATTTATTTATTTTTATTTTTATTTTTTAATTCAACACTTTTATTAAAACTCATAGGATTTATAAAAAATTAGTGGGAAGCCGAGAAACCAACCTGGGCCCCACACCTCTAGCAATAGCAAAACCAATCCTATTAAAATATGAACCGCAAAGACGCTGGCGCTCAATGTCTTGAGTCATGTAGAATCGTCGAATACGCTTTAGTAAGGTTACCGCATCCTTCTCAATTATACGCTTTTATTATTATTATTATTATTATTATTATTATTATTATTATTATTATTATTATTATTATTATTATTATTATTATTATTATTATTATTATTATTATTAAAACATCACTTTATTAGAAAATCATAGGATTTACAAAAATTAGTAGGAGTCGAGATACTAAGCTGGGCCCCCACTCCTCTAGCTATAGCTAAGCTAATCCTACTAAAAATATGAGCAGGAGCACGTGCTACAATATCTTGAGTCAAGGAATCTTCTGGACACGCTTTATTATTATTATTATTATTATTATTATTATTATTATTTTTTTTATTATTATTATTATTATTATTAAAACTCATAGGATTTACAAGAAATTAGTGGGGGCCGAGAAACCAACTGCCCCCACACCTCTAGCAATAGCAAAACTAATACGATTAAAGATATGAACATGACGAGAGCCCCAATGTCTCGAGTCAAGGAGAAAAGTCTAATACGCTTTATTATTATTATTATTATTATTATTATTATTATTATTATTATTATTATTATTATTATTATTATTAACTTTTTAATAGAAATCATCACCTCATTAGAAAACTAAAAGAATATTACAAGAAGTTGGTGGGAAGCCGAGACACTAGTTGGGCTCCCACTCCTTTCTGAATACCAAAACTTAGTCTATGAAAAATAAATTCACCACTCTTAGCATTATTTGAGTGGCTAACAACAGTGGTCTAGATACGAGAAAGTGTATCCAAAGCCTCCGTGTCAAGCTCCTCAAATGTTGAAAAAGCAAATGGTATGAACTTATAACCGTTGTCTTCACATGCAGACACATATTTCTTTTTCTTCTTCTCCACTGCGTTATGTAAGGCTACCCCCGGGGCCCATGAAGACGCATCAATACCAGCAAAAGGAGAGATCCCAGTCACATCCAAACACGCATCCTTACCCGGATCCAATTGAATAATAACACCGCTCGACGAAGCTCTTTCCCAGCCATAGAGAGAAACCCCATTGGAGCCTCCTTCCGCACCATGATCCCGCCTTGGAACATATATCAACGGGATATCACGCATCAAGTTATGCCCGAACTTCACCACTTCACTTGAGCATTGAACGCATGATCCTGCTCATTGGTCCATACGATGCACATTATTTCGGCAATGACTACCTTTAGAAAACATAGGTATAGAAATCCCATAACACAATACCGAACGGAATTGTCGATGGTTCATCCTCTGGCCCAACCTATCAATAGGTATGGTGAATAGGAAATCCTGTGCATGGGGGGCGCGAATGCTACTGAGAATAGCCACTTGTCTTGGACTTAACGAATACTTGGAAACAAGATCTTTCTCAATGACACCAAAGTAACACCTTGCCAAGGTTTTCATCATATGGGGACATGAGCGTCAGTGGTACAGCGAGCATGTTTATGTTACAAGCAATGTTGAAAGTATCAAGAGCATGCTTAAATGAAGAACCATGAGAATGAATTTCAGCATTAACCAATATCTTGTCCTGTAGATCACTCTTTTGCATACAAGAGGCGAGAAAAGCGTATTGGATAATATCATTCGCAGCCGGGATGCCAAGCCCGCCCATCTTGATTGGGAGAGTGGCTAACCGCCATTGCCAATCACCAAACCCTGGTCCTGATGCAGTAATAATCTTTTCCAGTGAAGCACGTAACATCCAATCAAACTGAACTTGGGCCTCTCGTATATACAAAGGGGAGCATGTCCTCAAAGCATAAAATAATTTCGCAACCCCGGCACAATTACGAAGAAAGAAGAGCTCACATTGGGTATTGTTAAGTATAAGAATTGCCTCCATTAACAAGATAGTTTTAGAGACCCTTTTCAAAGCTAGATCCTGACAAAAGCTTTCATCCAAACTAACTAAACCACCAAGAAGTTTGACACCATTGGTCGGGCGAGAGATATTTATAGGAGAACACCCTCCCCCTGCTTCTGGGATCCTCCATCGGCTAGAAGAGTTCGGTCTTATCAACATTCAAAAACAAACCCCGAGCCGGACCATCCGCCATAAAAATGTCCAGCGCCATGGCAACCATGAGGGTATCTCCAACCAGAGTACCATCATCGAGATACCAAGCCTAAAGGGTAAGCTCACAAGACTTTTTAATAGTCTGGATTAAGGGGTGCAAAGCGAGGGCAAACAATAAAGGGCCTAGCGGATCCCCTTGTTGAACCCCTTGACAGGATCACGTGATAAAATCATCATAATAGAGTCTAGCAGGTCTGGCATAGCAAAACTCAACCCAAGGAGCAATAGAAGGACATCTCAACCTAGTCTCCTGAAGTAAGACGCTCCTGTTGATCAGATTTAAAGCGTTCTTAAAATCCACCAACAACATAGAAGACCCAACCTCGCGACCCATACAGTCGATGAGCCTATTCACATAATGGAGAACAGCCTCACAACCACCAGAAACACCGAAACCAAATTGAAAATCTTGTAAATAAGTATTCATAGAGTTGCCAATTAAAGAAGAAGCGGCCTTAGAAACAAGCATGCGCCACACCGTGCCGACAGCAATAGGGCGTATTCCTCCACCAGGCTTGACCAAAGGGGACAAAGGGGCACTAGCGATATACTCCCCTAATAAAGTAGGGAATTTCCTTCTAAGGAACAGGTTGACAACTCCGGTGATAGAACCCAGCAGATCATCAGCAATAGCATATGCAGCCCCTGCCAAAATATCCATTAAGTGTTGTGCTCTAAGCCCATCCTGACCACATTATGTTCCTTTTGGAAAGTTGTGGATCCTATTCAACACCAAATCCTTATGCACAATAAGAGCATCTTCACCTAGAGGAGAGGATGACAAAATAGGAGGCTGGGCATAGGGGTGTTTGGCCTCTAGCTCAAGTAAGGGTATCAGGTGCAGATGAGGCGACACAAGAGGACGTAAGCACCTTAATAGCAGCGGTAAAGTGCCTGTCCCCTAGTTTACGCTTGCATTGAACCAAGTTAGTTGCATCCTAGTATTTGGGTTCTTCACCCTACCGAGGGATGGAGTGATTCAACAAACGCTCCATCACCAACCAATCAACTCGCTCGCAGGATCCTCCATCGGAGAATAGCTCGCGAGATACATTCAAACTGACACCGTTCTCGCTCTCCGGATCGTCGTTGAGCTCTATTAGTTGGTACGAAGGTGGTAAAAATACAACACGGTAGGATAAGGAGTTGCACCCATACCAAAAGATCTCTTGGCGCTCGCAAGGACCTTGTCTAATGTATGACGAAAAATCTTAGCAAACCCGCGCCGTAGCCTTATGGGAATACATTTAACCGTTCACATGTTCTTCAAGAAAACCCTGCCAAGGAGGTTTATGTCAAAGCAATCTAACTCAACGGTATGTGAGGGTATCAGAGGGTTGACCCCTCCATCAACATCATCAACAGTATTAGCCGATACAACAAGAACGCCATTAACAACATCCAACAAAGACCTGGGAGGCGCCGGGATGCCATAGATCGCAACTTCATTAAAACTAGGCGCTAAAACCACTTCCTCGTCAGCATGCTTACAATTTTTACTAAAAGTGTGGGTGCAAAAATAAACTCCACAAAGCCAAACACCTGCCTCATGAAGTGTCTGATCAAGTGCGGAGAATAAAGAAAAATCTCTCGCCATCCGGTCCTTGTGGGAAGCCTTCAAAGCGTTGGTTTTAAAATGACGAGTACTCAAATGGTCTATAAAATATTTCTTTGTAAGCCCTTTACCATTACCCCCACTACACCCTTCACAGCCTTGTAAAGGACAAGAAACTGAGGCACCTCACGGCTAGCTATGAAATACTACATGCCAAACCACAAGACATATATATATATATATATATATATATATATATATATATATATATATATATATATATATATATATATATATATATATATATATATATATATATATATATATATATATATATATATATATATATATATATATATATATATATATATATATATATATATATATATATATATATATATATATATATATATATATATAGAGTGCGGTTCTAGAGAAAAGTGTAATTAGATGGAAAAGTGAGAAAAATAGTTATAGGGTAGATTTTGCAAACATTATAAACTTCGAGGATAAAAATGAAAAAGAAAAAAAATGGATTATCTAATTAGATCTTTCGATCTTTGTCATCCTCTCCGAACATGGAGATGAGCTACCACCACCATCGCCACCATATTCCTTCGTGCAACCACCGTGATCAATCTTCACTCCGCCACCATCACCACCACCACCGCCACCGCCGCTACGGCTTCTATCGTGCAACCACCCCATCAATCTTCACTCCGCCACCGCCACACCACCGCCGGTCATCACAAACACTACGTAATCTATGATCTTCTTCGTGTTAATTATATACAGCTTTATTATTTAATGTATATAACTTTATTAATTTATTAATTTATTTATTTATTTTAATGTTCAATTATTTATAACAAATATGATGAAAAGATGCATAAAAATTGTGTTTATTAAATTTGCACACCAGGTGTTTGATAAAATGTCTGGGTAAGATTTTATAATTGTGATGCACTAATTTACAACATATGTGTTTATTATTGAAGGATATGACATCTTAGGAAATTTGTGTAAATTTGCGATTAGATTACACGTTAGGGCATCGTGTTATTTTAGGGCATCTTTGTTTGTGGTTGATGCATCATGTTAAAGGTTTGTACGTTTAGTGCATCACTGAACATATTAGAGCATCTGTGGGCATGATTAGTGCATCGTTAGACATATTAAGGCATCATTGTGTGTATTTCATGTATCAATTTGTATGTTTAGTGCATCGTTATTTATAGTAGGGCATCCGTTTTTATTTTAGTGCATCGTTGGACATACTTGGGCATATGTTTTTATGTTTCGCGTATCATTGAAACATATTAGAGCATCAATAAGTATGATTAGGGCATCAATTAGAATGATTAGTGCATCATTAGACATATTAAGGCATATGTGTGTATGTTTAGTTTATCCATTTATATGTTTAGTGCATCGTTGGTCATATATTAATATTGTATTAGGAAGTCATTGATTGTTATTAGTGCATCCTGTTATACATTAGAGCATCCAATTGAGTATAATTAGGCAATATGATTAATCCGCCGAACACTGAAATCTATTTGAGCCTTTGTATGTTTAATTAGTGCATCAAAGTATCATAAAAAGAGCATTTGTTTGTTAGATAATAGCATACTGAAATTACTTAAGTCATATGTTTGTTTGATTGTTTCACTTGTGCATAACGGTATCATGAAACATATCATCTGTTTTAAAACTGAATAGAGCATCAGTTTGTTTGTTTTGTTTAATGCATATGTTTTAATAATATATCAGGGCATCAATTTGTTTGTTTAATGCATATGTATTAAAACTATAAGACATCTGTATGGAATATTGTATTGAAATAATAAGGCATCGGTATGGAATAATTTAGTGCATCCGTTTGACCTATAAGGGAAAAAAAGTGACCACAACGGATATTTTTGTCAAATAGGTATAGAAGCTGGTATAAACTTGCTATTCAAAACTGATAATATAACATTATAACTTCAGATGTTAGCCAGATCAACTTCATTTTCATACATGAAAACACACCCTTAATTTGATTAAATGTTTGATGGTATTTGTATCAACTTCGTTTTCAGAGCTCGTTTCTAATGTGCCATACTGTCACAGGAGAATGCACAAAATCATACTTTTGTAATGAAGGTTAATTATGTTGGTCTTCCTAGCCATCCTGGGCATTCGTTGCATTACTCTCAGGTAATCATGACCACTAAACGCACTCCTTCCTCAAATACTTACACTGAACCCTCCTATTTCATTATATAAAAATATTCTAGATTTGTATAAGAATAGAACATATAATGATAAAAATGATTGTCTACCTTTTGCAAGCTAAAGGTTCAGGATCACTTCTGAGTTTCGAGACAGGCTCATTAATCTGTCTAAGCATGTGGTAGAGACTACCAAGTACTTTGTTATAACTCATAGTTTCGTAAGATATATATCCCTTGAAGATCAAATTATCTTCATTTTAATAAAATAAAATGTGCAACATTTTGTTAATTGCAGATGGTAAGTTGTTTATGTTTTTTGATGTGTGGCTAGAGGTGCCAAATAGTTGTTGTTTTATGGGTCAGCCGATCGCAAACATCTTTATGCACTTTTGGATCATGTTTACTAAAAATAATGAGCGTGTTTAAACTTTAAACACTTTAATATCTAGCGACCCATTCGACCCAAGTAGACCCTTTAATGATTATTTGTAGCTATATTTTATTATCAACCCAAATTAATCGCTTATAAGCAAACGTGTTAAAAATGGTAGATATTAGGGCATCTATGAGTATGATTAATGCATCAAAAAGGTAGATATTAGGGCATCTATGATTATGATTAGTGCATCGAAAAGGATTGGTAAAGTTGATAGAAAGCTTTCTCAAGGTGTACTAGGCTTCTAAGGTGACGATAAATACTTCATTTAGAATGTCGTATATGCACCCCTATGAAATTGTATCCAAGTTTTGGTTTCCGATGTATCTGTATCAGGTGCTAATTGCCCTTGACCTCAAATGTTTTAATTCTTTTAACTCGTTAATAACATTGGTGAAGAAGGAATTATCATTAATAAAAATACAAATGACCGATTTCGCTTTATGTTTTATGTCGTGTTTCTTAAACTTTTGATTATGGTGTGCTCTTTTTCCGGTGTTTTGAGGTTTGTTCTTATACATGTTTATGCATCTTGGTGATGTTCCTCCGGTTGACCAAGTCTAGGGCTCCTAGTTCAAGACCACACCCTTCAAATAGGCATAAAGTCAAACTCTTCCTTGTATTGCCATTTAGTGCATTCTGTGTTTTTATTCTTGTACTTCTTCGTAATTTTATAGACCTGGTAGTCGATTTCACTAGGAAGATATTAGGGCATCTCTAGACTTATTAGGGCATCTATTATTATGATTAGTGCATCGAAAAGGAATATATTAGGGCATCTCTGAGTATGATTAGTGCATCAAAAAGGTAGATATTAATGCATCTGTATTACACATTAGTGTATCTATAGTGTATGATTTTTTAAAACAATTGTGTGATGTCTCCTGATTATTACAACTTGACAAACATAATCACAATTTGAGCAAGAGCCCCGAGTGTGAGTGGGTCTCCTAGATGTGCTCTCCGCCCAAAATCGGGAGTCCGAGTGAAGCCTAAGCCCATTTAGAAGCGTTAGCGAAGTCCCAATGAGGGAAAAAGCACCGAAGCATAAGTCCAATCCTGCCGATCCTCGAATATCTAAAAGTGTTAGCTGTAGTCCATCCCCATCACTGAGGAGGCCCTCACGGAAGTCGGTTAGCAGAAGCCCGGTAAGATCTTCAAGAAGAAGTTATAGCATAAGCCCTGTGAGTCTACTAAAAGAATTATGAGCAGAAGCTCGGGTCGAGCTCGTCTAAGGAGAACCCTAGCCGTAGTCCTGTTAGAGCACCTACTATGAGAAGCTCTAGGGGTAGTAGGTGCAGTTATTATAGGAGCCCTATAGGTGGGCGCAGGGGCAGGTCACCATTGGGTGATCATATAATGAGCTTATCCAGAAGTGTTTCACCTGACCATTGGGTGTGTGAACGACAAAAACCATAGGTGTTTTTTGGTTATGTTTAGTTAACATTATAAATCACTATCAAATCCAATCTCAGCACCCCTTTATAAATTTGTTACAATGCAGCTGAAATTGATTATTTTGACCAAAAGAAAAATATGAAGCAGAATTTGTTTCCTCGAATATCATAATTATCATAGATAATCTTTTTAAATGAAAATCATCCAAGCGCCCCATTTATGTAAAAAATGATTAAGAAATCAGAAGTACCTATTCAGCTATTTTATGTGTATAACTCATGTAATTTTGTGTGTAGGTATTCAAGCTACAAGCGTCATGACTCTCCGAGAGAGTAAGTCCACCAAGGTATGTTGAAATAGTGAACCTTATATCTCAAAATAAAAAGCGTCACAAGTTCGAAGAAATTAATTCTGATTTATTACTCATTAACTAATGATGTTGTTTCGTTCAAAAAAACTAATGATTTATTACTCATTTACAGGTACCGAGCTAGAAGAAGCAGGACCCAAAGTCCAAGTGTATCACGCAGCTCTGTACGCTATCGTCGTCATTACAGTCGTGCTTGGTCACATGTGGAATATGTTTAGTGCATCAAAAAGGTAGATATTAGT
Organism: Chrysanthemum lavandulifolium; assembly: GCA_022545495.1. Classification (NCBI taxonomy): domain Eukaryota; kingdom Viridiplantae; phylum Streptophyta; class Magnoliopsida; order Asterales; family Asteraceae; genus Chrysanthemum; species Chrysanthemum lavandulifolium. Next base: position 88,928,658 of record CM040244.1, read on the forward strand.
GCATCGAGAAGGTATATGTTTTATATCCACCACTCTCCTTTTCGCCAACTATGTCTCAAATGCGCTTATAAAATTATGTTGCACCATGAGTGTTGAGTAAGTTTGGAAATGATTATTTATTTATAATATAATTATCTTAATTCTGACAAGCTCCTACTTTGAGTGAATATATTTCCCTTAACTAAATTTTTCACTATGCATCTGGTCTTAGACATGATTGAAATTTCAGCACAAGATATATGTTATGTAGGTGAATGATCTCTCACACAAAGCTCAACTTCTAGAAGTTGAACTTGAAAGGAAATCAACGCAGTTGAAAGAAGCAACTGAACAAGCCCGGGATGAAAGAGTAAAGAACCAAACTACTAAGGAAGTAATACAATCCCTCACTATTCAGGTGAGTGAATTCTTGGTTCAGTGTCTAGAAACAAATAAATAAGGAACTTCATTTTATCCTTTATTTAGTGTTTTGTTCCAACAACTACAAGACTTTATAATATAAACTGCATTGACCCATTTTAAATTATATGACAGTTAGATGACTTGGTCACCCGGATGGGTCAAGGATCTTCTTCCACCTGCATAGAATCAGATGCATATTCTGGAAGCACTTTCGGTTTTGCCCCTGAAGCCAAATCTGGACCTCTCTTTTGTCATGAAACAAAATCTATGGCCTTGAAATCAATATCCATAACAGAAAAAGTGTCCAAAATTATGTATGCAAAATCAACACAGAGCTTTACTTAACAAACTATGAGGGTGTTGGTATTGCTTTTTTTATTTTCGTAATCGCTTAAAATAACTCCTAAGCACTTCAAGAGATAATATTTGCATTTTCTTGTTTTGTAAAAAATGATAAGACGATATTATTGTAAACTATCATAAAATAAGGAGTTTGGATGATCCAAACACTTCAAATGTATCCGCTTGAATATAAGCATAAAGAATACATCTTATATTAGTCAAATTCGAAAACAAAAGGTATGTGACGTATCAACTTCTTCCAATTATAACATACTAAATGTATAAATTGTTAGAGATCATTGTTTAACACAAATAGAATATCTCATAGACCATCTAAATAGTTGCAACTTCAAATAGCCTACAAGGCAACTATAATTTGCTCACTATTTCAAAAACCAAGGTTTCAATATTACGCCTGTCACAATCTCGTAACTTCCATAATAAAACAATTGTATATGTTGAAATAAAGGTACATTTATTTGAAGATAGTAAGTGCTCAATGAGAATTACTTTGCTCATCATACCAATGATAAAATAAAAGGTGCATCAATGTTGAAATAATGGTGCATCAATGTTAAAATAACAGGTGCATCAATGTATATGCAAACTACTCATTATATCAATGGGTCTTCGTGGGTCACATGGAAAAGTAATGTATTTTGGATGTTGTCGAGGCCACAGAAAAAGTATCACAACACGTTCCAGTCCAACTCCAAACCACACCATGGTCAGTAGATGAAATATTTGCGTTGTTACAACACTTGAGTTACTGCATGTGCACATGTTGACTCAACAAGTGTTGGATATCTAAGTCCTTTATTGGATTGAGTAAGAATTTCCATTGCAACCTGAAATTTTGATAACAAAATATTCAAATTAAAAATAACAGGTGCATCAATGTTGAAATAATGGTGCATCAATGTTAAAATAACAGGTGCATCAATGTATATACAAACTACTCATTATATCAATGGGTCTTCGTGGGTCACATGGAAAAGTAATGTCTTTTGGATGTTGTCGAGGCCACATAAAAAGCATCACAACACGTTCCAGTCCAACTTCAAACCACACCATGGTCAGTAGACGAAATATTTGCATTGTTACAACACTTGAGTTACTGCATGTGCACACGTTGACTCAACAAATGTTGGATATCTAAGTCCTTTATGCAGAAGCATGGATTGAGTAAGAATTTCCATTGCGACCTAAAATTTTGATAACAAAATATTCAACTTAAAAATAACATGTGCATCAATGTTGAAATAATGGTGAATCAATGTTAAAATAACAGGTGCATCAATGTATATACAAACTACTCATTATATCAACGGGTCTTCGTGGGTCACATGGAAAAGTAATGTATTTCGGATGTTGTCAAGGCCACAGAAAAAGCATCACAACACGTTCCAGTCCAACTCCAAACCACACCATGGTCAGTAGACGAAATATTTGCATTGTTACAACACTTGAGTTACTGCATGTGCACACGTTGACTCATCAACTGTTGGATATCTAAGTCCTTTATGCAGAAGCATGGATTGAGTAAGAATTTCCATTGCAACCTGAAATTTTGATAACAAAATATTCAAATTAAAAAAATAGTGCGTTTTTGATAAATACATACTAGAGTAGAGGTAGCAAAGTCGACCCAATTACCTACAAATTGTGGTATTTTTTTTATCTCTAAAGGTCAATTGGTACAACCATCATACCAAACAACAATGTTTTTAGCTAAAATGAAAATGAGTGAACCAGGAAGAATGTTGTCCAAAGTAAAGTAACCTGTTTGACCGGATACACAACCCGTATGACCCATACATTTTGCCACCTATAAACTAACTACCCTACAAGCCAATTCTTACCCATTTTCTATACCAAACAACAATTTGTATTCATACTAGTAGGTGGCAGGATGTTAGATTCAAAATATTCTTGTTTGCAATTCATAAAGTATATAATTAACAATAAACTAAAATTTTCTTGTCAATGTCAGGTATGTCGGTTCTCTCATCCTTCTCCACAATAACCTGTTAAAACAGAGTATGATTGTATATATAACAAAAGCAATGCGGCATAATTAAAACTAAAACATAACAGTGGATCTTTTAGTACCGGAATTCTGTCGGGATACTTCTCGGGATACTTCTCCCTGATACGAGCAGCCTCAGCTTGTCGCCTCTCTAAAGAAATTAGCACACGGTCGTAAGTTAAAAATGTAAATTGAATAGTCAATAACGTTTGCAAAGATTAAAATTTAGTTCATAGTTTCCACAAGTCAAATCCGTAAAAAAAGCCGAAAAAGGTTCAATCATACTAGCTAAAAAGATTTCATATGCAGTTCAATCGCAAAATTTCAATAGAATTCATACCAAAAACTAATAAACAATCCTTTTAAGATTAGACTAAGTACAACTTAATTACACAAAGTCCCAAGTTTAGGCGTTTCGCAAAGAGAGACATCTGGTTCATATTAATTTCCAACATTCTAGATTGTAGGTTTCTAACTAAATTAGCTAAACGTGGTCTTAAATGTAGTTCTTATAAAGGTCCATCTCACAATTCTATAAGATACCGCAAAAACCTGCTAACACTTTACGAAACCTTATAAATCACATTATAACTAAACCAATTACAACTCGTTTTCACAATGAAACAACACCAGTTCCGTCAAAACTAGCTACAAAGAGTGTTCGATAAACAGCCACGTCACTCTATCCATCTCAAATTCTCAATAATTGGCGGAGAGTCGTACTTTATAAAAAAACTGAGGCAAGAAACTGGTGCATTGAATAATTAGCAACAAGTATACAAGGTTAAACGAATAAATAAGCTTCAAATAGTCACAAACTAAAAGTAAAAGAACACATAACTGATGGCTTGTAAGAGGGTTTTAGGAATATTATCGTAGTACCTCGTTTGTACGTATTCAACATGATCAGAGTCAGATCCACCTTTCCCTACAGTATATGTCATCTCCTCGCACTCAAACTCCACACCCGCAGTTTAAAATCAGTGCATCATAGTTATTAAATTTAATTTAGGCATTTTATTAAACACCTTGTGTGCAGTTTTTGTAAACATGATTCCAAGCCATTTTTTTCTCAAATTTACTTCAAATAACTAATCTATACAATGCACCAGGTCACAAAAGCACTTAAAACAATACATCAATGAACAAACATGATGATTACCGAATCAAAATTCATAAAACAAGACCCTAACTCATAATAAACAAATAATTGGTACACATAAACTCTAACAAACACGTATATCACGTTTATTTTTTTTTTATCTTTGGTAACAAAATTATAATCGAAAAATTTTTAAGAACTTACTTTGATCAGCGATTATGACATTAGAACGAGATGATTGAGTGAATCTGATAGGAAATCATGTTTATTGTGTTGATTGTGTAGAGATTGGAAGCAATATTCACAGGAAAACAATAGAAGCGAGAGAGAATCAGAGAAATGAAGAAGAGGAAAAAAAGAAATAATGAAAAAGTTAGGCATTTTATATGATAGAGTAGCAAATAGGGACGAATTTATAATACTTACCCTTAAAAATGAAGAAAGTTACAGTTAGGTCCTTGTAGTTTGGTGTGGAAAAAAATAGGGAAAGAGAGGGTGATCTAACGGTTGAGATCACTTCTCTCACTTTTCTCTTTAGATCAACTTTTTAAATAATCCAATCTCTCTCTCTCTCTCTCTCTCTCTATATATATATATATATATATATATATATATATATATATATATATATATATATATATATATATATATATATTATATATAACAGAGGCATTTAACATTAATGTCACCTCAATGACACCTCAATGCCACCTCAATGCCACATAATCATTTTTATGCCACTAAGCATTATATGTCCACCTAAGCAATTTAATAAACAATTTTTAAATCCACCTAAGCAATACTATTTATTTTCGGATTTAATGTATTAATTTTCAAATTTTAAACAATTGTTTACGAAAATAGATTTTTATAAAAAATGACCATGGTGAGATTCGAACTTGGGTCTTTTGTAGAATTAGTATAAATAACTTGTGTTTACCACTAAGGCAACAAGTTATTTTGATAATTATGTTGCATACTATAATATATAAATGGCTATAGGTATTGATATGAGATAATTATGAGAATCCTTAAATAACCCTAATCAAACATATAAACATAGGAAAATATATACGGTTCATTCATCTCCTAATCTAACGTAAAAAAAATCAGTTCATTCATATTATACTTTTTTTTCCAAACCCTAATTTTATCTTTTCCTCAACCATCTTGTCTAATGATTGTGACTTCTAATTCTGTAGTCGATTTGGAATTTTTTAAACCTATGGTTTGTGTGTTTCCTTCATCATGTGTTTGTAACCATGAACACTTGACATGCCGTGTAATGTTTCTTTAAACTATTTTTATAATTATGCATTCTTCTAATTAAATAACAAAAACTCTTATGTTTTTATAAAAGTTCTTGTTGTGGTTAGTAGCATTACAGGAAGGTTTGAAGCATGTTCCCGGTATATAAGCAGTTATGATACATATTTTGGTCTATTTGCAATTTAATATTTTTTGTTTATATCATTGTTTCAATAATTTTGTTTATTTTATTATTGCGTTGATTTTTTATGTGCATTATGTTAGGATAAGTAATCGACACACCAAAGTAAAAGATGTGGTTGTCGATGAACGGGTGCAATTGTCTACATCGAATCTTGAAAAACTTGTCGACTTTGTATTTCATTTAAGTCTAGATCGAGGTTCAAGACGAAAACTCTGTCTTACCCACCTTTACTTATTTTGATAGGTCTTGGAAGCACCACATGGTAAACCACAATTCTAACGTTAACATGTTCCTAGCATTACCAACTCGATAATGAGGATATGATCGAGATTGAAAACCACGATGAGGTTAGTGCTTAAAAACCTCTAACTATCAGTCTGAGAACTAATATGTTATAGCAAGGCGTATTTATCAAAGTGATCGTGTTATATTGGTTGCGGGATATTCGGACTTCAAATTAGGTGATTTGATCATCGTATATACTTTTTGAATTATTTTTGTTTTATATGATTATAACTTGGTGATATGTCTTCGGTAGGAAGTTGCCGAGCTAGATGACATTGAATGAAGATTGCAAGAATAGTGTCGATCGTCTTAAATTACTTTATCGATATGTCAATTTTAGAGTCGTGTTCATAGATGGTACTACATTTCGAATAAGTTTCGTATAAATTCTATGCTTTGAGATAATTACTAAAAGTAAATGGGTAAAGGGTTGAGCTTTTCGACATGCACGCAAGGGGTGTTTGCCACACTAAACTGTTTGAGTGGTTCCTCACTATCTTCAAGATAGTGGCAAGGTATGCTACATTTTATGTGCTTATTTGTGCAACACCACCAAATGTTATACGGTTATTATGAAACCTCCTTTAAAGATAAAATAAATGAGAGACACACTCTCAGACGAGCCGCCTGGGCTCTAAGCTCCTGAAGTACCCTTTCCATTAGCTAAAGAAGTGTTTCATACTTCATATTAGTTAAATACTCATTACATAATTGTTCATACTTCATCTTGTTAGAGTGTTAGTTCATGCATTAGTTAAAGCGTAAAATGGATATCATGAATATTATGTATGTGATATGAATTATGTGATCCACTAAAAAAAGCACTGATTCATATGTATGCATGTTAAGATAAGATGTTTATGGGGCTCATGTGAACAAATAACAATCTGAATCCATTGAACTCCTTTTCAGTCAATCAACAGTTTGAAGAATGTTGATTCGACAACTCTACTGCAGTTTCTTCACCCGATATTGAATATGCTTCTCCATCTTATTGGCAAGGGTGCTTTAAATAATATAGAAAAATATCATATATGATCTCTGAATATGTAAATCTTTTAGTAAACCGATTTGTTGGAAATAATAGGGAAGAGATGCCACGTGAAGAAGTTGGACCAAAAGAATATCTAGAGATATTTCAAATGCTACAGAACTTTACCAACATGTATTTTTAGTTTGTTATATATTCAGGTGCAATGTTTTTGCCGTTCTTGATTGTCCGTAAGTATATCGATCGGTATATATTATAGTTGTATCGTAACTTTATAATGAACTTACTTAAAAGAAATAAAACATTTGGTTCCCATGTAACCCTACTTCTTAGACGTAAACTTTGGAATCAATATACTGAAATTCAAGACCAGCCTAGATGTTATACCCTATAACATTATTAATGTAAGAAATTAAGCTAATATTCTCCAGCATAGCTAATCTCTTTATATAGCCTTATAATACAATTGGCATTCATTCAATTGCATATACAAAAGTAAAGAACATGAGCAAGACCATCAAGATATGGAACATGGCACACTTCTCCATGATTTGATACTACAAAAACATACAGAGATGGGTTCACCGATGCAAAACTAAGTCAAGTTGGCGCTCTCAAATTATAGTTCAGGTTGCCGATGCTCACACTCCTTTTGGAAAAAGAAAACTCATTATTCGATCATACAACCTCGTGGATGCTGTTTTATTATATCGAAGACTACATCATCAAGATTATTCTTCCTTTTATGGTATAATTTATTTTGAATTATATATTGCCTTGGTATTTCGAATTATTTGTTATTATGACATATGCATATGCATATTCTATCATTTTCCACGCATGATTAGTTGATTACTTCTACAAAGGATGGTTCCAAGAGATTTACTATTTGTCATTGACATTCGTGAAATACTCACACAAGTGATGACTACGTTGGCGATCGCACCATGAAAAACTTTCGTGAAGCGACCAAGTATGTAAAGAAATGTTTAGGTGGGACGAAGAAGATGCCTCATCTTACGTGGACCGTGCACTACAACCTTTATAAAACGGCTACAAGAAGTCTTGGGAATTACCATATCATCAACTCAAAGAGAAAGTAGTAACCTCATGTCTAGGAAGTGCGAGAAAGGTGGGTAGTTTTGTAGGTCCTTATGATCATCACTCTAACCTCCTATCCCGAGACAAAGCCTAGCGTAAGTAATAGAGATCGGTTTGGATGAAGAAGGATTGGTGGACACAGATGATTTAAAATTGCAGTTGCAGCTTTATCGAACATCTGGTCACCCAATGCTCGGTTCTTTCTCTCGCATGTAGTATGTCATTGGGATTTGTTCTCGATACACGCCTTCGCCTCGATTGCTTCACCAGTTTGGAGCTTTCGCATGCTTTGATTTCGCAGTAAGGTACATCATAATTAAGTCTCTAAAAAATATGAACACACGAACTCAGCATATCTTCTAAAAAATATGAAGTTTTACATAAAGGGTGTACATTAATGTTTTTTTTTGTAATGCTTTAATTTGTTCTATAAAAGAAGCGACCATGTAAGTTTATAACTGCCTCAGATTACTGATTCTGCAATTCAACAATTTTGGATGACTCGCCATTCAAATCAACCTTATGCGCCCCCAGTGCAGGTAGTCATGTCTTCTACTATCCATGCATCATGAACTATTGTTTATGCAACTTATAAGGATGTTGCAATATATTTGAATCTCATGGACACATAATTATAATCCACTTTCAAATTTTACAAGGTATAATTATGCATTTTTAAATAGGGTGTTTGGTATTGGGTCTTTATCATTCTATCGCCTAACAATGAAAACGAACAGTGACTATTACGCCTCCGTGTTCTAGAAGATATAATGGTAAAGTAGGTTTTAATAGTAATGGAGGTTATAATGGTAATGTAGGTTTTATGGTTATGGAGGCTACAATGGCAACATTTATTCCTACATCGTCGAAAAATTATAGCAACCAAACAACTCATATCGTGAAGTATACTATTTCTTTTGTGTATAATGACAAAACTTATTTCTTTGTGTATATATAGATTCGCTATGTTACTATTTGATTTTCCACTTATATTGTTTCTTTGAGCGTGAAACAGTGTTCAAAGAGTCCAAGGGCAAGGTAATATCACCTCGAAAGCATGATGAAGTGAAACCCATGCCAATGAGACATCCGAAAATTAAAGTGAAGCATGGAAATTGAGGAATGCGATTCGAAGCAACAAATAGACCGCCATACAAATACCTTTGATGAAAATACAGGTATGTTCAAATTCAATCGCGAGGAGAATACATGGAATACCTCCGCACTTCGTGGTTTTCTTGGCGCTGAAAGTAAAACATTTTTATATTGGTGGATAACATGCCATGGTTGAAGACTACTTGGTCTCCAAGCATGCACACATTTAGCGGTGATGGTTACCAAGGTTTTATATAATTCCAAAATATCATTAGCATATCTATAATCGTACTAAATAATCTATATTTACCTTTAATATTCTCTATTAGTGTAAATCCATCATAGATTAATGCCATAGTGATCAAGACTCTAGATACAACAAAACAAGTATTACTATGTAACGGTTAGTATGTACCCATAAGTCTCTCAATGGAGTATCCGGTCTTATCGATGTCGATATGGCAATAATAATATTACATGAGTTTTCTTTCTTCTTGAAGCTTCACCGCCGTGTAAATACCAAAGACCGTTAGTGCACCAACGATGGGAGCCGTAAGGTAGATCCATATGCCTTTAAAATTATTTGCAACTATTCTTTGGTCCTATAGTTTTTCTGAGATTCATCGAAGCTCCGTTAGTGGCCTATAATATAATAAGATCAAAGTATCTTTCATCGACAATGACTATGATTATAAGTAACAAGGATACTTTTGATAGTTTACTAGAGAAAATGAGTCGATTTGAGATAAATTTTAATGATTATAAGTAAAATGAATATCGTTGAAAAGTTTAGCTAAAATAAAACGGGTTGAAGAATTTGTCCCCATTGTATGTGACAAAGTCGGTTGAATTGTTTTTTTTTTTTTTTTTTTTTTTTTTTCAAAATTTGAACTTCCTTAAATTATTTTTATGTCGAATCGATCAAAAATTATATCTTATGAATAATAGTTTGTTTTAATTATATTTAGGAGGTAATTTGTATCAAAGATACACTTTGGCCGACTTTCACCTCACATCATTTTAAGCTAATTCTTGATATTATTCTAGCCGTTAGTGATTAAAACATAACTATGACTACAAATTTATATGAATGGATCAAATTTGACACTTAGCTTAATCATAGAAGAAATAAAGAAACAAGATAAATGTTAATGGTTTAATGCTTTAGCCAACCTACCTCGACCTCACCTATTGTTATCCATCATATAACTATATCGACTTTAAGTTGTTACCCAACTTCGACCCACCCATTTTCCTCTTATACCTATTATGAACTTCCATGTCCCTCGATCATTCCACCTTCGCATTAAGTTTTTCAAGTTAACGAAGGTGGCTAGGAATTTGTTGCATTTGTTATTTACGCTCAGTATTGAAAGTGAACATATAGTTTAATATTTAGTGTTATATGTGTCAAATTTGAGAATCCAAACTTTATGACCTTTTGGATCTAACTTCAGAGATTGAAAATAAGCTAACTAGCATTGAAAATAAGGTAATTAGCATATATAAAAAACTGACCACACATGTATCAGTTTTGGACTTTTTCACTGTGGTCCAAATATGTGGATATGATCAATAGTCTTAGGAGGTGGGATATGATATCATTGCTGGATCTGTTAAAACATTGTTGGATCTGTTAAAACATCACAATTTATATGTGCTACTGAAAATGAATTACAGTCCAATGTACTGCACAACGTGCGATAGAGTCTTCAAAGCAGACAAGAGTTACAAGTATATTTGCTTAGAAATATGAAGTTGTAAGCTTAAATAATTTAGTAGTTTTGTTTTTTTAATTTGGAGACTTTGAACCATATTAATGTTGTGTGCTCCCTTTTTTTTTTACTGACTTCGGATGCGTCCCTCGCAAAAATCAATCTCCTTTCTACATCTATGAATGGCAAGTCAAGAAAACACAATTATCAATTGCTATAGGATGGCTACTTCATGCAATGTAAATCAGAGATGTTTAATTACTTTTTTTTGTTTATTAATTTATTACTCCGTAATAGAAAATGTGTCTGAATGCACAAAGTAGAAACATCAAAGTAAAGCTTGAGCCAGAAGTTCAAAGGGATGTAGACGCAACAAGTACAAGAAGGAAGGATTCCCGTTCAGATAGCTGGATATGCACATCCTGGAAAGATTCAATCAAGTGTTGGTTATACTTATAGCTTATTTTTTCGTTAACTTAAGTTTTTTTTAACTATATTTATAAGGCTTGCTCGCCCATCGAACAAGTTATGCTTTGATACTTTGTTCTTGCGTACCACTTTGAAACTTTTTCTCTCATATTCGAAAACAGTTTATTTCTTTTCGTTCTTAATGCATTCAATAAAAAATTTGGTACGTGTATATCTTATTTTCCGTTAACTTACTTTTTCAAAATGATAATTTCACTATAGCAAATTATGTCAACGATAATTATAATACATGCCCGCCCGTTGGCTACTATTCACTAGTATATATATATATATATATATATATATATATATATATATATATATATATATATATATATATATATATATATATATATATATATAACAGAGGCATTTGGCATTAATGCCACCTCAATGTCACATATTGTTTTAGTGCCATGTCATCACATTAGTCCACCTAAGCTATTAATATTTTCTTAAATTTCGTTTTTAATATTCATGTATTTTTTAATTTTCGAAATATTAAATTTCATTTTAATATTCATGTATTTTTTTAATTTTTGAAAATTGTTTATAAAAATGAGCCTTGCAAGGATTAGAACACGGTCTCATTAGTTTACAAACAAACATGATTACCACTAGACCAAGACATTTTTTTACTATAACTTGGAAAACCAAATTTATAAATCTCTACAACCAATCATTGACCATTTTTATTACTTTGAAAAGGCATGTATTTATCTACAAAAATTATAATCCAAAACCATTATTAAAAGAACATACGTATATTTTATTTTTCACAAAGAAAAACCCTAATCATCAAAACTCTCTCTAAGAAGAAAACTCCATCACTAGGATTTTAACGATATTTAATGTGTTTTTGTGTAGGTTTTGCTGTTCTTGGAGCTTTGATAATGTATCTAAACCCTAATTTCATCTTTTCCTGAATCATCTTCTCTAATGATCGTGACTTTTAATTCTGTAGTTGATTTGGAATTTTTTTTAAGCTATGGTTTGTGTGTTTCTTCATCACAGGTTTGTAACCATGAACACTTCGACATGCCTGTTTTGATACAAGTATTTGATAATTTCATCTTTACTTAAATTGATGGAACAATTGCATCTAATATGGAGGATATTTAGGTTAGTTATTTCTTTTTTTTTTGTCAGCACCTGTTTTGATATTTGTTATTCATATAATGTTTTCATATGACTATTTTTCCTATTTTCTTTCAGTTAGGATATCAAAGGCAACAACTTATAACTCATGTACGATTTACCAGCTTTATATGTTCGCCTTATTGTTTTGATATATTATTCGATGTTATGTTTATTTTATTAATACATATGTATTGTTCTACATGTATCCAATACCTTTGGGATTAACTTCCGAATACGCTCATACAACTGATATTTTATTTATTGGGTTTAAAATAAATAAATAAAAATAGCTAGAAAGACTGTTGAGGCTATTATGTGTGGCCTCCGCCAAAATCCCCAACCGTTACCTTAAGCGTAACCAAAGTAATATATTTTTCATTGATATGTTTTTATCTTTATGTGAATCCTGTGATATCTTCTTACTATAGCATGTCGACAATACGGTGGTCTTATATGGATCGATGGTGGAATATGTTACAAGATCCGTTGTTTCCTTTTTAGTCGTTGTTCTACGATTACATGCTTACATCGCCTTCTTGCACGTAGGCTTTAAATTATATACATTCTTCATTCTGATGGGTTTGCTTAGTCGGTAGTGTATGCATATGTGTGCTTTTTAGATGTTCTGTAGTAATGTGATTTTTCCGTGCGAGCTGGTTGGATTGCCCCTCCATATGGGGACGCAATCAATTTCAGGGAGTCTTTTAATGACAAGATCGTTACTGATAAAAGATATTCCCCTCAACAAGCGATTCTTCATCAAAGGCGTTTAGGGAGAGAGCTAGGTTTAGTAATAGATCTAACAAACACTGATCGCTACTATCAGGAGTCAGATTGGACTAAAGAAGGCATTAAATATGTTAAGATCGGTGTGCAGAAAGGACTCTGTGTGCGATCACGAGTCATAGAAAGGTTTATTCAGAGGTGACCCGATTCGGTTCCCAACATGCTCATTCAAATAAATGCGTCCTTGTCCATTGTACACATGGCCATAATCGGACATGATAACCATGAATAAGCCGTAGCATCCGCTTCCAGTAGTAGAAGATCATCAACAACATACGAAGATAATTATGGACAATACCGTAATGATAGTTTATGGTATTGTAAATCGTAGTTTCGTATAATTATACTATAATTTTGACCGAAAGTATTTATGAGCAACATGACCATGGATCGGGTCCATCATCCATTGTATCATGCATAACATTCATGTTTTCTTTATTGAAGCAAGAGACTCTAAAGATTGAGTAAAACATGTAATGTAACAGTTGTGTTTTTCTTTCCATGCAAGAAATGTCATATAATAAGATGAAGCTTGAACTGTGTTTGTAGTTTGAAAACCCACTTGCGTTCTTGTAAAGCACACAAATCACCGTGTAGCATCATGTGATGACCGCTTAAAGCGTATAGGTCACCGCAAAAACCAAATGAGTGATATTGGTGATATTGAAGCTTTCAACACGTAAGTCGATGAAGTGAGTAATTTGCCTTTGTGAATCCATTTCACCAACTCGATGCAATGCATAGAAAAGTGATTATAAATACTATATTACATTTACTATCTCTTTTGGTATTTATCCCGACTTTGCGCATCACTTTGTTCTAAAGGCTCTTACTAAGGATATCCGTGAATTGAAGCCCAAGAGACGGTCAAATCGAATGTTATTAATCGCTTCAAATAAATGAAAACTTAAGAAACATTTGTTATTGTTTGCTTCATTGGATCATTTGTTATTCTAATTGCAAGCACACAATTGGAAATATAACTGAATTCTCTCATATGTAGCTATAATAATCTTCATTGGCTTTCATATTATTAACAATCCTCTCACTTTCATGTATGTAATTCGGTATTTGTGTGGATTGCGAAAGCCTGACGACAAAGAATGGATATGAATTGGATTCAAATCGGGAGATATGTCTTGAGTACGGAGTGTCACTCGACTTTATATGGTGCTTTTATTCGACACTAACGGGTAAAATTTTTAGTTTTCCACCATAGCACAAATAAATGAAAGTTATCTCATTACTATCAAGTTCAACAAAATTGTAGCATCAACTCAAAATCATTATCAAGGTTCAAAACTGTTGAGTGCAAATGACCCAAGTCAAGGACCTAAAGATTCTCAGTGACATTGTCGTGTGATTCATAGGAGCTATTGACTTGAAGTACCCATTTAGATTAAGTTTGATGTTATATATTTTGAAATTTAGACAAGATGACCCAAAATGGATAAATATTTATTTTTATTTACTATTAGATAACCAGCTTTGTTGGTGCCGGTCCGAAACTAATTGGTACAAGATTTGATAATATAATAATAAAGCACAATATGTTTATGTTCAATCACGAAAAGCAGTTGGTTCGAAGACAAATCCTAACGCCTCTTATCTATCAACTTGATGTTTTATTTATAGGACATGGTGGTGTTCAAACCACGATATCGGTCAACAACGACGCGCAGCTTCAACCTCAACAACACACCGGTCAAATGCAACCACAACAATAGCAATGCAACACATGCAACAACAAAGAAGAACAGATTCCACTTTTAAAGCAGCAATCAGCAGATGCAACAGCCGCCACAACAACCAATGCAACAACAACCGATGCAACAACAAACCAATGCAACAACGAATAACCGCAACAACCGATGCAACAACAACGAAAGAACCACAAATGGTTGGGACGTGGATGAACCAAGGTTATGTTCAAGGTCCGGGGCGAACACAAATGGTGCCTCGGGGGCAAGTTTTTCACGTGGCCCACAAAGCATGTCGGTGGAAACTTCATAAACTGACATGAACGCATTTGAAAAAGATATTATGAAGATGTTGCACGTCTAAAGTGAACGTGTGTGCGTGTTTTTGCTACTCTATATATGCGTTAATTAGGCTAATATATGAACGATCTATTAATTAAATAAGACGTTATGATGTAGAGGTTTATGTGTAACCATGATGATATTATATTGAATTTTAATTTATGGATTAGTAGCTTAAAGGAACAATCATCATGTTTGGATTGTCATCATTAGATTGATCTGTTTACCTAAAAAGTTCTTATGTGGATATTGTTTTTTTCCTCTTCTTTTTGGTATGAGAAGCGGGAGATGACTCGGGAAATGCAGATGGACACAAGGATTCAAAGATCAATATTAAACGACAGTCTGGTAAAGGTTTGTATTCAGAAGTGAATTATCTGTACTTATTTATCTCATCTATCTCTCAAAAATTAGATTCGACTCATAGTTATCTGAAATAGTATGCTTCTGAATCATATTTGAAAATGTATAAAAATATTAGATGTTACATAATTGTCACTATTGTATTAGCATTTTGTAAAATAGAAACGTCATATATCCAGTGTATTTTTAAAAGTAGTTGTTGAGTAACATGGAACATATAGCAATTCAGAATGAATAAAGATATTTTCATTGTCTAAATATATTTTACTTGATTCATATTTTGATGCAAGGTATATATAAGTACAAACATTTGAGATTCCCTTCCGTCTGGACCCTCGGTTCTCGATCCGAAAAGATGGTGTCCCATTGCATCGTAAGTCGAGGCCCAATTTGTTCCCATGGAAAGATCAAGAACGGGTAAATAAGATGAATATCTCAACTTATGCCCAAGACTAGCTCTTCATCTTCAATCCGGTATATCGTGGTTTCACCAGTTATTTTCACATCTCAGTATTGATATTTTTGTTTCTTTGAAAGCGGTCGTTGAGCTTCAATCAACCCAATTAATCCATATAGTTTTGTTTCTACGTAGTTCGGTTCAAGATGACAAAGTTGAACCTCGGGTGTTATTTTTGGATGGAGTTTAGGAATCTGTTGCAATCAGTGCCATCATTGACGATAACAGCTTTGTTCAAAGAGGCCCATATTTAAACCAATGCATACAATCCGTAGTTTGCATATAATTACAAATAAAATACATGCATATGGTGCTGAATTATAACTCCAATTCATCCGATTAGTCGATATAGTCTGCTTTACTAGACAAACAGTAAGATTGATAAGCATCAACGCAATGAACCTTTGGATAAAATGGAAAAGCAAACAAAATCATTGTGGTTGGACCATTGAACCTCAAGCGATATCACGACAAGTCAAAGCCGAAAGTGACAATGAAACTTCATTTTGAAAACATGAGTCCCGTAGTCTCGCGACAAGTCATAATAAATCGATAATGATTTTCATTTTGAAAACATTAGTCCTCAACCGTGCTCGCCACTTTTCAAAAACAATGATATAGAAACTAAGAATTCTCCATAGCTAACCAATGATATAGCAAGTACTTTGCATCTTGCGTGTTGGTATTTTCATGAACCGATAAGACCGAGGAATCTAAGTGGCATAAGAACAAGCAGAGTACTACGAGGTGTTAGATACTAATCACTATGGATGTCAAGATTGTTGGTGTAACCGAACAACTCAAGAAGGTGATTTTGAGCCTCCGGTTCTACATCGAACACAAGTAAAATCGTTTAGCCCACAAGTGTCTGATCTTGGGTTTGGGCGGGCCAAAGATCACAGTGGAACTTATTTTGTTGACGGGACAAGAAAGCAAGACAATGGTTCAAATCTTAAATGCTCGGGACGAATTTCGAGATGTGGAAATGATCTCTTGAGCCAACGATAGTTAAATCCCCAATGCCCTTAAAAGGAAAAAAAGCACAAAGAAAAGAATGCTCAAGGTCGTCCATCTTCAAAGAATGCTCAAGGTCAAGTCCATCTTCACCTTCCCTAAATGGTTTTAATTCAATTGATGATGATTGTCTCTTTTTATCATTTAAGATTGTGATTCCTTAATGTAGCTTTGTGTTTTAAATCCTCGATTGCGTGTTTTAAACAATCAAAAGGAAATCCTAAGCGGATCTCGCCTCTTCATCGCTCCAATTACAAACGAAGGCCGAAGAATTGAGGCAGCTATAGTAAAGAACATTGAGAAGGCATTTTGCTATCACATCCTCATTCTAACTAAAACTCATCGGATTCCCCTTTATGCTCACACTAGGAAAAGCTGACTCCATGATTATCGGTCAAGGTTTACATGTAATTCATATTGCCTTAATCTCTAATAAACTAAGTCAAAATATTTTTGCCTAATTCTTATACATAAACTTAAATTGGCTTTTTAGCTTCTCAAAAATGCAATAAGCAAGTAAGTCCCTTAAATAAGCTTACCCAAACACCCCTAAATAAGCATCCCAAACACACCAAAGGAGGCCACATTGAAGTTATATGAAGTTTTGCACACCCATTCTGTTAGATTTAATCTTTTGAAAAAAATGGTTCAGACCGATGAAGTGTTGTACTTTGATAGGGGAGAAGAAGAAGTCGGTTGCATCAGTTTCAAAGATTGTACTACATATAAAGTTCTCATAAGTTGGTCTTTTGATAGAATGACTACATAAAGAGATCAATCTTGAATTCAATAGTAGGTGAAATCATTACATAGAGGTTTGTACTAAGAAAATATCTACTAGAGGATGTGTGTAGCATTGCCCTGGTAGGAAAATGATATTTTCTATCATAGGAGAAACTTAACTCTGAAGCCCAGAAAAATGTACAGAATGTACATGCACAACCAAAAACACTACAATAGTTGTAAGATGGGCAACAACAAACTAAACAAACACTTTAGTTTCTGCTATTCATCACACAAGAACGCAATCTCTTACATAACCTAAGTATTATTTGAACCTTAAACTAGAATCTTTAGCTGAAAACACGTATCATCTAGGAGTCGGTCTCCTTGGAGTAGCTGGAATTGGATACTGCATTATTACACAACACAAATATCACGAATGACAAAGCACATAAACAAATCACAAGTCTTGCGGGAACAACTTCTGCTACACACAATTTAGTTTTGGATATCGAATTTGGACTAGGATTATGGTAATTTACCTGCATAGCATATGGTGAGCTTTGAGCCATGAACCTAAAGGACTCTTGCCTCTTAACTTCGAAAGTGTACCTCACATGTTTTAAAGCTTGCTCTCCTTGCTTAAGTTCTTCACAACTTTTAGGGTGTGGTGTTTGAATCTGCGGGTAATAGATAAATCAATATGTTGTACCAGCTGCTTGAGGAATCACTTATGCAAATCAGTGACTAGAATGAATCAGATGGTACATTGTGTGCATCAGAGGGTGTTAAGTAAAGTTTGGTTTTTGGTCTGAACCTGGCTCATTAGAGAATGTTACTGTGTTTTTCAGGTAGATGCCAGGGGTAAAACTGAATCAAGGAGTGGCGAGTATCAGATAATTAAAAAAATTAAGCTATAACAATTATGTTTTACATAACTTATGCTTTACAAACACTCCTTAACCACTACTGGATATGGTTTATGGTAATATTGAAAATGTGTCCCTGACATAGTATATAAGTTTTTTTTTTTTTTTTTTTTTTGAACTTTTAGAACATTGAAGAATGTAGCCAAATATAGCAACATGTCCACTTATTTTTGTTTAGCTCAATTTAGTATTTTATACACACGCACTTTATTTTGTCACAGGCACCCAAATTTCTTATATGTTTGTGATTTTGTTTCTCGCAAAACCGGTTTTTCATATCAGGCCTCTCCTGCATACACATAAAGATGGAACATGGTTTAAGGTTATCATTTTCATGCCACTCTTACCACGATTCCAGGTAATTTTCATGCTCTTGATGTAATCTCTTTTTGCGTTTTGCTCTAAATCGTCAATGAATATCGTTATATTTAGTAAAAAGTATTGTACTTTATATTCATAATTATAATACTCACATACAACCTGGTGGAAAACCCTTGCCGAAACATTAGTCGGTTGGTTTGGATATGTTTATCATGTTTTTTATTATCTTTTTTTACACGAGACATTTAGCCGGATCCGTTTATCACCGGCACCATTGTTGGTCGTTTTCCAATGCCGACTAAAGAGTACCCACAACACCATCATGGTACATGTTTGACGTGCTTTGGATATTTGCATAAGCAAGGGGTATTTATGCTTCAGTTTATTTGAAGAAGCAAAGGGTTTATGTGCTTCAGTTTATTCAAACAAAAAAATTTGATACTGGTCCAAGACTTGACGATAACTTTTACATACTTATATCTTATTTTGAAAGAACTAATCACTATTGTGGAAAACTAGAAGGGGGGTTGAATAGTTTTACCAATTTAAAACTTCCTTTTAAATATTTAGATCGACTTATGTCAATCTATTTGGTTGTTTATGTTGGACGTTGATAGATAGATATGTAAACGTGTAATGAAAGATAAAGAGTAAGCACATCACCACGATTACAAGTATTTATAGTGGTTCGGCTACAAGGACACCTTCCTTGCCCTACTCCACTCCCCGATTCACCTACTCGAGTTCGTAAACACTACACCAACTCCTTATGGCGGAGAAGCCTTCACAACGCCGCTTAACCTTTTTCGGTACAAAGCTAAATACCGAGTTCTTTCACACCAAGGCGAACCACACCTAACACAACGTCGCCTACCCTTTATACGGTGATAGGCTAACCACCGAGTTCTTTCACACCTTAGGAGAACTAATCCTATCACAACGTCGCCTACCCTTTATTAGGTACTAGGCTAAGCACCTAGTTCCATTACTATAGAGGAACCACTACCCTTCACGACACAACACCTACTATCAAAGAGATCTACTCCTTGTTACAACACCATCAAGGATATCACCATCCTTGTAAATAAACAAATACTTATATGTATAACGATGCACCTCATCGATTATACGACCTAAGCATTCTTCCCAAATGCTACTTGATTTGATTCTTCGGCATCCTTCACTAATGCTTTTGACACAACGCTTGGCACCCTTCACTAATGCCTTCGTCTTGACACCTTTAGCATTCTTCACTAATGCCTTGACACGAATGATGAGCATCTTTCACTAATGTTTGCATCTTTACACTTTCGGCATTATTCACTAATGTCTTCAACCCAACGTCTATGGAGAAAGGTAGATCTATCAACAAGAGAACCTTCGTTGTCTTGATGATGATGAAGCATGGCAACTCATGGACTTGAGCTTGCACGTCTTCAAGAAGTGGTGATCTTTCCTTTAAGAGGAACCTAGAAGATCACACAAAACAAAAGACAAACTACATAGATCACTTGGATCCGAGGTTAGAGGTTAGAATACTAGAGGAAGTATGTGTGAAGTGATAATAGAAAGGAAGAAATGGCTCTCTATTTATAGAGAAAATTCTCTACTTGTTTCCCGGATCCCACGGATCCCTTCCACTTGGGATCCGGCTAGCACAAAGCTGGGATCCGTGGAACGCTCCTCTTACCCATGGGTATTTTTGGTTATGGGTCATGGGTCATTAGCTAGATACAATGTATCTCTTGAGTGCTCACCAAGGGTTCAATGTATCTAGACATTCTCTTGAGTGCTCACCAAGGGTTCAATGTATCTAGACATTGGGTATGGGTCATGGGTTATGGGTTGATCCATGGTTTTCTTTCTAGATACAATGTACCTTAAGGATACAATGAACTTGGTTAAGTGGTATATATAAAACCATGGGTTATGGGTCAATACCATTTGCTAGTTTTTACCTTAGTATATACTTGTTTTTACCCATTTTAGTATATACTTGTTTTTACCCATTTTAGTATACTTAGTTTAAGTATATGCTAACCCAATATGTAAACACTAGTTGTTGTACATATATATCTAAATCATAAAACCATTTATACTTGTTTTAGTGTTTTATGTGAAAATGTGAATATGTTAAAAACTATTAGTTCAAACCATTTACGTATTTTATTTGTTTCGTTAATATGATTTTACGTTTGTTATCGACAAAACATTAGAAGATCGTAAAATATAAATAAACGTTTTTACGGCTTATTTGTATTAACAACTATGGTTCCATGAGGAAATTTATTATTCTACTTTGTTGTTATTTACAACGTTGTGACTTATCTGATGGCATATTAGGTCACATGTGGAAAACCTCACCGGCCTTGCAACATCTTCACAATCTCGCCTCTCAAAATTCAAGGTTTGTCTATATCCATACCGGCTTCATTTAATATTGATAAATTGATTGTGTATTTTGGTGTATGTAATTTTACGAGTACGAATCTTTGTACATGACTTAACCTAGATTGTACTCCTTGCCAGAATTGTTCTCAAAACTACTTGAGTAATTCTAAGATCGTAGTTCGTCTGAAAGGAGGAGAAGATCCTGGATTGGCCTTGCTTAACTTAGGCATTCTGCAAATTTTTATGGAGTCAATAGATAATCAATCTATCGTGTTTGCATATAGTCATGCATGCTTCTTTACGAGCAAAGTGAGTTGTTCGGAATAAGCAATCTTTGTAGCATTGTTTTGTCTGTTCAAATGAACAGAAGTTCATACAGCTAAACACACCTTCATTCGCTATAGTCAAATGTGTCAACAATATTAATAAGCTTATGACCCTTTCTTTCAACATGTACACTTTCCAACCATTTTTTACCACTCTTCTGTCGCTATATAAAAATATGCCAACGATATTTATAAGTCATGCCCGCCCATTGGGCTTTAAAACTAGTATATATATATATATATATATATATATATATATATATATATATATATATATATATATATATATATATATATATATATATACTAGGCGGTACCGTGCCTAGCGGCATCGGTTTCTAGCGGCAGACAATTAACGATATGCGATATTGTGGTAAGTGTTTTGTATAACGTTCAAAATAGAACGTGAAAAATGATCAATATGTAATTTCAAACGATTGTAACATGTGATGAAACAACTCTAGCAAAAATTCTTAACATATATCAAACGACATATAAAAATATCTAATGAAATTTAAAATAAAACATTACATCAATTATGAAATATTAACAAACAACACATGTTACTCGTCACGTAAAACTTCTTGATAAACGACATTTGAGGTATAGATTCATGCTTGACGTCAAAAAGTTACGATAGTTTTTATGTGGTTGATCAATGAAGATAATATATTTCTTTTCTAAACGACACTCAATTTTCTAAGCTTCTCATTTTGTCACGTGTCCGTATGACCAATATTATTTTTGCCAGTTTGACCCGCGCTCGTTAGAAACCGATACTGTTTGGCCTGTTATCCCGCCCATTGTGACATCTCTAATTAACGCTTTTTTATTCATTTGATATGACAATGGTTTTTATATGTGGTTGTCTTATTTTTCCAACAATAGTAAAATACACGGGCTATCAAATTTCATACTCGTTTTTCTATATTTTGTGAATGTAAAAATCTAATTATAATTTATCATTGTACGATACAAAATATGAAAATATGTTTTCATACTTTGCAAACTTACGTTACTTGTAAATTATACACATATTGACATAGTATAATCTTATGCATTTGCACTTGCCAAAAGTCATGTCTCGAGACCCAAAACTCTGAAAGCCACATGGGGTTTCTACCTTTTTGAAAAACCATTCCCAATGCAATTCAAAATTATGATACGAAACCAATGTTACAAATAAACATATAAGAAAATTGACAAAAAATTATAGAGCAACAAAGTAAATAAAATTATACAACAAAATATACAAATATATTTACAACAAAATTTGCACAAGAAGCTTAATAACAAATTTTAAAACCAACCCAGATCTCCAATGATGGCAGCGGATATTCCGGCGGGGAAGCGGTGGCAACGAGGACAGCTAGAGATTACGACAAGGCTAAAAATGTTCCTACAAAACAAATAAGAAACTCAAATCTACAAAAAATCGTTTGGAACCTTATAGAAACAATATACAATAATCTTTACATAACCTTTATAAAAAATATTATATAGACAAACCTAAGATTCCGTGACTACACAAATTCCGGCGAGATCTACAAACATAGAAATAAATCTATTAAAAACCTTCAATACTAAAAACAAAAAACCTGTTTGTGATATAGATCCGGCGGCGGGGATTTGGTGGTTGTTGGTCTCGGCCGTGGTGGTTCTTGGTGGAGAGGGGAGTTTCGTGATGGTGTCTATGGCGGTGGCGGCTGTCTAAGTGAGCCTTTGGGAGTGTGTGACTGTGTGTGTTAGAAAGAGAGAAAGGAAGAGAATGAGGGTTTGTGTGTTTATATGTGGTGTGAGGTATGACAGTTTCAACTTGCATTTTAATGTCCCGCCTATCATTGCCATATATAAGAGGCGTTAGTTACAGACATTCATTGCAATATATTTTACTTTAGAAAAATTCAGACATTCCATGTTGACTCACTTAATTTAGTTTGAGTAAAGGTTTAAAAACCTTGACTTTCAATTTCAATTTTCAACTTTTCACATTTTCTCTTTGACTTTTTTTCCATTTTAGATAGTAAGATAAAGATATATATATATATATATATATATATATATATATATATATATATATATATATATATATATATATATATATATATATATATATATATATATATAGAATTATGTTCAAGTGGTGAACACTTTAAAATGATGAACAATAGGCACCAATAAATAAATGACAAGTGTCTTTTATATTAATTATAACAAAAATTATAAAATAAAATAAAAGGGCAGTTTTGGTAATTTCTTTTATCCTAAAATAGCTGTATCCTTTACTTTCTCGTTAATTTCACTTTCCCTTATCGCTACTTTCGTCTCTCTTTCTATTTATCTCTCTTTCCGTTACGATCTCAAAAATCACCATTTTCATTTACAGTATATCTCAAAATCTAAATTCTTATCCATAAATCCAATATCATTCCTAAAAATCGTCACCGTTTAGAACTAAATTCCTATCCAAAAATCCAAAACCATTTCTAAGATGGGTTTAACAATTTGTGACGGGAACGTCGTTCAATCATCGGCGATTTATTGTGAGTTTCGCTTTTTGAAACATTTTTTGTCGCTTTTCAATCAGACGTGATTGTTTTTAGACGCCATTGTATTAGTAACAAATATAACCATAGCCACCATATTTTTCTTGTCTCCGTTCGAATCAGCCGATCCGGTGGCTGAGACCTTTGAAACGAAACACATATTCGAGGTCGCCGTAGAAGGTCATTTGCTTCGAGGTCGCTATCGTTCGAGGCCTACGTGGGTAACAATTTATGGTACCCGATACTCGAGATCATGGCATGTATAAATCCACACAGTTTGGAATGAAATTGACAATTTTAGGTGAAGATGATTAATTTTCTCTCATGTTTTCCGGCGAGGCTTCGATGTTACCACGATTTAAAGATGGGTTTTTTTTGTGGTTTGAGTGTCAAGTGTATAATGTCTCTCCTTTCATAGAGGGATTTGTATCAGATGGTGGTTTTAATTAGTTGTGTCAAATTGATATAAAACTGGATTTTATTAAACATAATTTATAGAAAATAGATATCTGAGAAAAGAAAACAGAAAAAGCAACCTGTGAAGTGTGCCTCAGTTACTCAACAAATGGTGCCTTAAATTTCTTAGTAAATTAAATGTATATGAAACTAAGTATCAATAAATTAAATGTGTCATTTAACATGTATCAATAAAATAAATGTGTCACTTAAAATGTATTAATAAACTAAATGTTTCACTTAAAATGTGTCATGAAACTATGTGCGTTAAAAATTATAGTATGTCACTTGAAAGGTATCAAGAAATTATGTGTGTCAAAAATTATAGTATGTCAACAAAAACAATATATCAAACAATTAATTGTGTCACTGAATATATATATAAAAATTTAACATGTTACAAGAAATGCATCACAAAATGAAGTGTGTCAAAAAAAATAATGGATTAATAGCATTGTACCGTGAAATTATGTGTCACTAAAAATGTATCAAAATATTAATACGTCATTATAAATGTAATCAAAAATTTATTATGTTTCGAAAAACTTTTATGTGTCAACTCTTTGGATTAATTAATTTATAACAGTGGTGTATCAATTTATTTTAGTTGTATAAAAAAGTATATGAATGTTAAAAAAAAAACAAACGCCTACACCAACTTAATTTATCAAAACTGGTACAAAAAAATGGGTACCTATGAAGTTTAAAAAAAAAAAAAAAAGGCTATAAAGTCTAAAGAAAAGTTGTCAGGTGGTGGATGATTTCGACAAAGTGGATTTCAAAGTTGTCATTAATATAACCCCTAAATAATAATTATTAAAAAGATGGACAACGCCATTGTTTTTCTGTTTTATTACTATTTTGCCATCAATCCATTAAATTACAACATGATCTATGATCTTGATCCATGGTCATTCACAAACGTATCTATTATTTTCTACTTTAAGTTCAGACATCACAATAACGCCACCCTATATATATATATAAAAGACAAATATCCGTAAAGAATAAAAGATTTTTTTAATTCTCCAAAATTCCAAAAAATTCCACAAGAT
Source organism: Chrysanthemum lavandulifolium (assembly GCA_022545495.1). Classification (NCBI taxonomy): domain Eukaryota; kingdom Viridiplantae; phylum Streptophyta; class Magnoliopsida; order Asterales; family Asteraceae; genus Chrysanthemum; species Chrysanthemum lavandulifolium. The sequence continues at coordinate 88,954,190 of CM040244.1, forward strand.
CGGGTATGTTGGTGCATAAAACTTTTGTGAAAACTTTTTTATAATTTTGAGTTTTGACACGTTTTTTAATGCACAAAAAGCAATTTTGATGCTGTAAAAAAATTTGATGCACAAAATTTTCAACTTGTTTTAGTTTGATGCGCAATTTTATTTTGATGAAAAAGTCAAAAGAGTTGGGTCAAAACCAATTTTGATGCACAAAAAACGATTTAATCGCATGAAACGTATTTTTTCATAATTTTTTCGGAAAAATATCCACTTTTAGAAAATGTTTTCACAACTTTTCATGCACCATTATACGATCTTGTGGAATTTTTGAATTTTTCGAGAACTTTTTGAAAAAAAATATTTTTATCTTTTACGGATATTTGCTTTTTATTTGATCTTTATAAAATAAAAAGACAAATATCCGTAATAACAATAAAAAGATTTTATTTTTTTAAAAAATTCTCCAAAAATTCCAAAAAAATTCCACAAGATCGAGTATGTTGGTGCATAAAACTTTTGTGAAAACTTCGAACTTGGGGTGTTTGTAACATTAACACACATGCTACCACTAGACCAACACATTTTTTTATTATATCTTGCAAATCCTAATCTATAAACTATGCAAACAATTATTAACCATTTTAATGACCTTACAATTTATAACCCTAACACGTAAAAAAATCTATAATATAATTTTTCTCGAAACCCTAATTTCATCTTTTACTCAGCCATCTCCATCATGATATGTATGCATGTAGCTTAAGAGTTATGGTTGTGATCAGGGGTGATAAACATCAATAGTGTTCTTTTTAGAGTTAAGAAAGTTAAGTCTTTCGGATTTGACCAGAGTAGTGCAAAGTTATTCTCATATTTGCATTAGTAGTGGTGAAGAAGAAGAAGAAGAAGATTGCAGCAGTTCACGAATAAAGAAGTTAGGGTACATTCGGTTCATGCCAACGTAATCACTGTGATATTGTGTTAAGGTTGTTTAACGTTTATGTATTAGATGTATAAGAATGTCGATTAGCTTATTTTCTGGGTTGTTTACATATTTTGAGTATTGCTGAAGATTAAAAACTTTGTTTTCAAACTAAACTTCTTTTCCTTCTTTTTTTGCAGCCTGTTGTCAAGGCGAAAAAAGATCTTACAAGCTTTTTAAGTTATAAGAGACCCATGGGAGGTAAACTTATATTTTTTTATTAAAAGGTTATTAAAGCTTATTTCAATGTTAACATGATTTCTCCAGGTTAGGGCAATTTCAAAATGACTGGATGCTTTGGAATGGCCTTATCAAAAAGTGCAGGAGTGTATGGTTAAACAGGTATAACCTTATGATAATATCATGTTTTCTACGAATCTTTCTAAGTGGTTAAATATTTGCACCAACTTATAACTAACGAGTGTATTAGACAGTGGGACCATGTAAACCGAGAGTTATGATTGTTATTACGTGGCATTATGAGAATCAACTATTTCTGTTTCTATACAGTACATTGTCCTAGAGCTTGAGTTTCAATATGTCAAAAAGCAATTTACTAGGCTTCAGGTTTTCGATCTCAGTCTTCTCTAACATGATGACATCGTATTTATAAGTTCTCCGTATTTTATTTCGTTGCACCTTTGGCTTACAGACTTGGCATGCATCAAAGCTTGTTGCTGGCGACACACCTCTTCTTACTGGGCACGCACCTCTTACTACATTATAAAACATCTATTTACATTTTTGTTTTTTATATCATCGACCTTTCAAAATAATCTATTCCATGTATTGGCCATGTGCCACCAATGGTGTGTTTGGATGTGGAAAAACAATTATCAAGTAAGCTCTATCTATGGTATTTTAATTCTAATGTATAGTTATTTTTGGCTCATTTTATTAAATTTAATGTAAATATTGCTCCAGTATTCTCATTATATTTCTTCATATAAACGAAATCACAGCGGAGTTTTTAGGACAACTGGGCAAAAAAAACGGGGCGCCCTCACATCAGAAAAGCCCCATCCACAGCATCAGGAAACACTGGTATGTACCATGTTTCTTTTATTGCAGAAACATTCATATTTCCAAATGTGGGAATGGATGCACTCGACTATGAGAAATGGAAAATGAGCACCTTAAGGTATTCGTTGTGTCCATATAACGTTCATAGTATTTTCCTATTTCCAACTTTTTTTACTACTTGTATGTTAGTAGTTTATTAATAAGTTTTTTGCCGCAGTTTTTAGACTTCAATAGGCATATACAGCACTTTGATGATGTTGATAATGGTTGGACAGGCTGCTTTTGTGTTTCCCCTTTATGCTAACGCTAGTTTCAAGAGTAGAGGTCGCCCGGTTTCATCAAAGATCACAGTTAAACACCAGGTAATTACTGTGATTTCCATCCCAGGTGTCAGTTATGTTGCTCTTAGATTTATAGGATATAATTCTTGAGTACACCATTCTAAAAAAACTATCATAACAGTAAAACTATGGAACTTATGATCTGGATCATTACCAATTAATGGCCCACGTGTGTTGGTCCCTACGCTGTGATGTGAGTCGATATGAAATATGCAAACAATAACAATATGGATCTTTGAATAACTAAATCGTCTAACATATAAATGAAACATTTACATTGTACTTATACTAAACGAAAGGGCATTTCCCAAACGTTGCAATGGTTCCAGGAAGTAACCGTTTGGCGGTTACAACCGTTTTTCCTTAACTGCTTTTCTATAACTACTTTGGCGGTTAAATAACTGCCATCAACCGCTATTCGGTTGGTAACTTTAAAACGAGCAAGTATGGTCCTTTGAGTTAGAGGCAATGGCGAGATTATATGTTTACAACGTGCATATTTTCTTACTTTTATATTAGTCTTATGGTGAAGCACATGAATATGTTAAAAGAGCAGGAATTCGACGGGTCAAAATTAGTCATTTTATTTGTAGGTCAAAATGGGTCGGGTTAGAATTAAACATTTATTTGTAATAAGTAATAACCTCTCTTATTTTAGGTTGTTTGAAAAATGTTCGTATTAATGACATAATAGCTTGATTAGGAGCTACATGGAGAGCTTATTGCAGCAGCTAATAACCTTGAGTGGTGCTAATTAGGAGGTGTTTGAATAGCTTATTTTAGCAAATATTTTAACCTTTACATGTTGTTACTAGGGGCTGTTTGTATAACTTATTTTAGCAGCCAATAAACCTTGACATGCTGATTCTGACCACTCTAAATATTGTGTATAGTTAGGGGTTGTTTGGGTAACCTATTCCAGCATCTTATACCATCTGTAATACAATATTTAATAATAACGAGATTTGATGATATACCATATGTCTTCATATTACAATACATAAAAAACATATAAAAGGTAATGAAGAATATATGTGATGTCTGATGCGGTTTATGTGGACGCTATGTAGAATAGCGTGCAAGGTTCGTAACATTTAAGCTAAAAATCACATGTTGGTCCGTTCTGAAATTTCTAATAACATAATTTATTAAATTTCTGTAGGAAAATTCCTTGCATGTTGTTTCCGTCAAAAAAGAGCTTGTGGTGAGTGTACTTAAATATCCTGACAATGGGCATATTGCTTTAATTTTTAACAGATAATAAGAGAAAATGACTTTTTTCATCCATTAGACTTGAAATCATATGCAAGACTTAGATATTAGATTATTACTTATTCTACAATTACAAATTAATGATATCTCATAATCTGCTGTATACAGTGAGGGACTGTTAGTAGCTAGATCGGACAAAATGGACACATGTGCATGTCTAACCTGTCCATCAAATGTTATATGATATTTCTAGGCAATGGTTACGTTTTGTTATGTATATCAGAAATAAACAGTACTTAAAACTGGTACTTAATGAGGTAAATTTACATGGAGAGTCTTTGACAACTTTATTTGAGCATATTGACAGCGTTGAAGAACCAATCGCGGATGATAATGGTGAGAGGACCCAGACCTTTATAAGGAACAAAGTAAGTAACCAACCTGTCATAGATAAGAAGAGTTTAGGTGCTTGTATTAATTAAAGTTAATCTTTGTTGATGTAAGTCCAGAATACTAATCAAGGTATCAACTTAGCTAAAGTTAGTAGTGACTACAAGGTATGAAAATATTTTCATTGGAATTCAGTTTAGAATTTGAGACAACATATGAAATTTGGTTGGCGTTAATTTATTTAATTTGATTTCAACTGTATAGGAATTGGATATAAATATTCTCAACGCGACTATCCACGTTGAAAGCCCTGGAAAGAAAGACATATACATGGTGAGTATAGATAACTCTGCCTCTTGATTAATTGTAAGACATACCAGATTGCTTCGTAAGTTATAGACACAAAATAAATGACGCATGTATGGATGAACGAAGGAACTACAAATATGTAGCAGATGGTATCACCAGGATGGTGAAGCAAGGGGGTGTCACCGACCTATGGAGAGTCTCATCTTTAACCGTACACTGGCCAATGATCGTGACAGCTTCCCAGCTTGCGTCGTATGATAAGATCAATGAAACAATGTTAGTAGTAATATTTTTTGTTCTTTATTTGGATCGGACTTAAGCAAGGCATCTCAGCGTATGTTAATATACCTGATGGTCAATATCACATTAACACAACAATTATGGATGGTAATGGAAATCTGCGGACCATGGTTGTTGATAAAATAAAAGCATATTGTGGAGAAAAAGTTTGAAGTTTTAATGGAGCACCAACCTTTCTAAAAGAGCTTATAGTTGGGGTACCTGATGATGACAGTTGATAGGTTTGATAAATAGTCCGTGTGGTAAGTGATCGTATAACGACATCCGCCCTTCCGCCTTAACTGTGTTATCCGCACAATTGACCACCCCCCGGCGGCTTGACTCCTTCTGCCACCTTCACGTTCGTCACTCTAATCTATCAAGTGCACTGGATTCGATGCAACTGCAGCTACAAACACTGCTGCAAAACTCAGTCACATGTATCCCCAAACCATGTTTCATCACGCTGCTTCAAAAAATTGCATTTATTCGGATCCAAACACCCCTTTATTTTCATTTCTAAGTTTCTGTTCCAAACACCCCTCATTTCCTATACCAATCCACCTGGTATAATACATTTTGTTCGTTAAAAAAATAGTTTTATGTACCGTCATATTTGCAGTTTGCTCAAACCACATTTTGTTCTTATTATAGCCTGAACCAAACACTCCACATTCCTGTTATAACCGGATCCAAACAATTCTTAGTTATGCAGCACCAAATTCGATTTCAAGAATACTATTAAATTAAACTATGGTTCATAATAGATTACTCCTAATACACCTCACTTTAGAAGCTAATAGCACCTCACTTTTATATGTTCTAAAGATGCCTTATTGTTTTAAACATAAAAATGAAATAGACTAGCCACTGAGATACTTTATTGCTAATAATATAGTTAGAACCTTTTGTTATAGATTACAAATCAACACACGAGGAGCGATCAGTCATAAAGATTGTACAGACTCAATTGAAATTAATATTCTTGATGGTGATAATGTTAATAATGAGATGTTTAAAATGAATCTGAACATTTGTTTATTCGTGCATAAACAGGTATGCCCATATAACACAGCTAAAGCTATAACAACATGTACAAGCCTGTCCTGCATGTGAATCACAGGTAAGATCTTTGTATTTCTGCAATACAATTTAAAAAGGTTTAGTTATAAGCAGTATGTTGGGAAATTGGCCTGATACACTATGGGTATTTTGTAAGTAAAGGCCATTTACAAAACGAATCTTTAAGCGGGCAAAGGATATGGCACTTAATAAGTATGAGTCTGTGTCATTGGGTAGACCCGAGAGTGAAATACTATGGACTTAAACAGATATAATCTACAGTTTAACAGCAAACGACTTAGTTTTTAAAGAGCTTTCTGATATCAAATTAGTTTAAGTTATTGTAAATCACCATTATATTGGCTGCTTTTGATACCGGTGTCATTTTCTGGTCAGGTTACAAAAGACAAAAAAAGATGCTAATCTACAAATGGAGGTATCAAGTGCAATTAAACATGGGAAATCAAAATCAACAACTGTAGCTTTTGATACAAACTATTGGAAAAAAATGTCTTATCGGTTCATTAATTACAGGAAAAAACAAAACATCGGCTGGTCCTTCGGCTACTTACTTTGGTGACACATTAACAAGTGGTGTGAAGTTCGAGGACAAGTTAATTATTAATAAACGAGGAGAGTTGGTGATGGCAGGAGGGGCGGTTACTGGTCGTGGTGATGTAGCTTATAGTGGCAGTTTGGAGGCTACGTTAACAGATAAGGATTTTCCTTTGGGTTGATTTTTGTCAACCATTGGACTGTCAGTTATGGATTAGCATGGACATCTTGCACTTGGGTGGAATGCTCAGTCCGAGATTCCTATTGGTCAAACTGCAAACCTTATAGGCCGCGTGAATTTAAATTACAAGGGGTCTCAGACCAGCTTCAAATGGCATTAGTTGCATTGGTTCCACTTATCAGTAAACTAATCGACTATTATCAGGCTCGGGATTCAGGATATTAATTTCGTGTATTTGGCACTATTGTTTAGATATTGAAGAAAATTATGTGGTATAATGAGAATATATGGAAATTTATAATGTGGATGCATATAGACAATACCAACTACACCAAAGCTGCAGTAGGAACTGCCATACGTAATTCCCCCACTGGTCCCTTTGACTACATTAAAAGCTTTAGACCACACGGGTTCTAAAGCAGAGACATGACCATCTTTAAAGATGATGATGGTATGGCTTATCTTATATACTCTGCGAATTCAACATAACCAACTGCACCACCTCCTCAAGAGCTTTTGTTAGAAAGAACTGGAATCTGACCCTTTTGGTTAAATTGAAAAGGCCACATCAGGTTACCCCCCTAACTTTTGTTGCTTTTATGTATAGGTTTTGCAAATAATTGATATATGACTTGGAATATCCACATTTAAAATGGCGAGACTCAATTTGGCAACTAGCAAAATGGTGTTCTTGATGTCCGAAGCTCACATAGTGCCATGTATCGTGTATCACCCGTTGCTATTTATCATTCCAAAGTGCTTAATGCAATTCAGGTTATTTTATATGCCATATATTAAAAAACAACAAAATTAAATATTTGATGTTAAAGAACAAATTAGCTGTTATGAGATATAAAAACACAAGGTAAAGGCATTAGTTGTGTTAAACAATCATGAGATATGTCTTGGGGTATCAGGAAGTGCAGATAGCTGCTAAGAAAGCATATTATGTAGCCAAAGTTGATGAAAGGGTTAACATGGCAATAGCATGCACCAATAGAGCAGCCAATGCCGCTAGGGTAGCTGCCATAAAGCAATACAGACATAGATGCACCATAGGACTAACTATGACGGGCTTCCTATACCAGTGGAGCAAAACTTCCATCATCTTTTAACCAACCGCTGGTATGGTGCATTTACGCGGGGCCTAAGTTCCTTTTTGTTGTCCTGGGAAAATGATTAAGGGGTGTGATTAGGTGTTTTTCCTGCCTTGTGGGCTCATTTGTACTTGGAAAAGCTCACTAGATCACTTTTTGGCTTATGAGGCTATTAGGTCAAGCTTTTGTACTAGAATAACTACATAAGCTAAATTTGAGTTGAAATGTAACATCTTTACTTGATTGACAGCCTTATTTCTTAAATAAAAATATAAATTTTGAACTTTCGTATTGCCCTTGAAAAATGCACAAAAATTCAAATACATGATTAATTTTAGATATATTCTTATATCATGTGTTCAGGATTGCTCTAATTTTACATACAAATCGTTATTTATATGTTGCTACAAGTTTTAATCAAAGATCAGAAAAGTTCACATCTTTTCAAGATTGCGATAACAGATGCAGTCATTTGGTAACTTCTTATATCTTTAAATTTTCCTATTTGACCCATTTTGCAACTTCATATTAACGAAATATTTTTGGTGTCAAAGAGGTCGAAAACATTAGGAATATAACTACGTGTTAGACTTGCACATTACCCCTGCAATAAGCAAGATTAAACGTTTAACTAAGCTTTTATTTTGAGGCCATATTTGTGCAATATATTAATATATTGACATTCTATTCATGGTCCCTCTAAACCTTATTAGACACCTAGCTGGTATGATAATCAGTCGTCATCCACCAAAATAAGTTCAAAAAGAAGAGATGTTCTTAAACATGACCACCAGTAATGGTTTTAAATTGTAATATTTAAACTTTTGCAATATTCATACATACTTTTAATATTTTCTGGTCTAGAATTTAAACAGTGAGGATGAAGCTAAATGGTGGAGTCATGATGGTCATAAGGATTGGAATCAAAATTATCTTTTTGGGCTGTTTATGTGCCGATTTTCTGGGCTCAGTACATGGGGCCTACCGCATTGGTCAGATGGTTGCAGAAGGCTGCAAAATGTGGGTGTTGGATCGTTATGGCGAGGTTGACCTTTTTCAGCCGATCATACCCTGCTGATATCGCGTTAGCTATTTAGTCAACTTTTTTTCCCTTGTGATAATTTATCTTTAGCACATTTCTTACCTATGGTCATTTTAAATAGTGGTACCAGCATGTGTAATTGTGGCATTAGCTATTCACCATTTAATTTTAAATAGTGTTCTCTACAACCGAGATAGGTAAACTGAATATTGAACCTAAGAGTGCTCAAAAATGATCATTACGTCTACAAAACCCGAAAAAGACAAATTTATTCAGAAATAGGTTAGGTATGACTATTACGCTCCCAACTGAATATCACTAAGGTTTGTATGTTTGGCATTTGATTTTTAGACGAATTTTAAACACCCTATTAGTATTTGTTAGATTTTAATTGGGTTAATGTATGTTAATTTTTATCTCTAACGGGTCAAATTAAAAAAAAAAAAAAAAAAAGAAGACGTTAAGGATAATTATTAACAGGGTTGAGAAAAATGTATGGGTGAAACCAACCAAGAGTAATAGATGCATAAATTCACCAAACTATTGTTCAACGTCACCAACTCACAAAGTGAATTAAATATCAAAAGCCTCTAACTGATGGAGGCTCTTTATATGGGAAACAAGTATGTCCTTAAAGTTGATTGCAAAGTGAGTTTAATAGGCACTTAAAATCAGATTGCTAACTTAAGGTCCATGCATAATTGCAGTATATTTAATGTTTAGTTAGTAACTATAACATCTTTATAGGTACCCATTGTTACGGGACAAATGCTTCGGCTGCTTCCTGCTTGTGGAATGCCTGCAGAGGTGGTTGATTTCATCAATTGTGATGGTCCAGCAATGAACAAGTTACTGTTAAAGGTAAATTGCCATGACTGTAACTGAAAAATAATACTTCATGTAATAAGCATGTGTTTTTGAACGTCTATAAAACTATCAGTTCTCCTTTGCCACATTTATCTGATATTTTTTTATTACATTATTATACCAAATTATCTAAAAGATTATTTATGTACATATTATTTCTAATGAATCATTATCTAAGTACATGTTTTTTTATTTACATAAAAGTATGAAAGTACTGGTTGGACCTCAAGTACTCGTCACTCAGCAATGGCGATCATCGAAGCTTCATGGTCGAATTGCAAGGTAATGTACATTAGATGTTCTATTATAAACTTATAGTCACACTCAAAATGTCGTCAAATAACTCAAGTTGAACTATGGTGTTTGGTTAAATATCTCTACATTATATATAAGAGGAGGCATGCCACATATAATTCCACTTGGCATCCCATAATGCCACGTCATAAAGTCATGTCATCATTCAATGTATGACGTCATTTATTATATATATATCTATACATTATATATAAGAGGAGGCATGACACATATAATTCACTTGGCATCCCATAATGCCGCGTCATAAAGCCATGTCATCATTCAATGTATGACGTCATTATTTATATATATATATATATTAGGGTCCGGATCTAGAGAAAAGTATAATTAGATAGAAAAGTGAGAAAAAAAGTTACAGGGTAGATTACGAATACAGTTAAAAGTTCATGGTAGAAAATGGAAAAAAACACAAAAAAAAAGAAGGAACCGTCATTTTTCTTTTACTATTGATACAACCACACAGTTTTTATTCAAACACACACACACACACACCGATTCAAACACACATTCACCGTCACCACCACCACCGTCGCCGTCATCACCGTCACACCACCATCGGTCAAAAAACACATAATCCGATCAAAAAACACACATACTCCGATCGAAAACACATACTCCAATCAAAAAACCCTAAAAGGCTATCAAAATCAAATAAAAATCAGATTAAAAAAATCATGGATGCACTAATTTGATTTCGATCTTCATAAAAATGATAAAAATGAAGTTTAGGAATCGTAAATGAACCAAATCCGATCATCATAAGAAAAAAAAAACTACAGTAAGTGTTTACATGTTTTTTGATTTTTATGTTATTTTAGTGCATCTTTGTGTAAATTACAAAATAATTGTTGTTGTTGTTGTTGAGTGAAATGACATATTAAGGCATATGTATGTATAAAGTTACAATTTAGTGCACCTCTCTTAATAGTATGTTACAACAATTGTTTGTCTGAAATAAGTGCATCACTATTCATGTTATTGCATATGTTAGTATGATTAGAGAATCATGTTATAAGTTAGGGAATGTATTTGTTTGATTAGCGCATCTAAAATAAGTGTTAGCGCATATGTTAGTTTGATTAGGGCTTCACGCGTTTCAACATTTGTTTGTACAATTAGTGCTTAAAAAAATGAGTTACGACATCTCTTTTTATGATACGAGCATAATGTTAAGTTAGGGCATCTTTTTATTTTCTTAGTGCTTAAAAAAATGTATTACATCTGTTAGTATGATAAGTGCATCATGAATAGTTGTTACAATATTTGTTAGTAAGACCAGGGTATCAAATTACTTGTTATGGCATTTGTTTGTGCGATTATTGCATCAAAAATATGTTTAGTGCATTGTTAAACATATTAGAGCATCAATGAGTATGTTTAGGGCATTAGTGATTACGATTAGTGTATTGTTAAACATATTAAGGCATCGGGGTGTGTGTGTTTAGTGTATCTGTTTGTATGTTTAGTGCATCTGGTTGTATGTTTAGTGCATCGATGAACATATTCGATCATCAATGAGTAAGATTAGTCTAGCGCATCGTCAGACATATTAAGGCATTATTGTGAATGTTTAGTGCATCATTGGAACTACTTGGCATCTGTTGGTAATGTTTAGTGCATCGTTGGAACCACTTGTGCATCTGTTTGTATAATTAGAGCATCGATGAACATATTAGGGCATCTATGAGTATGATTAGTGCATCGAAAAGGCCGATATTGGGGCATCTATGAGTATGATTAGTGCACCAAAATATTTTACCATGGTCCGTATGTGGTGAACTATTGTTAAAAAGGTCTTATGTTCTAATCATGGTTAATTATAAGCAGAAAAAACAACCAATCCCAAACACCCCCCTAAAACAATATAAGAGGTTCATGTTGCTTTCGACACTGTTGACATGTTTCTTTTGTAGCTAACCTTTTTTATTTTACCTTATATTGGTCTTTCAGAAACAAAAGACATTTCAAATTGACTTGATTGTACGAAAAAGTAGGTGTTAGATTGGTGCACTAATTTCTTTCATTCTTGATTGATGATCGTTCTTAGGGGTACAAATGGTGGTGTAACAGTAGCGGTCTTCGCTACCGCAACCGCAGAACAAATCATTGGACTCGCATTCGCTTTACTCGGTCTCTTTACAAGAGTTGCACCAACAATGCGTTTTCAAGCGACTACTAGTGATACTCTCTTCGCTGCAGTAGAATTGCGGGAGTCTAATTGATTCAATTTTGGGATCAACGCTGCAATTTAGTGGATGTAATAAGGTACTCCATCAAGCCGATATGTATATTCAGTGCATACAACTTTCTAAATCTTTCTTTGAAATCGTATTGTTTTCAATTTTTTATAATCATTTTCACCACATCGTCTACTTGTACTACTTTTAATGGCCAAAAGGTCTCTGTCTGCATGTTTAATGCATCCATTTGCAAGTTTAATACATCTGTTAGGACATATTAGTGCATCCATTTGCACGCTCTTGATTCAGTAGAGTGTACCATCTAGTCATGCTATATTGCCATGTAATTAAATCAAGAATTGTTGATTCATACCTCAGTGCTTGTGTGCAAAATTTAGTTCACTTGCTTATTTCATTTTTGTTTGTTCTAGTGTAGTTTTAGGAGTGGGATTCACATCGAGTAATTGGTTATCGAGTTGGTTTCACCACTGAGTTTTGAACTTCAGTGACGCGTTATGTCGACGTTCCAAAATAAATAGTATAGTGTCAAAATTGAAACTAATGCTTAGTTATAGGGTGAATTCAATACTACATAACCTTTTTGAAGTTGATCTAAATGGCTAATGTCTGATCTTGTTGCAGCGAGCAATTAATGCATCGGTTTGTATAATTAGTGCATCAAAGAGAAGATACAATGTGGTTCTTACATTTGATTTCTTGATCACCCTTTTTATATGAAAATCAGAGGTTTAATTAGAAGCTAGAAACAAAAGGGTTCCTATTTTTTTAAATACAATATGGAACAAACTCTGTTGTTCCTTTTATATTTTATCAATGTAAACAATTGAGTATATATTGGGTATCTTTCAATCTATTTAACATGTTTATAGTTATCTAGCTTCTTAAATATCAGCTAAATACGTTTCAGTTGGAGATCTGATATTAAATTTCAATTTAAACAATTGTTTAACCTGATATTAAACTTCTATTTATAGGTTGTAAGTAACGGTACAGAAGCTAAGGAAGACATCTGGACTCAAACCCACGGATAGAGTGGAGGTGTACTTCAAGTCACTGGATGAAGATCCATTTGTTCCGGCCCTTATTTTAAATCTAGTCAAGTTTCCCTTCTTGAATACTCGGCATATATCTAGAGGAAGCAAGATGCCAATTCGGAAGTAACCCAAAATCAAGTGTTCCTTTTTTTTTTAAATGAATTGTAGGAATCAAACTCGGCTTTAAAGGGTTAGTGAGTTATTGGTATAATTACTGTTTTATCTGAAGTTCTTTCATTTAAGGGGTTAGTGAGTTATTGGTTGGGACCACTTAGATAACAATGGTGATGCTTTTATACTTGAAGGAGCAAGAGGAGAAAGCGAATGCAAAGGCTACTGCTGCTGCAAATTATGTGCCCGTGTTGTTTGATACAAAGCATGCGTATGATTATTCACCCACATAATCCTTGGATGACTTTGAAGGTAATGCAGATCTTCTTTTTTCTATTAAGAGCATCTATTTGCTTTATCTTCCTAAATCTGCTAACGGGTTGAAATCCTGCTTATGAGGCTTGGTTGATTCAAACAATTAAACATGTCATTTTATGTTTTATGGACTTTTGTGAATATATGAGTATCTCAAAATCCTAAAAGCTTTTTGGAACGAACTTATTTAATTGCTTCCATTTGAGGTACTTTAGTGCATTTGTTTAAGGTACTTTAGTGCATCCGTTTGAGGACATTTAGTGCATCCGTTTGAGGTACTTTAGTGCATTCATTTGTATCATGGTAGGGCATCAAAATAAGTTTTTGTTCAATTAACATATTGACCTGTACAAAATTACTCATTTGAAAAGTTAATGTCTTCATAATAAGTATCTTGCTTATACTAACATTTTTTGTCATTATATCTGTTAAGTCCACCAATAATCAGAATAAACAAACATTAAGACATTTCATCAACTATGTGATCGTGTTATGCTACAATTATTTGTGTGACGCCTGGTAATACAACTAGTGTTGTTTGGTTTTGATTCTGCAATGTAATACAACTACTGATGTTTGGTTTTGAGTCTGTAATGTTTGGTATTACAATTACTGTTGTCTAGTTTAAGTTTGCAAGTGGGTACAGTCATATGCAATGTGGGTAATTTTGGTATGCAAGCTCAGTTGGTAAAGTGTGTTTCAATTGGTTTTAATGTTTTGAGAATGTTTCATTTTTTTATAGCATATGGGCATTGGTGGACAATATTTAATTTGGGAATATATATTCCTGAATGGTTATTGGTTGTTAGTATAACACTCTAATCTTTAATTGTCTGGTGCAGGTATTGTTCTTGATTTTGGGGATGGTCTGAGTCACACAATCACAGTTTATGAATGTTACGACCTCCCATATGCCATTCTTCAATTGGACTTGGTTGGACGTGACCTCACTGACTGTTTAATGAAGATCCTTACCGAGCGTGGGTATTCTTTCACCACTACAACAGATCGAGAAATTGTAAGAGACATGAAGGAGAAGTTGGCTTACATTGCTCTCGACTATGAGCAGGAGCTATCGACTTCCAAAACTCGCTCTTCTGTCGAGAAGAGCTTGAGCTCACGATGAGCGGTTATTAACATTGGTGTTGAGCATTTCGCTGCCCAAAGGTCTTGTTCCAGCCATCCATGATCGAATGGAAGAATTAGGTATTCATGAAACCATATATAACTCCATCATGAAGTGTGATGTGGATATCGGGTGAGACTTGTATGGAAACATTGTTCTCAGTTGAGGTACACCTATGTTCCCTGGTATTGCTGATATAATGAGCAAGGAAATCGTCGTGACCTTATCTTGAATTCTCAAAACTTTACTGTTTTGGCTCCAAGCAGCATGAAGATCAAATCCGTTGCACCACCGGAAAAAAGTACAGTGTTTGGATCGGAGGGTCCATCTTGGCATCACTCAGCACTTTCCAACAGGTTTGTTTTGCAATCATCTTTTTATTCCCATTTCTAGGTAGTTATTGGTACTTTGTTCTGATTATTGGGTGTTATAAATGATGTATATGTGGATTGTGAAAGCAGAATATGACGAGTCTGGTCCATTAATCGTGCACAGGAAATGTTTCTAAGATTTGCACGTATCATGCCTTTGACTTCATAACTGAAAAGGAATGCTGCTAAAGCTTAATAGAGATAACACATTGGGATTTTGGAACGTTTTTCGAAGCCCAGAAGTTTCTGCTAAAGCTGCCCCAAAAGGCGCCCCCGAGCCGTTTTGCCCACATGAGCCGTATTTGTTATTTCATACTTTTTATGCAGAAAAAACTCATTGTAAATAGTACTATACGTTACTTCATGATTTTTGTTTATAAATGTAAAGATACATGATTTTTTTTATAAACGTAAAGATATAGGTGGGGAGAAATTAATTGTTGATTTTGGTTGTTGATTACCGAGCAAATTAAAAATCGAAAGTTAATTCTTAATGTTTTTACAGCTACACTTTTTTGTTTCTTTCCAAGTATCGGAAATACTCCATAAAAATTTCATGTGCAGAACAACAATATTACTAAATTCACATAAAACTATCAATATAATCATCACTATCAATGCAATGATAAATAGTGAAAAGAAGCAAAAGTTACAAAATAGTCCTTGAGAAATAAAAAATGTGACAAAGAGGCCCCTTGAGTTGGGAAGGAAAAAATGAGAGGAAGGGGAGGTGATCTAATGGTTGAGATAACTTCTCTCACTTTTCCACCGAGATCAATTTTTCAAATGAACCAACTCTCTCTCTCTCTCTCTCTCTATATATATATATATATATATATATATATATATATATATATATATATATATATATATATATATATATATATATAGTGTAACTTTATTTTCGTAACCATGTCAAAATAAAGTCCCCCTATATATATATAGTGAAGCGCTCAAATGAGAAGAGCTTTTTTTGTGAGAACGCGAGAAGAGATCCTAGCCATTCATCTAATCTACCTTCCAATTCAATCCAACAGCTGAGATCGATCCTCCCGATTTACAAGATATTCAATAAACATTGGCATTTTCGACCTTTAGTTTTCAGACTACTATAAAAGATAAAAAAACACACACATCTGGCATTTTAAGTGTGAAACCGACAGTCGCAATGTTCATCACCCCCACCATACTTATTCACCGCCACCAACCACCAACCACCAACCACCACTATGTCCACCACCGTCCGCCACAACAATCATCACCAATTACCACCATGCTCCATTGATTATCATCATCATCATCAGTAAGTGCGAATTAAGCGTTTGATTCAATGATGATAGACAAAAAAAATTTCTATATATTTAGTAATTAGTTGTATATTTTGAAACTGATGATGAAATTGAAGATATAGATCTAGATAAATGTGTCTTTCAACATTTAGTATTTAATTTTCACATGTGAGCAAGTTTTTCAAATTTAATTTTCACATGTGAGCAAGTTGTTCAAATTTAATTTTCACATGTGAATAAGTTGCTCGAATTTAATTTTCAACTCGAATTAAGTTTATTCGAATGTTTGATCTAGATAAATTCTTTTCCGTGCTTTATATGTTTTATGTTAGCTATTAGTTATGTTGATGAGTAATTTAGATGATTATGTATACTTGATGATGAAATTGAAAGTTGAACTTGTTTTTTTCTCGTTCTTTATCACTGCACACTAGGTGTTCGCTGAAATACTAGTTTTCTTCACATGTGAAGATATACGTAGATGCTTTTAATTGGCGCCCATTATTAGCTTAGTTCATCTAATAAAACCTCCTTAGTTTCAAGGTCTTGTATATTACTTATGTATAAAGAGAAACTTATGGCAGTTGAAACTGATATAGCCTATCTCATTTAGTAGTTTGGTCTAAATGGTCACCAATAGTGGTCCCTTTTTTTCCTTTGTGAAGAAGTTGTTTCTCACATGTAAAAAAATGAGGTGTGCCGAGCAATGATAAGCATCTTGATTGGCCTTTACGTTTTGAGTGAGAACTGCGAAGGCTAACCTAATATGCGGGTTTGAAATCGTTACTCTTGGTATATTTTCACACGTGAACATATAGTAGTGTCACATGTGAAAATAGTTTCTCAACTAAGTGTGATTCTAGTTATGGCAGTCCAGTGGTTTGTGAAGATCTTACATATGAGTTTCAAGGTAATCACTCATAAGTGAGAATGGTACAAACATGCCATAAATGTCAAATTTTGCACATGCGAAAATGCTGCCTAATGGGTACTTTAGTAAACCTTGTAAAGGCATGTATACATCATACACATTATTTCTTGTATGTGATCTTGTGGTATATTGACTTGTAAACTCGATTTTCCTCAAAATTATGACAAGGGATGTGGAGGACACTGATATCGAAACGTGAAAACTACTAGCAGATGTACCAAAATGACAGATAGGCGCTTTTGTGTTTTTGTAATTGGTTTTCCTACTACTACACTTGGGTGAACTACTTAAATAGGATTCATATAAGAAACGTACTATCAAATACTCTTAAATTGCAAAGCTTAAATGAGCAGGAGAATTTATGCATAAATGTCTAAAGTAAAGCACATTGTGTTTTTCAAATATTTGACTTATTTTATCTTGGTTTTTGATTATTCATTATTTGTTTAGGTATTGTACCCAATACACATGCGTTTAAATTTTTTTTATGTAGTATTATGATCAAGATTGCCTACTTAACACATGTCATTAGCTAAGAACCTCTTTGTAACAGTTTTGTTTTGGATCACCAGGTGGGACATACATTAAAGCTATTTTTCAATGTCCACAAGCAACTATTTGGTGGTGGACTTAAACAAGATATATTAGACAAGTAGGTAGGTACGAGTACCCTGTGGATGAACACAACTTTCTCGTTTAAGGTAATTAGAACCCTAAATTCTTGTAACAACTAATTGTAGATAATATGTGTTCATCGAATGTTAAGTTAAATTGTAGATAAATTCTTGCAACAAGCTTAACAACCTTCCTGAAAGCATCACCTTTTCAAGTATGTAATACTTTATCATCTTCCGTTATGTGATAGTTATGTATCTCAAGTTCTCAACATTGAATTTTTCACTTATAGAGCGTTGGTAGAATTGCATGCAAGCTTCAATAACCTCACGTTCTTGCCAACAAACTTCAGTTATGGACTAGTAAACCTGAAGATACTCACAATCAGCCTTAACGAAATCCATTTCTTACCAACCATGATAAGTGAACTCGAATCTTTGAGGTACTTAGATGCACATTTCAATAAGCTTCATGGCCTTCCGTCTTCAATTGGAAAGTTTTCGAATCTTGAAGTTTTGAATTTGAGTAGTAACTTCAACAATTTGATCAATTACCCTACGTGATTATCGATCTTGCAAACTTAAAGGAACTTGATCTTAGTAACAACCAAATCCGTGCTCTTCTGAATCGTTTGGTCGACTTCAAAATCTTAAGAAACTAAATTTAGATTAGAACCCGCTTGTGGTTCCTCCTATTGAGATTGTAGAAGGAACCGTCGTAAAGGGTTTCATGATCAATGGCGACTTGCAAGTATAGTCACGAGGAACAAAAGTGTATGGTAGAAGCGAATGATCAAAATCAACAGGATGGCTCGCTTGGGGACAAATATGCTTAATTCATATCTTGGCGAAGGTAAAACTTCTAGTTCTAAAGATTAATACATGGATCAGTTATTGTAATATATTAAAGTAATAAGTTCGAGTTACCTTATAACATGTGAAAATGTGTGTATGATGTTAATTTATGATGGAACATGACACCGCTGTAATGAATTTTGTTATCAATGATATGAAAACATTAGTTTTGTTGTCTTGCGATATAAAAAGCCACACTCAAGAAGTGAAATTGTTATCATCTGTCTATTCATCTAATGCTTGGGGTTGCAAATATCTAGTTGAAAAGTACATCCAAACACCTAGATGCAGATTGTTTCCCGTCCTAGGTTGATTGAGCTATATTAGTTACTTAGATGCGATACAATTTCAAATTCTTTTGATGCCTGCTTATCTAGTGTACAAAACTTCTGGAACTTGTTTATAGTTACTAGACGTTTAAGGTTCATAGTTCAGGAAACAAACGATCAGATTCTAATGCTTTTATTAACTTTTGCTCCTTTTTATCTTTATAACACTATCTATAGGAAGTGGGTAGGTTCATAATTGTTGATGTTATTGTCATCATGCAATAAGTGGATATCGTTTCAGTAAGTATCGGATTCGGTAACCTGGTATGTTTATAAGACGATTATGTATGTAATGGCAAAATGTTTGGTAAGGCTGAGCGATTTTTTGTTTGGCTCAAATACCTCATGGTACTACAATGGAGCAAACGGAGACATAGCTTGTGACGGGTACTAGCTTTATACAAGATGGCTACACGCCAATCTTTGAACATTATATGTAAGAATCGTATAATATGAGTACTAAAGTTTTATTACTACTACTAGTCAATTGTATCGCATCAGTTGGCTCGATAGTTGGCTCGAGAAAAAATTTATTACTACTACTAGCAATTTTAGTTGGTAATTATTACTTCTATTCCGTTTCATCAACTTGAAATGTTGTACATTCTTACAATGCTAATTGATCATTTTTTCATTATTTGATTTTCCGAGATTCAAACAAGAGCATCTTGGCGTAAGCTTTCACGTGTTCAAGGTAATTATGGAATTTCAATAATTCTTCTAGCTTCTTTACTCGATTTGTTGTCTTAAGTTAAGCTTTCTGTAATTTCTTTTCCTTTTCCTTTTCTTTTCTTTAGCTTTTTGTAGCTAATCAGAAAAAGCCCTCGATATTGTGATAATCGCGAATGAAGCAAACTCATTCGCTTTTTAGCGACTTCAGTTTGGAAAAAGGTATAAAAAATTTGCTTTTTTTCTTGATTCTTATTGTTGTACTAATATTCTTAAAATTGCACTGTGCTGCAGCTGATGAACAATTTGAAGTAGACAAAGCTAAAGTGGTCAAGGTAATCTTCTTTTTAGCATTCAGGAAATATTTGTCAAACAAGTTTTGAATGAAGTCTTTCGTACAATTTAAAATGTTGAAGTGTGCATCCTTTGAATGCAATTTTAAGTTTTATTTTGGTATCTAACACCTTAATTTAAGAATATATATCTTAATTCTCCTTTTTAATTCGAAACAAATATTAAAGGTTTGTATTTAAGAATTAAAATTATCACTCCAACTCAGTTGGATATACTCTTGAACAATGAAACTGATAAGCATGGGTAATGTTGGTTTTTGCTTGGTGTTATAGTTTTAAAAGTTTTCTGTAGTGTCTTTTGAAGATGAAAGTTTGTAGAAAAAAAATGATTTGGTGTTTAGAGTGTTTATATTGTTAAAGAAAAAAGAATGATAAGAGTGTTTAGAAGCTAAAGGGATAGGTATCGAATATTATTTTGTCAAACAAAAGGGATTTTCGGGTTATTTAGAGCTTATACGTTTTTCTTCTAGTGTGAATAAACTTTCTTCACTTGGTAAATACATGTATTATTACACATGTCTATATACTTTTTTCTT
The DNA here is from genome assembly GCA_022545495.1 of Chrysanthemum lavandulifolium. Taxonomy (NCBI): domain Eukaryota; kingdom Viridiplantae; phylum Streptophyta; class Magnoliopsida; order Asterales; family Asteraceae; genus Chrysanthemum; species Chrysanthemum lavandulifolium. Next base: position 88,974,564 of record CM040244.1, read on the forward strand.
CACGTGTGAGTAAACATTTTTCATTAGTAAATACACATATGTTTATACATTAGCATATAATTTTTTACGTGTGTGAACAAAAAAATTTCACTAGTAAATACGCGTACATTTATATATGAGTGTATACTTCTGAAACTGCATTGTTGGTTTATTTGGAAGTTGCAGCACGTAATGCACCGCGAGAAGGAAAAGAATTCATACTTTTTGAACAAGTTACCCGGTGAAGGTATGTACAAGCTTTATTGCAGTGAGATTCTTTTACGTTGCACAAATTTACAGTAGCAAGTACTGTCTTGCATGTTTTATAACACACTTTCATTTGCTTCCATTGTTTTGAAACTTTGTGCAGAGACTGGCCTATTTAGTTCTTCATGTTATTGTTATACTACAAATATAAATCGTGGAAAAGTGACACAACTTGGATTCTTTTTCCAATTCAGATGAAGCGAGTTATTTTATGTAAAGACAATATGATGTTAATTGATCCACCCTATTGAAGCAGACCATATGGTGTTAATTGATCAAACATATAAGATAACATTTAGTTTAGTTTACTCTTCATGTATCTTCTAATTTTACGATAATGGTTGACTAAAGTAGTTGTACATTTGTTTATTCCAACTTCTATAATATTGTATTTGGTTACTTTTAACTTGACTTGCTTTAAATAATTTGTATGTGCTGCTAATAAAATTATGACGCATGCATGAAATTCGTGACTTTTTGGGTGTTTTCTATATTTCTTTTGGATATGTGGTTTAACATATTAAAATTAGGATGTAAAACAACTTGTTTTATATGCCAGTAAATCTTTAATGTATATTTTAGACATCAATGAATTTATGTTTTATTTAACATCAATGAAATGAAAAGATACTGCAAAAACATAACTGGAAGAAGAAGTGTTGGACATGTTCGGTTTCAAATTACAATTTTCCCCTTTCACCAAAATAGAGTTTCACTAAGCTTCGACAATATTCACAATCGTACCACTTTATTACTAATAGAAAATAAGAAGCTTTACCTCATATCTGTAATTTTAGTTTAGATTTAAATACATGTAGCAGATCTCGTCAACGTCCGGATTTCTGAACAAGTTGACTCTCGATCTCTATTTGTTTCTTCACTAAAAGCCCATATTTTGCGACAAGTTTATCATCTTCAACAGTTGCAACAAGTTTCGATCCAAAAGCCGTGTTCTCTAACTTGTTTTTATACAGAAAAAATCGGCACAAAACTTCCTTTTCTCTTGCATAGCCAACCATGGGCCGCCTTAATGCAGCCCCTAATGAATCAGAATCTGCTCAAAGTTACAAAAAAACTGAAATCATTCACCAATCCTCAAGGGTATGCCCGTCTTTTGATTTTGCTTCACCAAGGAATTTACCCGGTCTTTACACAGTGTAGACATTACAGCCGAAAATGGAAGCTATAGAGCTCAAAAGACTAAGGTTTGCAGACGCCCCTCCGATTCTGGTTATCCATTTTGGAGAAGATGGCATCCCAAATCGTTCTGCATGACTTCTGTTGTTGAATGCATTTAGTAACAGATTTTTCTAAGGGGCTGCAAGGTACAAGTAAAATAAATATGTCAGTTTCAACCTATAGCAGTGAAAATGGGTCATTCTGGGTTATACCAGTTTGCTAACAGGTCAACTTGGGTTATATCCATTTGCTTATGGTTTAAAAGACGTTGAGCATAATGATAAGGCATCGTTCTCCTTAACGCTGATCTGTAAGGAATCTAGAGTAATAATGCTATCAGTAGGGGGAGTAGCTCAAGCTAGATTGTAGCTGTAGATTGAGATGGAACACAATTAATGCAGAAAAAAGTACTTCCATAAATCATCTTTTAATCACAATGCTAAAATATTCGTTCAAAAAAATAATAAATCATAACGTTAAAATCATGAGGAAGAAGATGAGTGTTACCCTAATGCAGAAAAAGGTCATATATATGATGACATAAAGATTAGAAAATCAGATGCGATTTAAAAATGAAAGTAATCAAACCTTGTCACAACATAATAGCGAGATCATCTAGCAATGAGGGTCAACGTGAACTCTATTTTGGATATTAAAAGTTTCACCTGATTTTGCAAAAATTAAAAGATACATTACTTGTTTATAAGTATAGCTTCTCAATCATCAGCAACCATAGAAAGTATGTTTTTGGACTCCCCACTGATCATGATTGGAGTTGTGGATTCGAGTAGTCAAAAATTCATTCCAGACGAACATCACAAGAAGATGCAAGACATTAAGAAAAAATCTAGTCGTGGCCAAGAAGATGCAAGACATTATCCTCACCATTATCACATAGTGTTGCCTTAAATTCTGGATAACAATCATACTGCCAATCTGTGTGATTTATCAACCTGTGAACAAGAAACATAGGAAAAAACCCGATCACAATCACCACAAGATTCAAAATCAGATATTGACTGCAGGTTTATTCTTCTTAAACAGGATCCAAAAATAGCCTAAACAAAGCACTAATCTATCTAATCCTTGTATCAAAAACATATATAGATACAACTTACAAGCATTTGCCAACATTTGCGAAGGTGGTGTGAGATATTCGAACCGAATCAAAACACATCTAGAATAAAATCAATCAATGAACCCCTTAAACTTTGGTTAGTTAAAGTATATAAATGCTGTAAATGAAGATCTGGTGAACTAAAATGCCATCCTCTCAAATAAGAAATTAAATCAAATCCCTAGTAATAAAACCAAAATAAAAACTCGTTCTCAAGTTATTTAGTGTTCTAAAGATAACCTAACCCATGATTCATAGAACAGTTTCTTGCACACTCCATGCCTAGTTACAGGCACATCTGTAATGATTCACACCATGATACAACAGTTTCTTGCACACTTCATGCCTAGTTACTCGAAATTGTGTTAAGGTGGTTTGGATGTGTATTTAAAGTGATTATTTAGTTACTTACCTTGCCTAAGATTAAGCATCTGATTATCTCATTATTCACGATAATCTCTTCTCAATAATCACCGAGCATGATTACCTTGCCATAAAATTCCCAAATGTTGCATAACGCGAGGTGCCTAATTGAAGGCTCAAGCGATACTACCCAAATAACTTGGGTGATGATTCAAGACCTAATGATAGCCATCTAAATCATTTGAATATAGAGATTATACTAAGCCATCTGTTACAATAATCGAGCTCTTTGGTCCATTTAACATCGATGACATCAAAAGTGCCGAATCAAATGAGGCTTCCCCATCATGCACCACTAAGGCGTGTGTGACCGATGAGACCACCGATCCTCAGCGGAATCGAGTTGGATACAATGATTCCGACCTCAACATTAATCAAACACATCTTGATGGGATGAGTACCCTCGATTACAAACCATAAACCAAAGAATAACCGATCAACAATGTACATATTAATATAGAGATTATACTAAGCCATATGTTACAATAATCGAGCTCTTTGGTCCATTTCACCAGAATCGATGACCTCAAAAACAACAACCGAATCAAATGAGGCTTCCCCATCATGCACCACTAAGGGCGACTGTGTGTGACCAGTAGACCACCCGATCCTCAGCGGGAATCTGAGTTGGATACAATGATTCCAGACCTCAACAAGAATCTGAAACACATACTAATGGGACTTAGAGTACCCTCTGATTACAAACCATAAACCAGCAATAACCTGATCAACAATGTACATACACCCGTCAACACTATTTACATTATACGGTAATCAAGAGAAACCACGAAAAAAGTGGAAAGAAGAGTTTATGTTTGGTCACCATGATATGCAACAAGTTTCTTTTTCTTTTCTGAGACAACAACATTTTTATTCTTTGGGTCAGCAATGATTCTCTCAAGATCATCTGCTATCTCGTCTTTACTTATTTCCTTAAGCTCACGCCTAGCAGCAAGAATAAGCAGCTTCATTCATCAGGTTCTGCAAATAAGCTCTGGTGAAACCAGGTGTTCTCCTTTCAATCTTATCAAAATACACGTCATTTGCAAGTGCCTTACCCCTTGAGCGCACCTACCATATACAAAGTACTTCACCATTAGTATATGTATGGTAAACTTCAATAATGACAAATTTATAATCTTGAACCATAGCAATAAATTCTCTAAGAACATCAAAACTTTATTCCTTCATTATATTTTTACACGCGAAGATATTATTACAAAACTTAAATAATCAATAAATCCTCTAATAACATCAAAACTTCATTCCTTGATGATATTTTAACGCGCGAAGATATTCTTACTAAACTTAAATAATCAATAAATCATGTAATAACATCAAAACTTCATTACATAATGATATTTTCACATGCGAAGATATTCATATTAAAATTAAATAATCAAAACTTCATTCCTTAATATATTTTCACACGCGAAGATATTCTTCCTAAACTTAAATAATCAAAACTTCTTTCCTTGATCACGCGAAGATATTCTTAGTAAACTTAAATAATCAATAAATCATCTAATAACATCAAAACTTCATTCCTTGATGATATTTTCACACGCGAAGATATTCTTCCTAAACTTAAATAATCAAAACTTCATTCGTCGATGATATTTTCACACGCGAAGATATTCTTACTAAACATAAATAATGAAAACTTCATTTCTTGATGATATTTTCACACGCGAAGATATTCTTCCTAATCTTAAATAATCAAAACTTCATTCCTTGATGATATTTTTACACGCGAAGATATTCTTCCTAAACTTAAATAATCAAAACTTCATTCCTTGATGATATTTTCACACGCGAAGATATTCTCACTAAACTTAAATAATCAATAAATCATCTAATAACATCAAAACTTCATTCCTTGATGATATTTCACACGCGAAGAAATTCTTCCTAAACTTAAATAATCAAAACTACATTCCTCGATGATATTTTTACACGTGAAGATATTCTTACTAAACTTAAATAATCAAAACTTCATTCCTGGATGATATTTTCACACGCGAAGATATTCTTCCTAAACTTAAATAATCAAAACTTCATTCCTCGATTATATTTTCACACTCGAAAATATTCTCACTAAACTTAAATAATCAATAAATCCTATAATAACATCAATACTTCATTCCTGGATTATATTTTGACACGCGAATATATTCTCACTAAACTTAAATAATCAATAAATCCTCAAATAACATCAAAACTTCATATTTTCACACGTGAAGATATTCTCACTAAACTTAAATAATCAATAAATCATCTAATAACATCAAAACTTCATTCCTTAATGAAATTTTTCATGTGAAGATTCTTTTACTAAACTTAAATTATCAAAAACTCGCTAATAACATTAAAATTATACTTAAGTAATTAGAAAAACGATAGTAACATCAAAACTTATGCAAACTAATTAGAATATTTATGTTTACAAAAACTAATTAGAGGATTTAAATAGTTGTTTCCATCTCTACTAAAGTTAATCTTTGTTGAAAATCTTCACTCGAAGATATTCTTATAAAACTTAAATAATTGTCTATAAAACATCAATATCTCATATTTTTGCAACTCTAGCATAAATAGAACACGAATAAGGCCAAAGCATCAATCCTTGTTGAAAATTTTCACACACGACCATGCCGAATGATAAAGGGCAACAAGTGTCAATTTGTCCAAGATCTGATGAGCTTGAGAAAGATATGGATTTACATTTGAACACATTTTTGTTGGTTGAAACAATACAAGTATGTAATATGAATGGTTCACCGAATTTATATTCTCATTATGTTTCTGCATATCAATGCAACATAACTGAGATATTAACTATATTATCTTTCACTTCACATTTCACAAGCGGTATATGGAAGTATCACAATTACGATCATAATGCACTTCTATCATATCAAACAAGGGAAAAGATACCGGTCTATTCTTAATACAAAAAAAAAGTATCGACAAAATTCCTTACACCAACAAGATGCATTCTGGAGGAATAATCTCTTTTTGCTAGTGCAGATCAAGAAAATGAACATATTTATGTCAAAGTATACAAAGAACACTAGTCGATGTCTACAAACAAGAATCGGATTAACGTAAAACATAATCATACTGCAATATGGGTATGTTACATTACAAAGAGTTTATCATCTAATGGCCAAGACAGGGAATATAGGCACCCAAACGGGCAAAGCTATCTCGAGATTTAGATTGACTCAAATGACCAATATCCGAGATTTAATGGTCTAGATTTAATGGTCTGACGATAAGTGTTAATAGGGTATGCAATATTAATTTGAGTTTTCCAACAAACAAAATGGAACTTTTGGAACAAGGTGTGTTTTAACATGGAGCCACCGGTGAAAGACACCTTATTTAATTAAGCTATGCATCTATTACACTTGGATCAATCATAGAAGTAGAGTGTTAATCTAAATTGGTTTACTTGGATCACGGATCAAAAGCAAGTGTAGAAATCATATGCAACTCATTTTAGCTTCTTATATATCTTTCAAATTGTTTCAAGAAAATAAAATAGACATGTTTCATGGCATGAGTCTATTTATTTGCCTCCCAAGCACTATCAAGGCTAATCGTGCCCGTGGATGACTAGTACAACATTAAAGATTCATAAGCATAAAGTGCAAGAGATCTACAATGGAACATAAGCATATAAACTTGTTAACTACACCAACGAAATCATATGATATCCACACGAATTTGTTCCATACACGTAACACATGGTTACTCACCGCATTTACATACATTTTGGTATGCATATTGCTCCAACACACCTTCAACTTCACTTTATCAAGGCAAAGGTTCTTGTGAATCTCCCAATCGTGACAAATGAAGATATGCATTTGTTCTCGTAACACAACACACACCATCATCTTTAAATACAAAATCTAACCATTTTCAAAGGTGTCTATATGGCGTGAAAACCGATATTTATTTGCGGATGGTTGATGCTTATAATATGGGTCGATAAACATACCATAGCCTTCCATGGAGATGATCCGCAGATCCCCGCCAAAATATCGAGCATATAAGCGGTGATAGGGAGCCCATATCCATAACCGACCATAGTGACCACACCTGCTCCATCTCCATCATCTAATCGCCATTAATTGGATTATCGAAGACTATAAAGATATGTGAATATCTTCTGCAGACCGCTTCTTGGTATTCCACCTCCTTCATCCGAGACCGCTCATAAAACACACACAATACTATCACCAATATTAAATACGAAACATCCTCAAAGCTTAAAAAAGGCAACATCTTTGAAACATGCCTTAATTGTAACATCTTCAACCCGTCAGCCTACTACTATACGATAGGAGGTGCAACTTTGTCTCGAATCCATATACCGTTCTTGGACTGCACGTAATGAATTTTTAACCAACTCAAACACCATCATATGCAAGTGTGTCGGCATGTGTCTGCCCAAACAAATAACAATAGAAATAAGTATTACGAGTATATTTTCACACGAAGATATTCTCACTAAACTTAAATAATCAATTATCCTATAATAACATCAATACTTGATTCCTGGATTATATTTTGACACGCAAATATATTCTCACTAAACTTAAATAATCAATAAATCCTCAAATGACATCATAACTTCATATTTTCACACGTGAAGATATTCTCACTAAACTTGAATAATCAATAAATCTTCTAATAACATCAAAACTTCATTCCTTAATGAAATTTTTCACGCGCGAAGATTCGCTTACTAAACTTAAATTATCAAAAACTCTGCTAATAACATTAAAACTATACTTAAGTAATTAGAAAAAAATGATAGTAACATCAAAACTTTACGCAAACTAATTAGAGTATTTATGTTTACGAAAACTAATTAGAGGATTTAAATAATTGTTTCCATCTCTACTAAAGTTAATCTTTGTTGAAAATCTTCACATGCGAAGATATTCTTACAAAACTTAAATAATCATCTATAAAACATCAATATCTCCTATTTTTGCAACTCTAGCATAAATAGAACGCGAATAAGGCCAAAGCATCAATCCTTGTTGAAAATTTTCACACGCGAAGATATTCTTACAAAACTTAAATAATCATCTATAAAACACTAATATCTCCTATTTCTGCAACTTTAATATAAATAGAACTCGAGTAAGACCAAAGCATCAATCCTTGTTGAAAATCTTCACACGCGAAGATATTCTTACAAAACTTAAATAAGCATCTATAAAACATCAATATCTCCTATTTTTGCAACTCTAACATAAATAGAATGCGAATAAGACCAAAGCATCAATCCTTGTTGAAAATCTTCACACGCGAAGATATTCTTACAAAACATAAATAATCATCTATAAAACATCAATATCTTCTATTTTTGCAACTCTAGCATAAATAGAACGCAAATAAGACCAAAGCATCAATACATGTTGAAAATCTTCACACGCGAAGATATTCTTGCAAAACTTAAATAATCATCTATAAAACACCAGTATCTCCTATTTCTGCAACTCTAATATAAATAGAACTCGAGTAAGACCAAAGCATCAATTCTTGCTGAAAATCTTCACACGCGAAGATACTCTTGCAAAACTTAAGTAATCGTATATAAAACACCAGTATCTCCTATTTCTGCAACTCTAATATAAATAGAACTCGAGTAAGACCAAAGCATCAATTCTTGCTGAAAATCTTCACACGCGAAGAAACTCTTGCAAAACTTAAGTAATCGTCTATAAAACATCAATATCTCCTATTTTTTCAACTCTAGTATAAATAGAACCCGAGCAAGACCAAATCATCAATCCTTGCTAAATATCTTCACGAGCGAAGATATTCTTACAAAACTTAAATAATCATCTATAAAACATCAATATCTCCTATTTTGCAACTCTAGCATAAATATTACGCTAGAAAGATCAAAAGCTCGATTCCTTGCTGAAAATTTTCACACGCGAATATTTTCTTATAAAACAAAAATAATCAGCTATTAAACATCAATATCCCTAACAGACGCCCGCAATAACGCCGAAGATTAAGATCAAAACACTAACCAAACGCTTAATTTCAACTAAAATCAAGACTAAAAGGCAACATATCTAAAACAATCAATTACATAGAGCATCATATAGTATCTTCACATGTGACAAGTTCTACCATTTACAGTACATAAACATAAAAACCCTAAAAATAGTAAAAGAAATGATTAGTTGAAAATGAGTAACATTCATCATTAAAAGATTGTTAAAAAATTATAATTTTTTGTCAGATTGAATTGGAAAATGTCAATTTAATCGTCAACACCGCAGTCAACATTGTCAACGACAGATATTAAGATGGTCACGATAGAGAGACGACAAAGATGATGGTGATTGGTGATTATTGATCGAGCACGATGGAGATTGGTGATGATTAGCGTTGTGAATGGTGGTGAACGAGGTGAACGGTGGTGAAAACTGCGGGGGGTCCTTGGTTACGGTGATGAAGAGAATGTTGTTAATTGAGAGACTGTTTGTTGGTTTCACACTTTAAATTGAGGTGTGTGTGTTTTTTTTTTTTTTTATTATATAGTAGGACTGAAAGTAAAAGGATGATTAGTGTAGTTATAGTGTAAATAATTGAACTTATCATAACCATTAGATTAAAAAAATAAGGGATTAGATGGAGGGCTAGGATCACTTCTCGCGTTCTCATCAAAATTGGCCTTCTCACATGAATGCGCCCCTATATATATATATATATATATATATATATATATATATATATATATATATATATATATATATATATATATATATATATATATATATATATATATATATATACTGAAGGATACCCGCATGAATGCGGGCGGTACCGGCGACTATTTTGTAGCGAACAAATGTTTTGAGGTGGTGATGTGATGAGATGGTGGTGACAGGGCGATAAGTATAGTTATATGTGTTTGCTTACCCGCTTAGTGAATTCGTTTCACAACACTTCGAATGTATATGTTTTAGTTGTAAGTGTTTATTTGGGTTACCCGTAACTTCACGCGACATCATTATTCCCGTGATATAAAAATACCCTCGCAATCTCTTACGCCACAAACACTCCCAAAAAATATATGATTTTGACGAATCAAGATTATATTGATTGAAATAAATGAAATAAAGGTTAAAGTTGTAAAGTTTGAATTAAAATAAAATAAACCCACTAAAAATATAAAAACTAAAACTCATAAAATATATTAAAATGGATGTTGAATTTAAGAGCATAAAATTTTAGAAAATATGATGAAATTAGATTATAATATAAATAAGTAGATAAAAGATATTTTAATTTGAAAATAAAGATGAATTTTTAGTTGAGAAGTGATACATGTCAGTGACATACGTCATCTCATGATTGAGCTCCTTATCTTAATTTTATATGCATTATAATATATCTTCCATAATAAAAGAAAATGTTCAATTTTAAGCCTTCTAATTTTAGGCGGCCTAAATGCATTATAAAGTAGTATATATATATATATATATATATATATATATATATATATATATATATATATATATATATATATATATATATATATATATATATATATATATATATATATAAAAATTCTCGTGTCCATGCCATGTCCGTGTTCTATATTTTTAGATTTTGCCAGACATTACCGGCTCGTGTCCGTGTCGACAACGTGTCCGCGCAACCTAGCTTATTACACGTTCTGTCAGTTTTGGCACCGACTAACCAGCTCCATTATTCCCTATGTTGGCCCAATGGGTAGTCAACTAGTCATTAATCCCAGTTTGTAAGAATAGTTTGTGTTGCTCAACGTTATTTATGTGCAGATGCAACATTTACATCTAAGTCAACTAAGTGTATTATTAATTCTTAAAAGAGTTCTTTTGTTTTTGTTTTTTTTTTTTTTATTATTATTATTTAAAAAAAAAAGAAAAAGAAAAAAAAAAGGAAAGAAAAAGGAGTTGAGACTTGACAGTTAAAACAAGGTAGTTTTGATATCATCATTAAGGGGGTGGCAGTGGGATCGGTGTGGGTTGCGGTTTGCCCCATAGCGATCGGTATGACCATTGCCTATGAATCGGTGTGGTGTGTTTGTGGTTATATTCGGCAAACTTCACCGATTAGGTGTGGGAGAAAGATTCAAAATCAAGCCGTTGGCTTTAAAAAATGTATCCGTTGGCCTTTAAAATATATATATATATATATATATATATATATATATATATATATATATATTTTTTTACCTATTTAAACACCACCCATTTAACATTATTTCACACACAAAACATCTCTATTTTTACTCAAACAAAAACATCTTATTTCACAAACAAATGGCTTCATCCGATCTTCATCTTCTTCATCCGAGGACGAGTTAGTTTTTTCCTCCGACTCTTCCGAACTATTGTTTTCCATGTGTTCTACCATATCAACCTTTTAGCGCGTGCGATGCCATTGAAGACACGGCAAGCTCAACCGATACCCGAGGGTATGTTACCGTTTTCTTGAAAAATCTCTTCAAACTCTAATGAATGACTATTTCGTCGAAGAAAACCCAAAGTTTCCCCATGTTTTTCGTGAAAGATTTCGTATGAATAAAAGCTTGTTTCTAAAATTGTTGGTGATATTGAGCGAATTTCGAATGGTTTCAAGAGGCGTGACGCTGGGGGAAAAAAGTTTCAGCGTTATAAAAATGCACATCGGCCATTCGACAACTCGAACGGGTGGACCTCCGGATAGATATGATGACTACTTAAACATGGCACGAAGAACGCCAAAGTTATTTTTATAATTCGGTCTTTTTAGCTTTTATAATTGTATATTTTTTTAATGTTTTCGTTTTTATAATTCGGTATTTTAGCTTTTATAATTCGGTATATTTTTATAATGTTTTCGTTTTTATAATTCGGTATTTGTTTAGCTTTTATAGTTCGGTATATTTTTATAATGTTTTCGTTTTTATAATTCGGTTAATTTTTAACTTTGTAGGTGAATGCCTTGATCATTTTGCGATGCGGTAATCCAATTATATAGGCAAGAGTTCTTACGTGGGCCGACAACCCACTGACGTTGCACGCTTATTCGAGGCATATGAAGAACAACATCACATTCCCGGAATGCTTGGTAGCATTGATTGTACACATTTTGTTTGCGCAATCCCTAGGCATTTGAGAGGCCAATATAAAGAGGTGATCACCGATACCCGACTATTATGCTTGAAGCCGCCGCTTCAAATGATTTGTGGTTTTGGCATTCGCTTTTGGCCTCCGGTGCAAATAACGACATCAATGTTTTGAATCAATCTCGGTGTATCTTCGAGTGAAATGGAATGGCGCAAGCAGTTCATTTACTCAAATGGACGACTTTACAAACGTGGATATTATCTTACCGATGGAATCTATCCTACGTATTCAACGCTTTTTAAAGCATATCCTTATCCAATCGACCAAAGAAAAGAGATTCAAGAAGCTACAAGAGTGCGCACGAAAGGATGTCGAACGAGCTTTTGGTCGTCTTAAAGGAAAATGGATTATTCTTAGTCATCCTCTGCGGGCTATTTCCATCGAAAGATTCGAAAATCGTTCATACGTGTGTTATATTACACAATATGATTTTAAAAGACGACGGAGGGCAATATCACCGGCTCATATAATGGATCACCGGTCGCCAGGTTTATGACCGAATGTACTAGGAGTTACTCGTGAAAATATCCATCACCGCTCTCGATATGATCTTCATTGAACATGTAGACACTCATGACTTACCATACCTTGATGACTAGTGTTTTTTCTAATAAGTATTATGTAATTTTCTTTTACGTATTAATAAAATATTATGTTTTTATTAAATTGTTTAATATAATTATAAATAAAAAAAATTAGATGAGGTATGGGTTAGGCATGGTTGCCACTAAAAATCTATGGTTAGGTATGAGATAGGTATGAGATGATATGGAAGGATATTATTGGTGGGTGATTAGGTATGAGATATGTTGTTATTGTTGGGAATAAAGCTAACAGTTACAACTGATACGCTTATGGTTAACACTGCTAAAGATTACACTAGCAGTGGAAACTCATTACCACTTCCAGTACATTATTACCACTGCTATTAGGATAATTGTTATGTATCCGTGTATTGATAAGTATAGAAAAGATCTTGTGTATATTCTATATTATAAGGATTATACTTATCATGTAAAGGACTCCTTGTGCTATAAAAGGAAATCCTAGGTCATTGTTTAGAGTACGAAATACTCACGTATTATTCATATAAGCTTCAAGGTGTAATCCTAGTGATAAGCAAGATCACTCGTATTATTTCTTAATAATATTGGAGCTTTGTGTTAAACTGTTCACTTACAATACATTATACAATCCGTCTTCTAAGTATTACTAAGTATATTCCGCGTGCTTATTAATATAATTCAAAATATCACTAACACAAGGTGTGTGTTTAGATCCATCAAGTGGTATCAGAGCGAAGGTTCTGATATTTTGATTTAGAAGATCCAAGGAATAAGCTTAACTTACTCACTCAATTCAATGGAGATGGAAAACAACCAGTCCAATTCTGCTCCAAGGCTTCCTAAGCTCAAACTTAATGAGTTTGAGATGTGGAGGATAATGATTGAGCAATATTTTCTCATACAAGACTATGCTCTATGGGAGATCATCTTAATTGGTGATTCCTTTAAGTCATACCAAGATCGAGAAAGTTGGTGACACAGGAAGTTGTAAGCAGTTTACGTACTTGAAACTAATGATGAAAGAGCAAAGAAGAATGACACAAGGCGTAAGTTTGTTACTAATGACTCTTCCTAAAGATCGGATCATTTCTTTTAGCAAGTTCAAGACAAGAAAAGAACTTTTGAAGAGATCCGCTCGGTGTTTGGTGGCAATGATGCTACAAAGAAGACACAAAGACATTGTTGAAGCAAAGTTATGAAAACTTTTGACTTCAAGCAATGACTCACTTGACAAAGATCTTCACCAAACTCTAGAAGATTGTCGCACAACCTGACTCGTGTTTGGTATTCGGTGAAAAGGAAGACCTAAATTTGAAGTTTCTAAGAAGTTTGCCTTACGAGTTTCATACAAATGTTACTGTGCGGGAAAATAAACCAAATTGAAACTATGAAGCTCAATGATCTTTACAACAACTTCAAACTCATTGAACAAAGATTAAAGAAGGCGAGGAAACTTGGTACAAGCTCTAGTGACTTGGAATTGTTGTTAACCTCTGTTGATACGAGTGATGATTCAAGATGACTATGATGATGATTTTGCCTTCTTGGTTCTACAGATTTCCACCTGTAATGTTACTTTACCACCGGCAGTTCAAAGAAGAAGGTTCTTGGTATTGGAGATCCTACCTTTATGCTTTTATCTCCACTCAAGTTAATGGCTCTATATTAACTCATGAAGACATAGAAAATTGATGAAGATGACTTGGAGGAGATGGACATAAAATGGCGAGATAGCTCTTCTTAGCATGAGGGCTAGGAAATTCTACAAGAAGACTGGCAAGCCAATTCACATCAATGGTGGTGAAACTGTAGGGTTCGATAAAAAGAAAGTAGAGTGTTTCAATTGTCACAAGTTGGGGCATTTTGCTAGAGAATGTAGAAGACCAAGGAACCAGGACAAAAGGTCTACTTGGTACAAGCAAAAGAAAGAACCAATTGTGGAAGAACCAAAGGCAATGTTGGCAATTGATGGTGTGAGCTATGATTGGAGTTTCATGGCTGATGAACAAGAGGAACAACCTTCAGATGCTGCTCTTGTGTCTTCAGAACATGCTCTTATGGCTTTCTCTGACTCTGAGGTACAAAATTTTGAAAGTTGTTCTAAAACATGTAGGGCTTCTAGATAATGTGAAGGCTTAATGAATCTTTTGAAAACCAAAGACGAGTTGTTTTCTTTGCTAATTCCTGTGATAAACCTTAGAAGAGGCATAGTTGTATTAGAAAAACAACTAGAGCATTATAGAAAATGAGTCAAAATATAATGATGATATGATTATTCTTAGAAGAGATAGATCATAAGGCAATGATGAATGAGGCATTAAAGAAGAGTTTGAAAATCTTAAAAGATAAATGAGAATGTAAATTTATACATTGACACTGTTATTATCGGTCTAAGTCAATTGATAAAATTTGGAATGCTCAATTACTAGTAAAGTTAAGTCCGGTATGGGATACACTATTGTTCCTCCACCACTAAGGGTGTTCCATCACCTCTTGGCATGATTTAGCTCATCTGAGCCTAGAAGATTTTCGAGAACCTATTCGTGAATATGGTCCTCTCAAATTTGTTTCAAGTGAGGAAGAGGTTAAGCATGAACACGATGTTTTGAAAGTGCAAGTGAATCATCATTGTATATGAGAATGGTAAAAATAATGTAGAGGCTTCTATCCCAAAATTTGTTAATACTAATACGAAGGAACCTAGGAAACAAGTTAACAAGCCTAGAACAACTGTAAGGTATGCTGAGATGTATAGAAACAAGCCATCAACTCCTAAGGGTAACAAGAGGAGTTGGAATCATGTCAAATCTCAACAACTAGGTAGTGATTTTGTGATGTACAATAAAGCATGTTATATCTGCGCTAGCTTTAATCATTTACATGCTAATTGTGACTATCATGTTGGGAGAAGGGAAGTAAATAGGAATAAAAGGGTGGAGTCTAACGGTTTCAAAATAAAATACACCCTAATTCACAAACAAAATGGTTCCAAGAGCGATTCAACTAAGAAGTGGTCATAAAACTTTTGCCCTTGCTAAAGCATTAACATTGCTCACCTAAATCACACTGTTTCAAGTCAAAATCTAAACCAACTTTTGTAAAATCTGCACAAATAGGAAAAGGTCTTTTTGATAAAAGGGTTAAATATAACCAACATTGGGTACCAAAATCTAAACCAATGATTACCTTTGCTCAATCAAAGTTCGATGTAAATTGTAAACAAGACCGGGGTAACATGGAAATCTTTGTGAAGGCCTCGGACGTTGGGAATGGAAACCTAAAGGAATTACCTCTACAACCAATCCCAATGGTGTATCAATGACCTTTGATAGATTTACCTATATTGATACACGAGGCGGATCCAAGTCAATCATGGCTTGGGTCCCAAAGGAAACTAACTCCTTACTTATATATGCAGGAACATCCAAGGACAAAAGATCATATCAAGGCTACACGGATAGTGGATGTTCAAGGCACATGTTGGCAACAAGTCCTATCTCTCATATTTTGAACACTATGATGGATGGTATGTCGACTTTGGAGGTGGAGTTAATGGTAAAGTTCTTTGATAAAGGGTCATCAAAACTAGTAACTTGGACTTTGAACTTTATGTACTATGTAAAAGAGCTTAAGTATAATCTTTTTAGTGTGTCACAAATGTGTGACAAGAAAAACAATGTTCTTTTACTAAAGATATGTGCTTTGTTCTCTCAGGATTTTAAGATGCGATGAAAGTCATATTCTTCTTAAGATTCCTAGAAAAGGCAACTTATATAGCTTTGATATGAACAACATTGTTGCTAAAGATGATTATGATTGCTTACTTGCAAAGGCCACGATGGATGAATCCATGCTATGGCATAGAAGACTTGGTCATATTAACTTCAAAACCATTAATAAGATTGTCAAAGATGGTTTGGTAAGAAGCTTACCTCGGAAAAGATTTGAAAATGGTCAAACTGTGTGGCTTGTCTTAAAGGCAAACAACAGAGAGCTTCTTCTAGAGTCAAAGTTCGTTAACTCTATTGCTACTTCCACTTCAAATGTTACATATGGACTTGTTTGGTCCTACATACAACTTAAATCTTAAGTATTGTCTTGTTTTGGTGACGATTTTAGCGAGTTTGATGAAACAAGCTGGAATCCTTAAGATCTTCATCACGAAGTTGAAAACCAATATGATATGAAAGTTAAAATCATTAGGTGTGACAATGGGACGAAATTTAAGAATAGAGTTATGGATGATTTTGCGAGATAAAGGTATTAAAAAAATTTAGTGTTGCTAGAACTCCTCAACAAAATAGTGTTCTTTGAGAGGAGAAGCAGGACACTTATAAATTGCTAGAACCATGTTGTGATTCAAAATTGCCAATCACTTTTGGGCGGTAGTTAACACTTGCATGCTATGTGCGAGCGGGGTTTTAGTAGTGAAAGCAAAGAACAAGACACCTTATGAGTTATTTGAGGTAGACCTCCTATACTTGACTTCATGAGACCATTCGGATGTCATGTATCTATTCTCAATACCATAGATTATCTCAGGCAAATTTGAAGAAAAGTCGATGAAGGTTATTTTGTTGGGTATTCCATGGTTAGTAAAGCTTTCAGTATTCAACTTAAGAACCCAAAAGATTGAAGAGAATCGCATGTTGAGTTCTCGGAAAACAAAGTGAATGTCAAAGGCCGGTCCGAGAAAGGATGTTTGATCTTGATACTCTAACCCATACTATGAATTATGTACCTATCTCTAAAGGTACATCTACTTATGATTTTGCGAGAACGAGAAGAGTTTCTGATGATGATGAACCAAGCAAGGATCAAGTAGATGATCAAGATGAATCGGTTTGCCACTTTGGGACTATGCGATAATGATGATATTCCAAGAGCTGGAGATGCTCAACCTTTAATGATTACGGAAAAGAAGGTGATAGCAACATGAACACTAAAGCGGTGGAAATTGATTCCTTTGCTAGGCGAAGTTTCCTTTGCAACACGAAGTGGAAATTATAACTCGATTCTGAGAAGCTCAAGTCAATGATGTTGAAATCTCAAATATGCCAAATGAGATTGCGGTTCCTCGAGACTCCCATACTTGATTCATAAATCACATCCTCTTGAAAATGTGATTGGGGATGTTCATTCACGGTGAAGACTAGAAGACAAACAAAATTTCACGATATTCATGGATTCATCGGTGAAATTTATGAATCTAAGAATCATGAAGGCAAGAATGGATGTCTTTTCATGTGTTTCTGTCACAAATGGAGCCAAAGAATGTATACAAGGCACTTGAAGATGAAAGTTGGGTAGAAGCAATGCAAGAAGAGTTGCTCAGTTCAAGCTTCACGAGGTTTGGGTGCTTTGTGATTTACCTTCAGCAAGAAGGTAATAGGTACTAAATGGGTGTTCGAGAAACAAGAAGGATGAAAAGAAGAGGAATTGTTATAAGGAACAAAGCTAGGCTTGTGGCTCAAGGATACACTCGGGAAGAGGGTATTGACTATGAAGAAGTGTTTGCCCAGTTGCAAAAATTGAAGCAATTAAGTTTCTTAGCCTATGCATCTTTTATGGGCTTTAAAGTCTATCAAATGGATGTAAAAGTGCTTTTCTATATGGGCGATTGATGAGGAGGTATATGTTTCACAACCTCAGGGCTTTGAAGACCCGACTATCCGAACAAAGTATACTGAGGGTGGTTAAAGCTTTGTATGGCTTGCATCGGGCTTCACGAAAATGGTATGAGACCTTGACTTCTTATCTTCTTGATAATGGGTTTCATAGGCGGTGGATCGGACTTCATTCATCAAGAAAGACAAGAATGATATCTTGTTAGTTCAAGTATATGTCGATGATATCATTTTGGATCTACAAAGACAGAGATGTGCAAAGAATTTGAGAAACTAATGAAGGAAGAATTCATGATGAGTTCTCTAGGTGAACTCACATTCTTTTGGGACTTCAAGTACAACAAAGGCCGGATGCCTTTCACGAGGAGTTAACACACGGAGTGATGAGAATAGTATGCAACTTAAAAGCGAATTAATGTACAAAATTGTCATATGTTCTTTGTGTTCTTTGAAAAGATGAAGCTTCTTTGGATCTTTCTTGTAAAAGAATAATTCTAGAGATACTTTGATAAGCCTGGACATTCTGAGATACAATCCAAAGATTAAGAAACAATCTGTTCTTAAAGATGAAGTTGTTAAAGATATATTCACAAAGGGAACTTGAAGTCAAGCAAGTAGAATTCAAGTTAGGGAGGATTGTTGGGATATGAAGTCTTGAAGATATGAAATCTGAAGATATGAAAGTCTTGTGGTTATGAAAGTCTTGGAAAGAGTCAAAGAGTCAATCTTGCTAAAGACAAAGTCAAATCTTGCACTCTGAAGTCAAAATCTGCAGAACAAAAGCTGATATATTTGTTTATGGAAAGTATTGTAATTCTATGTTTAGATTACTTGTCGTACAAGGATACAAATTGTAAACCGACTAGGATATCCTTGAGCCTATAAAGGACTCCTAGATTGGCATTAGAGGTATGAGATATCGATTTTAGAGTTCACAATTCACAAGTTATTTAGTGTTTTAGAGAAGTTCGATAATCTTAGAGTTGTTTAGAGTATCGCATAATAAGCAGTTAGAGTTTTATAATAAAAGTTATTCTTCTTAGCTTTGTTAAGTAAATTCCGTACTTAATAAAGATTGCTCGGTGTTTCTTTGTTAATAACTTAGGTTTATACGGGTTATTAAACCTTAACAAGCTAGTTAAGTTAGTTTGATTAAAGTATATCGATCCAACGGTATTTTCATCAATCAAGATAAATATGTGGTTGAGATACTAAGGAAGTTCAAGTTCTCTAATGCAAAGTCATCTAGCATCCCTGAGACAAGACTACACATCAACTCTTGAAGGAAAATAGTGGTGAAGCGGTTGATGTGCACATGTACGAATCTATGATTGGTTCTTTGATGTATCTTACATCATCTAGACCCGAACATTATGTTTGCGATATGTGCTTGTGCAAGGTTTGAGTCACTCCAGGTTCTCACACTTGGCTGTGAAGAAGATTTTGAGATATCTTAAAGCATTTCCCATACGGGATTATGGTACCCTAGAGAATCACCTCTAGAATTGGTTACTTACTCATATAGTGACTATGTTGGAGCTAGTTTGGACGAGAAAATCTACAACAGTGGATGCCAATTTCTTGAAATAAATTGGTGTCATGGCGGTCTGAAACAAACAATGGTGGCAAATTCATCAATGAGGCGGAGTATGTAGGCTGCTGCAAGTTGCTATGCTCAAGTTCTATGGCTTCAAAATCAACTTTTGGACTATGGGTACAATTTTATGAATACCATCATTTATATTGACAATACCGATTACCATTTGCATAATTAAGAATCGAGTTCAACACAAAGACTAAACATATTGAAATTAGACACCATTTTATAAGAGATTGTTATGAAAAGGCTAATCAAGTTATCAAAATTCATCTTGATGATAACTATCTTTGATTTATTAACAAAAGGACTTGATATGGGTAGATTTCAGTACTTGGAATCCATAAAATTTGTGTGTCTACTGCTCTTTGGTGTTAAGGGGAGGCTTTTGGGGTACTAAAATTGTTGTATAAGTTTGTATATGCTTAGTGCTTGTATATGTTGTTTGTTAAATACCTTTTATGTAGCAAAGATGGGAGTTGATCTTAAAAGGTGTGTATCTGAGACACACAACAAATGGTTATTGATTCACCATGTCTAATCCACATAAGAATCAACTAGTACAGAGCAAACGGCTCTTGGTAAAGACTTAACAAATCCGTTTATGGTTGATAGTTTACCAAAAACTATATGGTTATCAACTCACCATATTCTTTATGATTAAAGTCGGCTAGTCCATAGCAAGCGGCTCATGGTAAAGACATATCAAATCCGTTGGTATTTGGTAGTTTGCTAAAAACTATGATAAAGCGTTACAATTTTCATATGTTTTTCTTTACCTTGCTCTTTGAAAATCTTTGTAAAAATTACCCTTGCTAGTTCCACATTTCCTTGGCGGTTTACTTTTACCACTGTTGATCTATTTGTTACAGCTGTTGTATCGATAACAAAATTTTTACTAGCCGTTGAGAGTTAATTTCTTTCCATATATATATATATATAGGGTAAATTTTAGAAGATTATCTACTTTCCTAGTTGCTATTTATCCTCTAAAGATAAATCTTTTCCTTAGATAATCTTTCTTTGAAAAACTCTTAAACCTACGACTATATATCTTTCTCTCTCGATTGGCGAGTTACTTATTCAATTCTTACTAACATAAAATATTTTTCATCAAAGATTTTATGGCACCAATCACCTTGCAGATGAGCACAACAAGTGGCCTTCTTGGAAAAGTCAAGCGAGAAGAGTGGCCTGTTTTCATCGGTTGTGGATTTTCTAAATACTACCCATATAAGGTATGCTTTACTTAATCCACAATCTATATCTCTCAAATCAAGCAGTTTTGGACTTATTGGGTCCATAACCATTGAAAATAGAGATACATGAAGCGATGGATGCTCTTAGAGCCCTTGTGGATGGGGTAACTATTGATGTTCTTGAGGCATCCTTGAGGAGATTCTCCAATTGGATGATCTCAATGGTATCATCACATTACCTATGCGAAATTCATACAAATCTTTCATCCATGGGGTATGATACCAGCGACAAAAGGCTACTTTCAAAAGAGTGGTTTCTGTCCTCATTGGAGATTTTTGATACATACTCTTTTACATTGTCTTAGTCTAAAACATCTTATGAACAATTCGGTTCAACAATGAAACACCCTTTGGTTTTCTAGCTCTTGATAAGATTTTTAATTGGTCATAATATATTTTTACAAGTATGATAGGCAATCTAAAGATTTCAACAAAATTTTTGATGTATCCAAGGTTTTTGCAAGCGGTGTTAAATGAATTTCAAGCGCAACCCCATACAAGAGTTTATAAAATCCGTTGCCTTAAGCCTAAAGTTTTCAAAACATGAACAAAGATGGCAATAGGATTATTACACCTCTTTTCCTCAAATGCTTGCAAAGATTTCCACAGTACAAAACTACTTCCATAATCAACATTCCAAACATTGATTACACTCACCGATTTCGCACCTATGAGAGGAGGCAAAAGCATTAACTCCTCCCATTACAACACAACATGTACTGATCCTTTTGGTTTAGGCTGGCGGTGGTGGTTCAAGCTTCAACCTAGTCCAACTAGGAGATCGAGCCAATGTCCTATGATTCACCTCTCCCAGCAGTGCGGTTGGAAGTGTTGAGGGCGGTGGGCAACAAATGGTTGATGGAACTTTGTACCAAATTAGCTAAGCATGTTGAATCTACGGAAAGACTTGGCACAACTAAAGGACAACGTGCCAAGGATGTTACACATTTGAAAAGGAGATTCGGACCTTGAAGGAAGAGTTGCGGGGGTTGAAGCAAAGGAAAGCGCAAAGATTGTGATATCATCTCCATCCTCACTGATGATGGTGATTGATGATTTTAATAAAGATTTGGGAAATTCTCCCAAACGGGGAGAAAGCGATCTGAAACCAAGGGAGGAGAATTGACTTTGGAGATGAAGGTGTTTCAAGTAAAGGTACTAAGGAAGTTAATGATATTCAAGAAGTTCCTCAGCGACAACTAGAGCAAGAAATTTTCACTTATGCAAGCGCAGCTGATTTTACCATGATACAATTTCCACTGAGAGCCAAGAGTTCCCAACTTTGGACAAGATATTACCTTTGCAAGTGAAGAAATTAAAAGCGGAAGAAGAAGAAAAGGTAAAGAAGTTGTGAAGAGTGAATAGCAACCAGAAGAAAGATTTCAAAGAAAGAACAAGCTCAGATTCTCATGATGCTGAAGTTGCTAGAAAGATTGGAGAAGATGAAGTTGCAAACAAGAATAAGATAGATGAACTAGAAATTGCAGACTTCATGGAGGCTAAAAGGCTGGACATAATGGAAACCACTGATCCAATGGATGTTAATCCAATTTCTAATGTTCCACCTACTATTTTCAGAGAAAAGACTCCAGATTTTAGCTATGTACCTACTGAAGAAGAAATTGATTTCTTGATTGCTAATGATCCAATGGTCAAGAAAAGGCAATTGACCTAGTTGCGAGATAAGTCTTTAGCGAAGAACAAAGAACATCACGGTTAAAGTTTCATTGAGATGAAGAATAATCAAGCACTTCAAGATGCTATTGTTTGATCAAGAAGGCTCTATGAACCCGGATACTAATGATGATTTCGGAAATTCTCATGTTCATGTCACAGTACTAAATGGTTTTATTATGATTCATGTGAAGTTTATCATGTTTCTACATCGGATGGGGTGGATGCATTCATGTTTCTTGAGAAAGAATACCCACTCGGGCTGGAACTCTCAACTTTGTAATGTTGTGTACAACAATAAGAGTTCATGAAGATAATGAGAAGGTCGAGCATTGTTACTTAGGCTTCAAGATCAATGTTCAAGAGCTATTCAGAATTAAGAAGAAAGAGAAGTGTTTGAAAGAATTCCCCAATCCTTCACAGAAGATGCAGATTGAAGAAACTTATTGATTTGCATAGAAATCATAAGTTTAGGGGAGGATTGTTGGGAATAAAGCTAACGATTACCAGCGATATGCTTGTGGTTAACTTGCTAAAGATTACACTAGCGGTGGAAACTCATTACCCGCCGGTACATTATTACCCTTGCTATTAGGATAATTGTTGTGTATCCGTGTATTGATAAGTATAGAAAGATCTTGTGTATATTCTATATTGTAAGGATTATACTTATCTTGTAAAGGACTCCTTGTGCTATAAAGGAGATCCTAGGTCATTGTTTAAGTACGAAATACTCACGTATTATTTATATAAGCTTCAGGTGTAACCTAGTGATAAGCAAGATCACTCGTATTATTTCTTAATAATATTGGAGCTTTGTGTTAAGCATTCACTTACAATACATCATACAATCCGTCTTCTAAGTATTACTAAGTATATTCGCGTGCTTATTAATATAATTCAAAATATCACTAACACAAGGTGTGTGTTTAGATCCATCGATTAGGCAAGACTTCCACCCCCCAAGGCTTATATCCATTCACTAAGTATATTCTCATTTAAATCTAGTAAAGATTTTTATATATATATATATATATATATATATATATATATATATATATATATATATATATATATATATATATATATATATATATATATATATATATATATATAGTTTAGCAAATAATTAGGTCCAATAAAATGCATGAACTATCATTAACCGCATATTATATTCAAAAATTATTATATATATTAATATTAAGAAAAGAAATTACGAAACAACCTCTAAACTTCTTATTATTTACGATTTTTTTATACAACAAACTTTATTTATCGTGTAGCTTATAGATACCTCTCGATTTTTTGAATAAAAAAAAATACCGCCAAAAAGGTCTCTCGATAACTGTTGTTCCCCGTTCACTATCGTTTAAAACAGTTTAAGTTTATAAAACAAGTTAATAGTGAACTATGACTGAAATTAACATAAGAAAAGCACACTAAGTAATTTTCAACATCATATTCTTATTAGAAATAAAACAACAAGAATACTTACCCAAGTACTTGCGGAATAGCACTTGGGATTGAAATGACAAAGTTGGGTGACTCTCTCTAGCTCGAGGCTAAGTCAAGCACAACTCTTAGAGCTCATTTGAGCTATCTCGGGAACTAAGTTGTATTTGGAGGGTGAAAAGATGGCTTAACGTGTATGTGTGTTTTACAATTCACAAGCAACCTTTCACTCCATCTCTTATACTATTTATACATGTATGATATTTGACTCTTTCCTAAGTGACAAGCTGACATCATCTGAAGACAAAATCTTGATGTATTTTGTCTCATTCTAAAGACTATTCTAGGTAAGAGACAAGACTACTTTCCTAAGTTCGGTGATGACATCGAGCACGATCTTTTGCCATTCGGGGAAAGTTGACTTTGGTTGATAAGGACTTCGTCTTATACGATTCAACCTTTTCCGCCTTGTCCCGCTCTTTCTTGATCTTTATATCCTTTAGTCTTCTACTTGGTTTGTCTTGATGTAAGTTGGAGAGAATCTTAGGGATTCGAGTGAGTTATTGTCATCATTCATTTGAATCCATCATCTTCTTGACTCGGTCTTCACCCTTTAAGTTCCGCCTTCTTTGGTGGAGACTTCTTATTAAGCCTCATCTTGGTATCACGAAGGCGACTCAGCGAGAGACTATGCACTCGATGACTGTTTGTGTTAACGGATTAAATACTTGGGCTATTTTCTATTTAAATACTAGATTAAGGGGTTTGGGTATTCTTGAACCTTGGTCTCCCTATTTGGATATACAAATAGCCTAAGTGGTTGATCGGTGTAAGTGGGCAAGAGGCTTCTTCTTTTGAATGTACTAATGAATACAATAAGGAACAGAGTAAATGAATAAAACATACATCGTTTATTGATCGATTACATAGTTCCTATCACTAGTACAAAGATAAAACAAAATGATGTCAATCCGGATGGATTCCCAATGCTTCAAGCTTGACCTTTTTGGTGATGAGTGTTTCTCTGTCGGGATGGTCTCTTATCTTAGCATTCGGTCTTGGCGAACTGATGTTCTTTGAGGTTTGTATTTGAGAGGCCTTTGGTATGTAGCTCAGCATTGCGGCCGCACCGGCTGATCAATATCACTCCATCTTTGAGCAGAGGTTTCCATAGACATCAATGTGGAATAGCCCTCTTCGAGCTTCTCAATCACTAGGCAGTTCACAAATTTAACCCCTTGAGCTCCCTATTACACTCCGGTCAGGCACTTTAATCTCGAGTTGGAACTCAACTCTCTTCCTTTTGCGGTGGATGATTGTGGTTGAGATCCTTGAGGTGCGATTAAAGCGGGCTGAATTCCAGTTAAGTGGACAATCTCGATCTTTCATATCTTTTCTTGAGCATCTTCATGGGTCCTTAACCACCGCATTCTTCTTCTTTTCAATAATTGGACCAAGCTCATCAAGTTCGGTGATCCCAAAGTCGGTGAATTTGGGATCATGGACCTCAAAGTGTCTTTTATCAACCCCTCTATAAGCGTTCATGGCGGTGGTTTGGAATTGGGGATGATTCGACATCGATGATCTTTTCGGAAGCCTTGACTTGTCATGGTCGATTATAATCCTCAATTATGCTTTGCACGAGGCTTGAGTTTTCTTCTTCTTTTCTTCCAGCTGCTTTTCATTGCGACCATAAAGCGACTTGAGCTTCCTTGAACTTTTGCCTGCTGACCTTTTGAAGTTTGCTTGGATCTAATCCCATGTTCTCGACTTCTTGGCGACAACCTTTTCGGTGCTTTTCTGTTCCTTTTCTCTTCCTCGACTTGTTTCAACCTTTTTCTTCTTTGCAAGGTGTTTACTCAATTGTTGTGGTGTGAGCAAGTATTCGATGTCGCCGATTTTATAGGGAATCTTCTCGGGCTCGAAGTTGCCATTTTGCCTTTTCCTTTTCGGGCTGAGGAAGATGAAGTTGCTACGAGGGTGGTGGTGTTGTTGTTATTGGAGTGATCATCCTTTGTTGTTGTTATTGATGTTGTTGGTGGGATTGATGAGATAGGTGTTCTTGAGGATGGTGGGGATGATGATTTGAGCCCGCGATGTTGTTGGTGTTGGCTCCCCTCGATTGTGAGAGGGTTTCTTGATAATATTCTCCCCTCAGCATTGCCGGAACTTCGGTGATGGCGAGTTGGAGTTAATCTTGAGGGGACGGAGTGCACGACCATGAGGCTGATATATTTCGATGATCATAGCCTTAATCTACGATGTATACGCTTGAAGACCAGTGACCTTTGTATCCAGTTAGCGAGAAAGCTCCAAGCGGTCATCCAGGGACCAAGATTCGAGCCATGGAAGGCGAGGCTGAGCCATAGCGACTACACAGGTGTTCAATAGGTCCCGAGGTGCGAAGAGGCTGAGGCGAAGATTGGAGACCACAGACATTGGCATTGGAGCATTTCAATCGATTCGATTAGTCGAGATGAATTTTTACATACCTTTCGAGTGGCTTCGATGCTGGCATTGATTGCGGGGTCCTCTTTAGCATCCACGATTTTATCAATAGTAACTCCACATGGTGAAGATGCTTGAGAAACTTAACCGAGGTTTTCATCGATCGATAAGGTGTTGGTACATGAGATCTACGTGCTCATGAACATTTTCATTGAAGGTGAGCACATCGAGCGAAGATCGGCGTGGTAGCTTTGCCGGTGTGTTGATCCCAAAATTGTTCGGTAACTTGATTGTACGGTCTCCTTGAGGCTTTAGTGATCCTTGAACCGGTTGTCTTCGGTGTTGGAAGAATGTTGTCAAAGCAGTTAAATTCCCCGGGCTGGATGATGAAGAGTCGAGTCATTTCTTAGATGAAATGGTGACTCGGTATACTCCTTTGGATCGGTGAGGCTCTTGTTGATTGAACCTCGTCCATTTCTTCTCGGTGATAAGATTTCATCATCGATCTCGTAAGCTCATCTTGAGAATAATATCGGTGACATCGAGCTTGGTTAACCGGGGTTGGTGATGGGTTCCATATCGTGGTGGTATGTTTCCTACGAGTCTTTGTCCCGTTGACCCCTCGGACAACTTTGGTGGGCGTTTCAGTGCCTTATTTGGAGTCTGGATTGGTTGTGGGTTCCGTATCGGTGGGTTGTTCCTTTCCTCAAGTCTTTGTCCCCAGTGACCCCTAAGACCTTGGTGGGCATTTCCGATGCCTTTAGCAGTCGGTGATAGTTGTATTCCTATCGGTAGGTTGTTTGATTCCTACGAGTCTTTGGGAGAGATCGGTGTGCCCTCAGACAAAGGCTTGGAGTTGCTAATGTCATCCTTGGGCGTTGTGGGCGCTCCCCTACCGGTAGGTTGTTTGTTTCCCTACGGATCTTGGGGAGTAGTAGGTGTGACCAAGGGCACCGGCTGTGATGTGTCGGTGTCCTTCGTTGTCCTTTGGGGTGGTTGTTGCACAGTCGGTGGGTGTATTTTTGGTCTCGGGCTTTTTGTGCCTCTTGGGGCATGCTCTTGAAGCCTCGGGGCCTGAGACTTTGGTTTAGTCTTAGTCCCGATCTGAGACTTCCCTTTTCTTTTAGGGGCGGGGTTTGGAGACATCGATCCACTTTGATGTTCTGACAATCATGTGGGCCGTCAATTCTATGGGAGTGACAAGGGATGGGTCCTTTTGAAAATTTGATGGGCTCGGGATGCGGGTAAATTTCAAAATTTTCATCACGAGTATAATTTGAACCCGATGTGATTGCAAAGCACAGAGACAAACCTAGGATCTGAAGCGTGCCGTTCTAGTTTTGCTCTGTAACCGTTCTGAGATCACTGTAAATGATCTCCCTATGTAAACGGATGACCCCATTCATCAAGCGGTATGCCATCATCAAGCTGAATAGAGTTAACTTGTTCGGTGGATGAGTGGTTCCCCGAGGACACGAATCACAAAAGTGAAGAGGATCCTCGAGCCACGGGAATGAGCTTTTAGTGGTGGGGTCTTGTCCAAAGGTTTGATCTAAACGATTTGTTTTAACCCATCCTTCAACTGTGGAGGGTTCGGGATGGGCGACATAAGCACCTTTGTTATAATCTAACCTGTTGAAGTGCAAAGCGTTTTGTAATCCGGGTGTGTTGTTTCCCCATTTAGGCGAACGATGAGATACTCACGAGAGGTCTAAGGGTTATTCTCATCGATGAAGGTGTCGGGTCAAAGGCTCTAGCTGTAGCCCAAAACTCCACGAGGTAGTTTGGTTACACTCTTGAGGACATTTACAAAGGCCGTTTGAGTGGGCGGTTGAATAAAAATTTTATAATGTCTTTATAGGTTGGGACATTTCGGGATATTCAAAATTTCCTATGACATTATTTGTTTTAAATTCAGCGTTAGTAAGATCTACCATTTGAGAAGCAAGCGGAGATTGTGTTCTAGCCATTTCCATTAACGAAGATTTTAGGGTTTAAAAATGTTTTGACTAGAACAATCAAAGTATTTAGATCTCTTCAAGTTTGTGATGAAAAACTTTTGTAAATGTTTACAAGGAGGGTTTTTCAAAGAGGTTTGAAGATATTGAGAACACACAAATATTTACGGATTTGAGAAAGAATTTTGTGAGTTTAGTTAGGAAAATAATTTGTGTGTTTTTGTTTGTGTTGGAAGAGGGTATTTATAGAGTGATAAGAGGGTGTTTGTGCACAAATGGGAATATTAAGAGTCGGTTTTGAAAGGCGTTTGAATTTCCACATTTAATGCTACCACTCCATTACCATGATAAAATCCCGTTTTCAAAGGAGCGATTGCGATTGCGGTAAAGTGCACTTTTGCGAGAGATAAAATATCAATTTGATATTTTGTGAGAGCATTAAATGCCAAGTGGGATGTGATGAGACAAAGAGACATATATTCCTTTATTAAATTGGCATAGTTACCAACCTAGGACATTTAAGTAGCGATACTTGGATCATTTAATTACTCATTCAATGCTCTTTGTCAAGTGTGGGGACCACTGAATAGTCTTACTTATTCGGTGAGAGGTTGGTTTTGGGTGTTGGGAGAATGAACCATTTGAGAGAACTTCTTGAGATTGGTTTCGGATACTTGGCTTTCAATGTCAAGCATTCCTAATTGACTTCGGTCTCTGAAGGTAGGTTCATCGAGGTTTGGTGAAGATATCGGCCAGTTGATATTCGATAGGGATGAAATGTAATTCAATATCTCCTTTCATTATGTGATCCACGATGAAGTGATATGTGATATCAATGTGTTTGGTTCTTTGGTGGAGGACGGGGTTGTTGGAGATTGCAATAGCACTAGTGTTATCACGGAAGATGGGCACCATTTTGTAATGGATGTCATAGTCAGCTGAGTTGACTTTTCATCCATAATACATTAGCAAAACATCTACTGCTGACTACATATTTAGCTTCGGTGAGGACATAACCAATGATTGTTGCTTCTTGCACTCCAACAAACCGGTTTCCTCAAGAAATTGTGGGACCACGAGATACTTTTACGTCCATGTTGCGACCGGCATAATCGAGAATCGAGTAACCCGAGATCAAACCACGAGCATTTTGGATAATAGAGTCCAAGATTTGGGGTTCCTTTCAGTACAGAGTATTCTTTTAGGCTGCGGTGAGGTGAGATTCTTTGGGATTGGGTGATATCTTGCTATTAAGCAATGAAAATTGTATATACGGTCTAGTAGCGGTTAGATACATCGGTGAGCCAACAATCCTACGAAATGAGTTTGATTGGTGATTTGCCGGTGAGATCGGTACAAGGTTGTTAGGTGGGACCATTGGTGTCTTCACGAGGCACGATCGGATATCTCATATTTCTTGAGAGATTTACGGTGTATTTCTCTTGGTGATGGATATTCCTTTATCGGTTTTCACGATTTGTAGTCAAGAAAGTATGTAAGTTCCCCATCATGCTCATTTCAAACTTCTTTGTCATTAGTTTTCAAGCTGTTTGCAAAGTTTGTAGTTTGTTGAGCGAAGATGATATCATCAACATACACTTGGACTAGTATCACATCTGTTGGGTTCTATAGACAAGCGATTGTGTTGTCGATCTTTCCTCGACAAACTTGTTTTGTATCGGGAAGGTGAGAGAGTTTCATACCATGCCACAGGAGCTTGTTTGAGTCCATAAAGGGCTTTGTCAAGCTTGCATACATAGTCGGAAATTCACTACTCTCAAGCTTGGAGGTTCTTGAACATACACATCTTCCTTGAGATCACCATTTAAGAATGCACTTTTAACATCCATTTGGTAGACCACGAGTTCATGTATGTTGCATATGCAAAGAAGATCTGATGGCTTCCATTCTTGCGAGGAGCAAATGTCTCATCATAGTCGATGCCTTCTTGTTGTTGTAACCTTTGGCTACAAGTCGGCTTTGTTTTAAATGACCTTGTCGTTTTCATCGGTTTTGTTTACGAAACCACTTCATTCCTATGACTACTACATCACGAGGACATTTGATCAAGGTCATGACCTTGTTTTTATCAAATTGTAGTTCTTCTTGCATGCTGAACCCGGCTTGGGTATTTTAGAGCCTCGGTGACACTTTTGGGTTCTATATCGATGGGTAATCAACATATAGACATTCATTGGTGGAATTTGAAGTTAGACTAGTAGCCATGCTTGGTGAGCATGCCCTCGGTGGGTTCACCAATGATGTTTACAAGCTCGATATCACGAGTTCTTGTCCACTTACTTTGTGGTGCGGGATCACGAAAGCTTGATGATGTCATGGGTGTTCGGATGTGAGTTCGGTGTAAGATCCACATAATCATTTAGAGCATCTGTAGAGATGTCTTGTTCGGTGAGATTCATGAGTTACAGGTTCACGATCATTTGAATCGATGTTTCTTATCAATGAGGATGACGATCATCAATGAACTCAGCGATGGTTGGTTGGGGTAGGTTGTGAGGTAAGACATAATATGAGATGTCGACATCAGTTGATATGAATTGAATTCGGTGTTGTACTCATCGGGAGGATATCTTGATGAGTTGTCAATTCTATTTCCTCCACTTAGGTGTTGGTGAACTGATGCTTTCGGCACTTTCATCAAGGTGACATGAAGGTTTCCTCGACTTGTTGTCTCCTTGTGTTAAAAACCACAGAAGGCTTTGGAGATCGGTGAGTAGCCTAAGTATCCATCATCGACTTTTGCATCAAACTTGCCTAGATGATCCTTGTGGTTATGAATGAACACGGGACATCCAAATACATGAAAATAGGCGATGTCGAAGTCTACCTTTGAAGATCTCATATGGGGTTTATTATGTCTTTTGACAATGATTGACTTTGTTTTGAGTGTAACGAGCGGTTTTATTGCTTGATCCGAAATGCTTTGAGAGGTGAGCCATTTAACATAGTTCTAGCGACCTCAATGAGAGTTCTTTTTCCTTTCGTGACCCCATTTTGTTCGGGGTATATGGAGATGAAAAATTTTGAGAAATTCCTTTTCCATCACGAAACTCTCAAGTTCTTGATTTACGAACTCGGTACCATTGTCGATTCGATTTGTTTAAGCTGTAATGTCATTACGGTTTTCTATCTTCACGATGAATGACATTATTGTATCATTGCTGACTCTTTTGGAAAGAAAGTATACCCAGTGTATCTTGAGAACTCATCAACAATGACAAGTGTATACTTCTCATCTTTGGATTGATCGGGGTGACGGGTCCAAAGAGATCCATGTGCGGAGGTGAAAGCGACTTTGATGGAGAAATTTTGTTTGGTTTTGAATGATGCTCTATGGTGTTTACCTTTTTCACAGGCGAGCATGGTTTGTCTTTGCAAAACCGGTGATGGTAAGCCGAGGACCTTGTTTTGTGTTGCCAAGTTGTTGAGGTTTTGAAGTTTAAGTGTGAGAGTCTCTTATGCCTGACCAATTGATAGTTTCGGTGGCTTTAGCAAGAGACACGTTCCATCTTGGGAGAGTGTTGACATGTCTAGCACATAAACATCATCTCTCACAAGAGCTATCAACACAACTTTCTTGTTGGCATTGAAAATGGTACCTTGTTTATCATTGAATTGTACAATGTATTTAGCATCACATAGTTGGTGACCTTGATGAGATTGTATTTGAGACCATTGACATAGGCTATTCTAGAAAACTTTTCCATTGCGGTTCTTGAACCATAACCTTGATGGGACATGATGAGTTATCACCAAATACTACCTTGGGCCTGGTTCCTTTACATACTTGTGAAGATATTCCTTCACACAGTCATGCTTCTTGAGCATCCTTTGTCTAGATGCCGAATAGGCTCCACGGCATGTCTGCACAAGTAGTAAAGCGAATTAGTTTCTTCGTGACCCACTTACTAGTGGGCTTGGGTCTCAAGGTCTCTTTGAAATTTTCAATTGACTCATGGTCGATAGTTGTGTGCATAGTGCTACCACGGGTTTTGCATTTGGAGGCGAGGATGACTCGGTGACTACGGGTTGTTTGGAATTTCTCCTTGCATGAATGACCTTTGTCATGTTGGGATGTCTCATGGTGGATTACGCATATATCACGGCATGTATTCATGAGACAATCATCGATGATGATCATTAAACCAGCGATGAGGCACGAGAGGAAAAGGTTTTGCTCTATTCTTTGGAGCGGCTTTGGAGGATGAAGCATCTTGATGACCAACTTTGGTATAGTTTGCTTGGTGACATATTGTAGATGGTCTGCGATCTGTGATCATCCTTTTGCGAGATCATGCAAAAAAGGATTCTATAGCGATTGTCGATTGGTATGGGTGGTATAATGACACACTCGCTTTCTATTTGTTTTAGAGGTTGACTTAGACTTTGAGGCTGGAGGAAGGCGACTTTGTCTCTTGATTGGTTAGGACCTTTTCAATGGATTCCATTTTTTGATAAGCTTCCTCACAAGTTCGATCGATTCTTTGAATTGAGTCGACTTGATGGGGACAGAGGATGTTGAAGTCTCGGTGGGAGTAGACTCTTGTTGGATTAGTTTTGCTTGTCTTTGTAGGATGGTTCTACCAGTCCGGACCTTTCCTTTGGTGAGTGAGGATTGAATTTTAGAGTAAGCTCGAGCTTGGGCGGCACCACGAAGGGGTTTCGGTGGTGGGCGGTGCTTGAGATTACGCTTGGACTCGAGATATGTTCGGTACTCTGGGCGCATCGAGTCAAGCATGCTCTTTAGAGCTTGACTTTCATGCTCTAGAATCCTTCGAATCGAAATTTGGAAGCTTACTCTCGGGATTAACTCGTTCAATCAATCCTTTGGAATTTGGATCGACCAACATATTTGTGATCATGCCACGGACACAAATGGCTTAGGAGGCGGTCTTTGTTGAGAGAGTCGGGAGATGATCTTCGCTATGACTCTCTTCTTGCTCTTGAGGGGCTCCAGCGCATCAAAGACCACAGGATTCTTAGCGGTCCAACTATTTAGAATATCATTTGCCTTTTTAAGTTCATCTTGAAGATTACGATTTCTTTTAACTAGTTCGGTGTTTTGAATTTGCAAAGTGGCGACCTCGAGCTTAGCTTGTTTTAAAATAAGCAATTCATCCCTACAATTGTTCAATTCAAAACTTAACTTGTTGTACTTAGAAAAAGATTCGGTCTTTGCTCTTCTACAAACTTAAGGTCTACATTTAGATAATTCATGTAAGATTGCCAATCAGTCATCATCCATAGAAAGTAAAATGTTTACCTTCTTCGTTGTGATGTTGACCCGTTCCCGTTCTAGCATGATTCTTCCCACGACTAGCTTGTCCTCTTGAGAGAGCCATCGAGCAACGACATGTACCATTTCATCATCGGATGAGATTGGCTCTTCATCGATCAAAGGTTTGACGAGGCCTTTGTTCTTGCCTGCAGTTTAACATTTGTTGTTGTTTACGAGGGTGGCCTCAAGCAATGCAAGCTTAGCTTTAGCTTTCTTATACTTAGCTTCATAATCAATGGTTTTGTTATTATCGATTTATTTTGAAAGTTTTGATGAGGCCGATACATTTTGGTTGAAATTTGCTAAAGCACGAGGGTGATTTGAACACGATGGTTTATAAGAGGTTACGAAATTGTTTTAAAGCAGTCTTTTGCAAAATGACCCTTTTGTGACACTTAAAACATTCGGTGTCCTCGGTTGCTTTAGCACTAGAAAAACCTTTGTTTCTTTTTATAAACCTTGAGAGTTAGCAAGAGTGCCCTTTCCGAAATTCGGTGTTCGGTCGTTTAGGTACTCCTCACTTGATCTCATCAAGCTCATCATCTGAATTTTCTTGAAAATCTTGAACCACATTGTTTGAGAAAGCGGTTGATATGGGTCTGAAGTGGTGGTCGGGGACTTCTTGACTTCACGAGACTTCTTTAAGTCGGGTATCGTGCATTGATGAGGTTTTCCTCATAGACAAATTTCCATAAATTTCGGGAAGCTCAAGATTTTGGATATGATTAGCATTCACAGGTCCACGAGAGAAATTCAACCACTTCTCGGGAGGCATTTACAAAACCAACATTGATTTCATGTTTGGACAACTTAACACCATCATTTGAAAGTTCATTTAAAGAGTTTTGTATCGGTGTAAGTTTGAGAGAGTTTCGAGTCCTTAGCCACGAAGGTGTTATACTCGAGTTTGGTCCATTATCCTGTTTTCCTTGGTATCGGATGGTCCTTCATGACTATGAACTAGGTCATCGGGTTTGCTTAGCGATACTACGACTTATATGAGACTCCATAATATCGTCGGGAAGACAAGATATTATGATACTTTGAGTCTTTGGTCTTGGTTGACCACTCTCCTTTCATCCACAGGTCCCTGAGCTTGAGGTTTGGGCAACCCTTGATCTTTGGGACAAATGGACCTTCATTTATACACTTGATATAATAAGGTTCCATCGATCAAATAACAAAGCATTCGCTTTTTCCATTTGTTGAATTTGCCAACTTCAAGTCTAGGGGCAGCGGTGAATAAGCTCCACCTTTTTATCGACTAGTTGGGGTACATCAATTTGACCATTTAGGATCCTAATTTAAAAAATTTAGAGGCCTAAAAAGCGAGTTTTATAATTAGCCTTGCTCGATACCACTTGTTGTTCCCATTCACTATCGTTTAAAGCAGTTTAAGTTTATAAAACAAGTTAATAGTGAACTATTTGAAATTAACATAAGAAAAGCACACTAAGTAATTTTCAACATCATATTCTTATTAGAAATAAATCAACAAAGAATCGTTACCCAGTACTTGGAATAACACTTGGGATTGAAATGACAAAGTTGGGTGACTCCTCTAGCTCGGGCTAAGTCGAGCACAACTCTTAGAGCTCATTTGAGCTATCTCGGGAACTAAGTTGTATTTGGAGGTGAAAAGATGGCTTGCGTGTATGTGTGTTTTACAATTCGCAAGCAACCTTTTCACTCCATCTCTTATCTATTTATACATGTATGATATTTGACTCTTTCCTAAGTGACAAGCGACATCATCTGAGAAGACAAAATCTTGATGTATTTTGTCTCATTTCTAAAGACTATTCTAGGTAAGAGACAAGACTACTTTCCTAAGTTCGGTGATGACCTTTGGCACGATCTTTGCCATTCGGGGAAAGTTGACTTTGGTTGATAAGGACTTCATCTTATCGATTCAACCTTTTCCTTGTCCGCTCTTTCTTGATCTTTATATCCTTGATCTTCTACTTGGTTTGTCTTGATGTAAGAAGTTGGAGAGGAATCTTAGGGATTCGGTGAGTTATTGTCATCATTCTTGAATCCATCATCTTCTTCTTGACTCGGTCTCACCCTTTAAGTTCCGCCTTCTTGGTGGAGAGACTTCTTCTTCGCCTCATCTTGAGTATCACGAAGGCGACTCAGCGAGAGACTATGCACTTAGTGGCGTGTTTGTGTTGGATTAAACACTTGGGCTATTTTCTATTCAAATCCTAGATTAAGGGGTTTGGGTATTTACTGAACCCAACAATAACGAACAAAACGAGCCAAATATTGATATGCTTTTGACATACGCACGATTTTATAAAAATTGTTGAAGTTTAATATCTATCTATATATAGTTTTAAATAAAAAAAAAAAAAACTTTCAAAATGCACCCTTAATCTATCAAATAACTTTAAAAGTTTTCATAAATTTTTTTTAAACTACAGGGGCCAAAGGCGTCCGGTTTATGAAAGTTTTATTATATATAAATAAATTGGTCCGAACATTTGATTTATGGGTGTGTATTTCTTATCGAACACGATAAATGCGTCGTAACAATAGAGATAAAGCTACAATGCGCGCGTCACATGAACGTGATGAGGCGACCCACTCGTTCTTATCAATATATGCTGAATTTTGCCATAAAATAATTATATATGTAAATAAAAAGAATGATCGGATCAGGCTAAGGAAATGGCCGTAATTCTATGCTAATATCGATAGTGTACAAGAAAACAAAAAGCCAAACAACCTTTGCTTCCTTTGTATTCTTTTACGATAAAGAATTAGACAATCTATATTGCATATAGGTGTATGTGTCTCTATCCATAAGAGCATTTACAAACGTAACGCCACAACAGCGTTGAAGACGCAATTAACGGCGTTAAGCCGTTATTCCCATTGGACATCTGACGTTATTTGGCGTTAGTCGCAGGCGTTGGGGCTAACGGCCGTTATTTGTTTTTTTTGTTTTTGTTTTTCATTTATCTTTTAAATGAGGGTTGTTTTGTAAATTGTTGTGAATTTTATTGATGTTATTGGGATGTTATGGTTGTGGGTGTTTTTGGGGATGTTAATGTTAAATGTTAAAAGGCGATGTGGCGACTTTACGTGGGCGGTGTTATTGGTGTTATAGTGTTATGGTTGGGCGTCTTTCTAAGGAATTAGAGTGGAACAGTGATCTACCCATTCAGACCTATCTTAAACATTTGCTCTTTCGTCCTGAGTCTCATTTATTGTTACAAAGCAGGCATCAACAATATCATGTACTTTGTTTTTAGATAAATTAGCCTGCATGATGTTGGCCGCTCTTTAAAACTTATTACCAAAATGTCACTTGGCATATCAATTCTACAAAAAACTACATTTTAAATTAGGATTACCAAAAACTATATTAAACGTATTTTTTCCCAACTGACATTAACTAGAAATTACACAGAGCGCAAATTATTTTGCTCTCCCCTTCTATTTTGCTCTCCCGAAAGAAAAAAGAGGAAAACCGTATTTTTTATTGAAATGTAAATGTAACCTACCTATCCATCTTAAATATAGTAAGGATAAGGATCCTCTCATGTTTATTTGAACATGAGAGATAATGTTATGTTTTAAGTGATTAGTAAATATACCAATTAAATTTTCATCTACCTCAATACCCATCTTCTTTAAACCAAAATCCAAAAATCCGGTCCCAATTTTTGATAGGCGCATGAGCGAAAATCTCCAAAATTCTTTAGAGCAAAATCCATCAGTCACCCATTCTTGAGAGCAAAATCCTCAAATTAGTTGTCATGTCGGTCCCTATATGTTTATGTTGGTTCCCTATTCGATTTGTGTTTTTATTGTTGGAGAATGTTGGGTTAATGAGATGAGTGGAATGGTTCCCAATTAGATCTCTTGTTTCTTGTTTTGGTCCCCATTCAAAACACACGATTCTTTTTTTTGTTTAAAAATGGATGATGATATCAAAAGGCCTTGTAAGGTATTAACTTGTTCATTTTTTTAATAATGTTTTTACATGTATTCATGTATTAATTAGTGTAATTTTAGGATTGAGCATATACATGAATTAGCAGTGTACTTTTAGGATTCAACATATATTTATTTCAAAAGAACTCACCTGATGGAATACATATGTATTCATGTGAAATACATTAGTTAATTAGTACTCACCAGATTAAACATACATTAGTTAAAAAGTATATTTTTTTGAATACATATGTATATTAGTTAAAAGAACTCACCAGATTGGACATATATTAGTTAATTAAATACATATGTATTCATGTGATGAAACATACAATTAGCACTATAAATTTAGGATTGTAAAATTATTTTTCACACAGACGGAATTAAATAAAAACTTCATTTTTTTTGCTGATTATTAGAGTGTTTTTTTACTAATCAATAAATATTTATTTATACAATGCGCACAAATTTTTATACAGATTCTTTTGGATAAAAAGTAGATTTATTTGGATAAAAGCGACTTTTTGGATAGAATTGATTTTTGCGCCTTAATTTAAAAAAAAATAAAAAAAAAATCTTTTTATTAAAAAAAATCTTTTTGGATAAAAATCATTTTAATAAAAAATATTTTTATTAAAAGTTAAAAAAAAGAAAAAAAAAGCGGATGAAAAATTAGAAGCGGATGGAAAGTAATAAAGGTAGTGGAGTGCAAAAGCAGAGGAGAGCGAAATATTTGCTCTCAAGTATCGTCATCATTTCTCTTGTCGCGTGATCTTTCAAAATTGGGAGAGCAAAAGGTTTGCTCTCGTCCACTAAATCAAGTAAGGCTTCAAAATTGGGGCGAAAAAAAATAGGAGAGCAAAATAATTGCACTCCGTCTGCGTCATTGACTTAATTTGATCTTAAAGTACACGTGTAATGATCTAAAGCGTGGAGCGTAAAAAGTTGGGAGAGCAGACAATTTGCGCGTAGAATAGTTTTTGATAACACAAGATTCAACGGTTTATTTTGGTAACACTGTTTCCTACGTGTTTATTTTAGAAATTTCCTCCACATTTTATCTCTTAAGGAGCTAAAAGCTTATAAAAACCAGTGTTGGATAAAAACCGAGTCACTGAAATGGCAGATAAAGCCCACCCGGGCCACCTTTGGTGACCTTACAAGTAAAAAACTTTTGTGAAACGATAAAGATGTATCTTTGCTTTCTAACATTTAAAAAAGAAATAACCTTTGTAGCTTTTTCTTTTAAATCATGTTTTTAACATCAAATTTTCCCAGGCATAGCCCCTAAGTGAAAACTCAATACCCAAATCAGATAACTTGATTGGTTCTTCTAGAAAACTAAGGGTCTATGTTCAATACAACAATCAAGCTATCAATAACGTCCTAAGAGTGTTTTAGTGGTTTAGTCCCTAAAGTTTAAGTGTGTTAATCAACTTGGATAAAAAGGGAGAAATTATTTCCCCAACTTACCAACTCAGTCCCTAATTTCATCTCTTTTACACAAAAGTTTACACATTTTATATTTTTATCCATGTCTGACTAAGATAAACAGACTTTTAAAACTAGACCTCTCAAAAATCAGGATTGACCACTAAATTGGAAAAGTTAGTTGATAAAACTAAACGTAAACCCAAAATGTAGTCTCATTTTTATGTTATGAAGTTTTAATTTATTGTGTTATGAGCTTACCTCTTCTATTCTAGACTAGAATTTTATATTTAAAAAGACGTTTGTAAGATCTTTTTAAACACCAATAACCAGATTTTTATTTTTATACACAAATGACTGAGAAAAAGAAAAACGTAAGCACGAGCTATTAAACGGGCAGAACCAAACAGCCTTTTGGCATATTGGCAGGTTCATTTTGAAACAAGTATTCCACCTCTTTAGTTCCTGAAAACTCAAGCCAAGGTTACTGGTATGTCCAATAATTTTAGGCCCAAACCAAACAGGGCAAATGCCTATGCAAGCTGAGAGACTCTTTCATATTTTCTATTTGTCTATGTCTATATCTACTTTTTAGTTTTTACCCTAGAAAATATCACCACAATAAAAAGCACACCCTGTCATATCGACAGCCCTTATAATCAACTCTTCCATTTAGTGAAGGCATCACTCTCCCTTCAGTATCCTCTATCCTAACATTCATATCGACAGCCCTTATAATCAACACAGAAACTACAACAGTTTTACTGCAGCTTCTAGATGAGATGAAGCCTGAAGACATCTAACGCGAACAGGGGTCGACTTAGAACATGTATATGAGAAACTTAACATATAGCTACTGTGAACGACCCTGCTATGGTGAACAAGATTTTCTCATACCACGTCAGATTGCACAATACGTATATGAAAAGACACACTAGAAGTTAAAAGCGCATTGCTTTCTTGATTGGAGTTCCCGGAGTGTACAGTGGATTCTTCACAACATACTCAACATACAGATTGTAAATGTATTTCAAAGACTCTCTGAGATCACTAGCCTTGGGATGTGTAACAAGGATGATCTGCACAGCAATCACCAAATACTTTTACAAGCACATAATAGGTCAAGGTGATTGATTAACCGATTGTAGAGTTTTATATGGCAACTTGGTGCAAAATAAGCAAATGGAATTT
Organism: Chrysanthemum lavandulifolium; assembly: GCA_022545495.1. Lineage (NCBI taxonomy): Eukaryota > Viridiplantae > Streptophyta > Magnoliopsida > Asterales > Asteraceae > Chrysanthemum > Chrysanthemum lavandulifolium. The sequence continues at coordinate 89,015,176 of CM040244.1, forward strand.
TACTAATTCTCCTATAGCTAAATACAATCTGTTTGATCGAGCAGGCACAAGTCTAATCAATATTGAAAAGTCATGGATGGTTTTATTTCGTGTTGAAACCGTTGACCTAATAATGTTGCTTTAGATGCTGAAAGGAGTTTGCCTTCAGGGATAACCAATTGAACAGAAATCTGCAATTTCAGAAAGCAATTCTCTACGCTATTTTATAGGCAGACAACTGAAGTTAGTAAGTTACGGTTCTTCCACATGTATTAAGTTAACATAAAGTGAAGTATCACTTACATGAACAAATCCTACTTCCTTAAGTGTGAATTGTGTTAGTATCGTTGACATGAACAAAACCATCTACATGAAAGTAGTGAAATGATATGTAATGGTATCAAAAGTATTAGCACATTACATCAAAATGATACGTTTAGTAACTTTAAAAAACAAAATGTGAATGTTTAAATTGGCAATTCGGCACAAAATAAGCATCTAGATTTATAGGTCTATTTTTCATTTCTCTTAAAGTAAAATAAGATCACTGTAACTGAGGAAGCACAAGCCTAATCAATACTAAAGAGTCTTGAATGGTTTTATTCCATATTAACCTAAAGATGTTGCTTTACAGAGTGCAACTTGAGTTGTTGAGATTAGTTATGGTTATACTTAGGACAATCAGCCAAGTCAAATGCGAAAGACCAAGATAGTTTATTCTTTCAACAGATCACAATTGTGGCATACTATTTTGCGCATGTTCCCCTAAACAAGTTTTAGCAAGAAACCTTAACAATGACCCTTCAAACGCGAACCATTGCGTAAATGCAAAAACCACATATGATAAAAAGTTGTATAAGAATGTATATCCGAAGAAGAATGGCGAAAGGAGGCTCTCCAACCGTCGACAAAAACCGACGGCCGGAGAGGCAGCTTTTGGTAGGGTAGTCGCCTTTGGGTTACCTAGGTTTCCAGCTCGACATTGCGAGCCGACTAATCCTAAGGCGACTACCCTTTTGGATAGCCCGGAGTCGGCACAAGTGAACCTCCGTTTGCCACAACTAATTAAGGACTAGACTAATAGAGCAGAAATGCTCAGTTTGAAGAAAGTGGTTCTCTTTGTTGTTATAGTCAGACAAAACAGTCAGTGAGTTACAATTATTCCACGTGTACAAAGTTAACATGATGTGAAGTATCTTTATCATTGGATTATAAAAATTAATTGGTGTGTTGTACGCACAAAACCAACTAGATGATGGTAGTGAAATAACCACAACAGCAACCACAACATAATACAAATAAAAAAGCTTTACCAACCTTAATCCCAGACGAACTCTCCATGAAACTCAGCTTATACGTATTAGTACGAAAGCTGTGAAACAAACAACCTTGTCTTGGTAGCTGAGGCACTCCAAGATTCCCTTTCTCAGCACTGCTCAAAATAACAATCGGGATTAAAAAAACCCTATGAATCCAGAGTAGAAATAGAAGAAAAATTGCAGACCACGATGAGGTGACTGGACCACTTAAGTAACTACCATAAATAAGTCAAAAACCATCAAGGATGGCATCCGACTGTTTCCTTACAAGGAAATACCATAGGGCATTTGTTTAAGCTTATTTTGGGGCTTACGAGCTTATATGGCTTCGGCTAATTTATCATAAGCCCATTTTTTCGGCTTATTACGACATAATAAACTTAAATAAGCTTACAAGTTTCAAAATAAGCCCAAATATGTGGCTTATGAAACATAAGTTTGTAAGCCCAAAAATAAGCTTAAACAAACACCCGCTAAACCATAACCATGTCTCAGAGTTGTTTCACTTGAGTCTCTAAAACACTTTTTTTATCAAACGACTCATGTTTTAATGTTGGGAAAAAGAACTTAATTTAGTACACACAACCCACATTAGTACGAGTATTATTTTATAATCTGTTAGTTATACCGACACAATGTGCATATATTATATAAATGCTGGCGTGAAGTCTCAATTGCATAAAACATATATGGGGCATCCGATCATCAATTTCAAACAACGGGCATCCACATCATTTTCTCATTGCTAGTATTAAGAAAAGGACTTTCCCTATCACAACCGCCTTCCTTAATTCGGAAATATCACTAAATCATGTAACACTCAAGCTCTTTTCTAAACAGCTAAAGTTTTAAATTTTGTTTCAATGTTGTGTAATGTTTTTGAAAAAACAGACATACAGCATACATCACCCAGTTACATAGGTCGACACGTCTTACCGATAGTGCCCATACGGCATCACATTGCATAAAACAAATGATAGGGGCACCCATCATTGATTATAAACAACCGGAATCCGCGTAAACTACTTTAACTTAAAGTCTTTAAGCAATTGGCATTACGCGTCGACTAATGTAACCGGGTGATATAAGTTGTTGTATGGCTATTTTTTCAAAACCATTTCACAAATATAAAAATTTTAAACCTAGGCAACAACTGAAATCTACCTGGAAGGATCCATTTTGGCAGTTAAGGATTTAAGAGAAAAAAGGAGACCAAACGTGAGTTTATGATCTTGATTGGAATCAAGAGTACGGTTCCATTCTCTGTAAAGCAAACAAACAACATTTCTATTGAAAAGATAAATCATATGACCATTGTTTCCTGATGCTGTTGGTAATGGTATTGATGGACTTATCTCTGAATTGCATTTTTTCTTTTCCTTGTATTCTCTTCTCTTGTTTGATGATCAGTTGGTCAATCCCACTTTAAAATATAAAAAAATTCTATATCTTTTTCGAAATAGATGGCGGGATCCGCTAAAAAGTATACTTAGGCTGTGTTTAGGCTACGTTTGGTTAAGGGGCTATGGGGCTTAAATTTGAGAATCCCTTTTATAAATTTTGTGTGGCCTAGAAGTTTATAAAGGGCTTTTAAAATTATATGTCCAAGCCCTAGCCCAAAAATTGAGGCTAAAACTTTTATTAACCTCAAATATAAGCCTCAATAATAATCCTTAACTTAAACTAATTTGCCAAAAAATTTTATGAAAATAAAAATTTTAACTTGAACTATAATATAAGCTACACAAATATTAGCCGACTTGGGTTAAAGCTCCGTATAGCTAGGCACTTGTCAAACATACCCTTAATATTGGCTAGCTAGACAAAATCATACTCTCACTTTTTAATAAAAATATAATTTAGTGAAAAAATATTTTATTTGATTAGTTGAAAACTGTAATGGTACCACTTTTATTACATTTTATTATTTTTATTGTCTCCTGACAATAATTAAAAAAGTATACCGTATGTGATATTGGCTTACCGGACATTATTACTCATTTGAGATTATTAATCAATTTAATTCATCATTTTAGAGAGACAAGTGATTTGCACATTTGACTAAATGATTTGCACATTAAAAGTATTGTATCTTAACATTTATACAATTATAGGGGTGAAAATGAGTAAAAGTGATGTAAGAGTATAAATGTAAAAAAAAATAATACTTTTGAGTGTGCAAATCACCTCCTTTTTAGAAATGACTATTTCGGCTAATTTCATTATTTTTGAGAAATTGATATGTACACATATGGTTTTGATTGATACACATAAAAATATTTGCAAATAGACTATTATGCCATACTTTGTATTTAGTTCAAGATAAGAGTTATTTTACATATCAAACTTTTACCATCTCAAAATATTTCATCACCCTTGCCATCTAAAAAAAATCGATGGTTGAGATTAAAATCGTTTTATTATTCCATCTATTTTTATAATTTAAATATGTCTTAAACCGTTAATCGTTAAGCGAAAATAATTACAGCATCATGACGAGCATTTAATTATCTTCTATAGGCAAGACTTTGATATCGTGAAAAAGAAAAAAAAATCGTTTTTCACATTTTTTTCGTCTTTTTCAAATATGATATTTGCGTGAAAAAATCACGTGTGATTAAACACTAATTTGAATATCACATGTGATATTAGTCTTCATCGGATATGATATGTAATATCACGTGTGATATTAGTGTTAAATCACATATGATCATATGTGATTTATGTGATTAACACTAATATCACATGTGATATTCAAATAGTGTTTAATCACATCGATTTTTTTCATGTAAATTCGATAAAGAAAAAATGTAAAAAACATGAAAACACGAAAAAATTTTGTTGAAAGTATATCGAAGTCTTTATCTGAAAGATAATTAAATCTTGCATAATAATTTTTAATTAACGATTAATCTTATTGAAAAAATTAATATTTAAAAAATGATGAAAATGGGTTTTAAATTGTTTGGATTAATCCATTCATTCGTCGAATAAAAATGAATGATAGATGGAAGGTGAAGATTGATCCCGTCATATGTAGATAATGTTTATCATAAAATGTAAATAATGTTTATCTTAAATCTTAAATTTGGATGGCGAGGAGGTGAGTCGCTCACTTCTGCACCAGCGTCGCGTCGCTTTTTCTCTCTTTCACTTCCCTCCCGTCCCACTCACTCACATTTTTGTGGGCAAGGATATTACATATTCACCTTTCATTAAAATACCCATGTTGATGCAAAATCCTGCGCCTCGGTTATTGTCCGGATGTTGCGTCCTTTATCTTCTTGTCTGAAGGAAAGAAAGCAGTCCTTTCTACACAATGAGCAACACACGATAGCCGCGCGCCGGGTGTTATCCGAAACAAGGCTGGCGTGAAATTAGTAGGGGTAAGAGGTATAAATGCGATTAATAAATATGAGAGAGCAAGTGTGAAAAATTGAATGCAAGTATTAAATGTGTTGGGGTATTTATAATACTGTGATCCTTGAAACTGGTTCGCAGGGAGTAGGCGCGGCGAACTATATGACTATTCGGTGGGTGTCGGGCCATGTGGTGGTATAATCCCGTAAAATCTAGGAAGCGGCCGAAAAGGTTATGCACCTTGTCCGCTAGACAATAACCAAGCAGGTAAGAGAGTGGACCGTCCGGATGACTGGGTCCTCCGAACCGAAATATCGTCCGGACATCATGCCAACATGTCCCCCACAGTATTATGTTACGGATGAAATTTGGTAATGCAATACTAAATACTTGACCTTATTACAGCGTTGATTACGGTCTCGGTTTACAGCGTTAGTTTCGTGGAATGCATACAGGGCCTTAACATGTTATGAGGAAGTCTTCTTTAGCCTGTAAAGCTTGGGTTGGCCCGATGGGCTTGGACATCTTTTGGGCTTTGTCAGTATTACCAATTTTATAATCTGTAGGACGTGGTCGGCTCAGATGGTGCCACGTCACATTTTTACTGACTGATGAGACGTTTTGACAGTTTTCTAGGGTTACCTCAGTATATATACCACTTTTTACCTCATTAGTTTTAAAATATTACACACACAACTGCCTTCTCATAAACTGCCTTCTCATAGCATGACGTCGTTTCTTCACATTTTCCAAGGTTTGTTTCGTTCTCCTTTGTAATTACTTGTGTTAGCGCCATTTATTTTATAAAGATAACGTCGCCTAGTGAAATGGAATATATTCATAGTATCTTTCTTGGCGAGGACTAGTATCGTTTAAGTGGCAAAGTTGTAGTGTTTAGGCTTATAATCATCATGGCTACCAGCGGGGGTGTGGGGAATCATGAGGTTTGCGCTTGTTTCATTTTATCAATAAAATAATTTGTGTTAAAAAAAAAAAAAAAATGAACGTGATATCTAAAGAATAACAGATCCGAATACATCAACCTCGACTCAAATCTCTTCCAACTTCAAAAAATCTCATCCTATCCTACCTCAACTCCAATCTTCTAATAAAAAGAAAAACTTAAGATCTACTCATCTCAGATTCGATTCAAGTTTTTTTGTAATCTTTTAAAGATTATTTCAACCGAATCATTATCATCATCGACATCTCTGTGATATTTTACGAATTCAAAGAAACAATATAACAATATCATTATCTTTTTTCTTTGTTTCGATCAAGACTCGTCTGAAAAAAAACAATCATCTTTTCCATATTCGAAATTCAAAAAGGAAGATTAAAACAAATTTGTTTCATCTCCTTTTTCTTTCGATAAACAACTCACATGCGACTGTGTTAGGGAAAACGTTGTATCAGGCGTATTTTTTCTCCAAGATCTGTGTTGGTAGGAGAAAAGTTAGGATATGGAGGCGTATGTTTAAGGACAGAGATTGTGTTTAGGGTTTGATTATCTGAGCAAATAATTAGGGTATCCCATTTAATACCCGAATATTATTAGTGTTTGACATATATTGGATCTGGGCTCGCTTCTTATTGGATCAATATACCTCAATTTGGATCGGGTCTAATTATTCGATTATGGGCTGATTTATATAAGGATGGACTGGGCTAGTTGATTTACTCTTATACGATTGATGGATTACAAAATTGTTATCAAATTTTGTGTTATAAAATTTATAGATACAATTTTTTAATATTGGTTCAACGAGAGGTAATTTGGTCTCGACAAATTTTCACGGAGGATACACTATTCACGACTTGAGCAAAACATTTGAAAAAATGATTATGGGGTTTTTGTACGGTATTATTGATGCGAAATTGATGCGACGTTTCACAGGTGTACTTCTGTATCTTTGAGACATTGGTTGGCTGATTACAAGTCTCAAGATAACTTTTTGTGGCATTTTGCATAAGAAATTATGAATTGACAATCTAGTTATAATTGATGTAAGGAGTTCGTTATAGTCTTTCGCGTTGTATAGCTATCGGCTTTAAGGAGTTACGTTGTAGTCTTCGATGTCACGGCGTTGTGGATTGTTAAAAATATAGAACAAGCGATGAAGTCACATAGTTGGGATGTTTACTTCATTTTCAAGTTAGTCGTGTCGGGTTGTCTCCGTATGTGGTCATTCTTATTAGTAGGGTGAATTCAAGGAGGTTCGATTCGAGGTTGATTTTGAGAAGTATTGAGTATATTTTTGCGACATATTCTCACGGAAATTATACTCAAACTAAGTTTTAAAATTGCATCAAGAAAAAGGTAATCTGGCATGTCGCAACATTATGATGATTAGATAGCTCATGACCATCGGGAGGAGAAGTTGGTGTTTCATCTTTCGTGATTGGATTGACGAAGGGAATTGTGCTTAAGGCAGAAGAAGGAGAAGTAGTGTGTGTACATCGAGGATTTTTACCAACTTGGATGCAATACTAAGTGAGTTATGTTGTTATGATGTTCCCAAAACGACAACCAGTGTGCTACAATCAAGAGTCTTCTTTCTCCGCTGCGTGTTTGAAGACTAAAGAGATTTTAAGAAAGAGTTGTCGATTTAGGAGGGAGCAAAAGAAAGAAAAAGGCTCACTAGTTAGGAGGGAGTAATAACCTAACTAGACCGTTCTGAGTTTAAGTTTAGAGCTACAAGTTTGTCTTGGTCAGCGCCAAAGATCAAATCTTGAGATCGTCGGAAGAGAGAACTTCAAGTTTGCCTTAGTATCTAGACTACGAGACTCGCACTTCAACAACGTCAACATAGTTTATTATTATTGTAATTTACTTTGTTTATGTATTTATAGGTCTCATTGTAACCATTAGCGTGTGCGATATCTTGGAGGAGATTGTTAGCCTCCATTATTTTATAAAGATAACGTCACACTAGTGAAATGGACTAGATTAAATAGTATACTTTGCCCGAGGACTAGTATCGTTTAAGTGGCAAAGTTGTAGTGTTTGAAACTATAAATACTGTCATGACTCTACATGAAGGGGTGTGGAATTCATGAGGTTTGTGATTGTTTCATTTTATCAATAAAATACTTTGTGTTTTCTCCACCCTCTCACTACTTTCTCTCTCTAAAACTATGAATTCATTCATCATGTTTGATCAACCTAGACCTCCCGAACCACATAAATTAGATATCTCTTCGGTCCTACAACTTGTATATTTTCCTTCGGCATCTTTTAGTAATGGCCGATCATAGAATCGGGGAAACAGCCACTCCAATCACGGAAAATGTAGCCGTACCTCAGACGGAGGCTATGGCCGAGACCTAGAACCAACCTTATGTAGTGCCTAAGTTTGACATGCACATTTACACATCCAAATTAAAGCAGTCCGAACTAAATGACATAATTGCCGAATTTGGAATTCCTACCAATTTACATCCTCAACTACCTCCGGAGGGTATGACCATGGATAAATTACCGGAGGACAAGATCGGAGTCTACCCTCATCAGTTGGACACCGGCGGGGTTAGGATTCCTTTTTCTTCCTTCTTGTTATCCATTATGAAACATTTTAGGGTTCATTTTTCTCAACTGGTTCCGCTGGGGTTAAATCGCGTGATCCTTTTAGAGATAAGATGTTCCAGTTTAAATATCCAACCTAGAGTTTCGTTATTCCGGGCGTTCTACCGCTTATGTAAACAGGGACATTGGTTTTCTTTCGAAAATCGGAGGGGTAAGAAGGCCTTAAAATGCTTCAAAGAAGTAATTACGGGTTTAAAACATTGGAATGAAAAATTCTTCCTCAAAGTCCGAAGGGCAATTCCGCATGCTATGGCTTGGAGGCACAAAGATTCAAAAATTTCAGATGAATTTCCAACTACCTTTCCGGAGACTGACGCTGAGAGGCTAAGTCAGACCATTATCTTGTTACTTAAACCCAACGTGAGTTTACTATGGATGTGCCACCTTTCCCTGGTTTTCAAGAATCCGGATTTCGAGCCTATTCTAAAGGATGCCGAGGGTCATGGTAATTATCTTCCCAGTCTGAGTTATATTATGGGTATGCGATATTTCTCTCTGTTTTTCCTTAAGAGTTTGATTTTTCTTTCTTTGGCAGTTGTTGATATGCCGGAATACCTCGAGATTCCTGAATGGAAGGGAACGGTTATCAGCAAAGGTCCTCCCATGGATCCCAACCAAACTAATCCAAAACGGACGACCGACCCACTGGGTGTTGGAGAGCCTATTCCACCCAAGGATCAATTGACTCGCGGGGCTGAAGAGGCGGATCCGGAAGTCGTGGCAGCCCGAGAGAAAAAGGAAAGGGAAAATGCTGCCAGGCTTGCCGCTCGTAAGAGAGGGGGAAGGGACCTCCACCGTACCAAACAAGCGAAAAAAAAGGCGAGGTACACAAGTAGAAACTATTTCCTCTGGGAACCTGTCTTAGATGTTGACCCCCTGAACCAGGCTGATCCTGGAAATGATCAAGAGGGTGGGTCAGCCCGTAACCAAGTTCCGAAGAATATTGAGGTTGCTGTTGGTGGAAGTGGTGGCAACGGACCCCTTGATGAAGGGATGGATGAGAACGTGGAGAGAAGTGTCCAACGGACACCCACTCCCCAATGACCGGCGCGGATCTCTGGGGAATTCTCTTCTCGCGATTCCGATGGTAAGCGCACATTATCGTCCTTCTTTTGTGTATTTGCTATTATTATCATTATTATATATATATATATATATATATATATATATATATATATATATATATATATATATATATATATATATATATATATATATATATATATATATATATATATATATATATATAGGGGAATGGATCGGGTGGGTTTCAAGCTTTTAAGTAGGGATGGTGCGTAAATATCACGATAGCTTTTTAAAAAAAAAATTCAAAAAATCGAAAAATTAAAAAATAAAGAGGATGATAAATTATTAAGAATCATTGAAAAAATTTCAAAAAAATCGTTTCATGATTAAAGGTATTGTGATATTAAGGTCGATTTTGAATTTTTACAAAAGTCAATATCGATCTTAATATCACATTCACTTTTTTTAATACAAATTGTTAATATCACACTAATTTTTTTGATATCACACTACTTTTTGTTTTTACTAATATTATTAATATCACCGTTCATTTTTAATAAAAAATGTTAATATCAGTTCTTTTTACTATCAGGAACTTTTTTCTTTTTTAATATAATTGTTAATATCACCGTAACTATCATATGTTTTTAATAAAATTGTTAATATCATAGTAACTATCATATGTTTCTTAATATCAAGGTTCATCTTTACATGTAAAAAACTTAAATATCACGATTGGTTTTATAATATCATCATTTTATAATATCACGGTTTCATAATATCACACTAATACTCATAATATCGTTAATATCACGGTAGAACTCATAATCAAGAAAACAAAAAGTGCTCGGAAAAATTTGAAAAAATAAAAAATGAAAGAAGATAACAATAGTAAGGTTATTTCAAAAGGAAAAAATTAAAAAATCGTTTACATGGTCGATTGCTACTGAGTGAAGTTAGCGAGATCTTGACTTTTTACAAAAGGTCAAGATCGGATCTAAAATGGGTGGTCAGGATCTATCCGTGCGTCCGCACTAAAATTAAAAATCCGCATGATCCTCACTATATATATATATATATATATATATATATATATATACTAACTTCATAACCCGACCAATGGGCGGGTTAAACTCATAACATTGCTTGACGAAATGTAAATGGACATACGTAATAATGAATAATGGAAAATATCTTAAACACAAAATTGTAAAGAAAAAAGAAAAGTGTTCACGTAATATATGTAAAAGAACAATGAAAAGTGAGTTGATAAAATGGATGGTCCTTATTTATATCGACATGCCCGATGGGCGAGCGAGCTTCATAATGATCATTTACGAATATATATGATGATGAATGCAATAACCGATTTCCTATGGTTAGTACAATAACTACATTAGCCGTCGTTACATAAGTTGTAATAGTCAGGTTAACATGCTTTGAGGAGGTCATTTTACAGCAACCTCAAGCTGAATTGATAAACATGTCTTCTTGTTTCTTGAACATCACTTCAAATTTTATGTGAAAAAGAAAACAAAGATATATGTAAATGGCTAAATGAGGTTGCTGAAAAAGGTTTATTCTTTTTTGGATAATTATGATATAAGGTAAAGCAACCACATTGGTCAACAAAATTTATAGAGATCATAAATGAAAGATAAAGATTAAGTGGAAATATCAGGCTAAATGGTAAAACTGATTAGCTGCTTAAGCGGTATAAATCAACATGTACATACTTAACTATACATATATTATATGAAGGTAATAGTAATGAATGCATAAAAAGTTATGAATGACGATAATTATGTCTCAACACATTTAACTATCGATATCGTTGAAGTCTAACCTTTTGTTGGTGAACTTGGTGCTCGTCAAAATACTATTTAAAGATTATTTGAGTTGGCAACTATATGGCTGCTGAACCATCAAAATACTATTTTAAGGTTTTGAAGTATCAATTCTGTTTTGTTAATTTAATTTTAGCTATTCACCCAAGTGTGTTTGCCATTCTTGATCGTATTTTGTATTTACTAAAAGAGCGGCTAGATTCTATTTTTACAGTGGCTTTCGACTAAATTTTGCCTTTTTTTTAGCCAGCATGCTTGAAAATTTTGAAATTTTACAAGTGTTACATATGTGGTCGATTAGCAAAACCATAAGTCACTAAATAAAATGAGCAATAAAAAAACAAACAAACCTGCACTGGCCAACAGTCAAATAAAGCATGTGAACAGATTTCTTGCGGACTTCATCTTTTGTGCTTTCTTTTTCTACAAACATGAATTCTTGTTCAGGTGGCGTTGATAGTCGCTGATTTGGTCATATGCTATTCCCGGATGCCTACGTGACCGGTTTCAAGACTGGAGTGTATGTTGGGGGCGCTGGTTCAGGATTTGGTGCTGGCAATTCCAGCGGGTGTGGGTCGAGGAATTAATCCAAAATGAAGTCAGGTCTTCTACTTATTTTGGTTGTGTCAAAGTGAAACTTGAAGATATGCGTTCTTCCTTCGAGTTCTTTCAGTAAGTCTGGAAGTTGATAAGGGTCCTTGTTTTCAAGTGTGGATAGTACCTCACTCGAGTATGTTGTTCTTGTATTTGCCTGTGGACTAAAATAGGTCAAGGAGATGGTGTTGTTGTCATCCTGGATAAACGCTTTGAAATAATAACTACAGTTATTGCAGAAAAGTATGGTTGTTAATGAATAAGTTATAGATAATTGTTACTATAGATAGTAAGTTATAAAGTGGTATGCGATTTTAGTCATGGTAACGTTACCTGTGCTCATGAATTTCTTGAGGCCCATGGTTCTTGCATTTTGGTACTGGAAATTCGTCGTTGACCTTTCTCCCGCAAGTTGAACATCTTTAATAATATCATGGCTTCAATGTGTTGATTTTTAGTATAGTTGATTCAATAGTGAATATAACACGTTGTATTATAAATTTTTCAATTTGTGGTGCATTTTTGTAGTAGACAAAGGTTTGCATGGTTACCTGATAATTTTGGGGGTTACCTTTGAGCAACTATATATATATATATATAGTTGAAAAAACCTAGGCGGCTCTCCTTCAGGCGGAAGAAACACACATTTCCAATGATAAATCTGTCCTAAAACTTTGAACACGTACGACCCTCTCCCATTATTTTAATGGACTCGTCATAATCAACACCTGTCATACCGAACATCTGGTTATATGCACGAATGTTTTCCATAAAGTGATGGTCTTTGAATAACTGTTCGCATGTACGTAAGACAACTCTGCCACCTAAACAACAACGATGATACCTTGGGCGGGCATATGTAGAACCGCTATTTATACGTTCTTCATACCAAAAAGCAGCGCAATGTTCCTGAGATGTGTTGCATCTTCTCGGTAAATGTAACCCGATGGTGGTTACGAAGCATGGATAAAGAAAAAGGACAAATAAGAACGAATAAACATAATATAAAATCAAAATTCAACCACTAGCGGTAACAAAATTCAATTTAACCTAAAGGTGAAGAGTGTGAAGACGTAACTTTCGTTTGTATATTATAGCCACGACTACTTTTTTCAATAGCAACATCTGTTTAGAAAACCAAATATAAATAAATGATATGAAATAACAGGTAATATCACATATCTATACATATGCATGTATCACATATATCAAACATATGCATGTATGCATATTACCTTCACTAATAAAGTTCTGGGTTCAACACTTTGACCAAAGCTGTGATCTCCTTGTTGTTGCGTGCTACCCGGACCTATTACAGTAAAGAATCACGAATACAATGTAAAGCAAGCGATAATTTAAACCAATTGGAAGATGCGGAACACGAGTCCACAACCCTTGGTTAATATCATTTGGCATGCTCTTTTGTTGCAATTGTAGCGTTGATCGACCATAGACACATCGAAATAGTTGCTCCACATTCTCGATGGCATCTTCTTTTCTTGGCTGAAGTGGTCGAGTAGTTGATGTTCCCATGATTTTGTGCATATTGAGTGAAACAATGGCAACATTATAAGCGTGACACATCCGGATCAATATGCAAGAACAATTCATATACTGTAATGAGCTTTAGTTGAAAAAATAAGGTTCATCTAATGGGTCATTTAACACCCCTGTTCAAAAACTATACGAGCTTTAGTTAAAAAAAATAACATGACCATCAATAGGCATGTACCTATTGGACACCCATATTCGATGGGGTATGTCCCATGGGTGTTTGGCTGTTTAGAATAACTTTTCTCCCGCAACAATAGAATCCGTGTGACTGTCAAACAATATAATTAAAAGTACTCAGTTTGACCGCAAAGTTCAAAATGCAAGACTTTTCCCGATTAAAACAAAACTAATTAAGCTTAAAAGTACTCAAATTTTTGTACATACCTTGTAGGACCTTTACCATCAAGATGAGAAATAAAATCAAACAAAGATTACAACTTCAAAATTTTCAGATTAAACTATTAATCATCAACAAAAAATCATTAATCATCAACAATACAACTTCAAAATTTTCAAATTAAACCATTAAGCATCAACAAAAAATCAAACTCTTTTTATCATCGATAAACTACTAACCTTCAATAGATCCCCAATTTGAGTTGAAAAGAAACTTAATACATGAACATACAAAAAAATTATTGAGATTCAAAAGATCCCAAAATCGTACCTTTAGTGTATCATCATTAATTTTGACGGTTAATCTGCTCAATCAGATTCTACCTACAAAAATATAAAAAAAATGACCAAAATAAACAAAAATTTCTTAAATAAATGAAGATGATGAGGAAAAGAATCATAATTTTTTTCCAGCAAAGAATCAAAAAATAGTTAATTCATCGATAAATAAATGAAGATATGATGAGGAAAAGAATTTGATGGTAATGTAACAATTTGTATTTGAATTATTCTGATTTGATAAGGTTTTGAAATGTGCAGCGAATGTTGAGGGAAGGTTATGAATCACCTTTGACTGGCATTGAATTTTAGTGTAAAAGCTGCATATATGAGTAGAAACTGAAGTATATTAGTTTGGAAGTAGAAGATAAAACACAAAATGTGGATTGCCTTAGTGGTAGAGGCTTTAGGTTTCATCAATGTTGAGACCCGTGTTCGATTCTTGGCTGCTACAATTTTTTTTATAATGTAACGGATGTAGTGCCATGGTGGCATTTCCACCTCATCGTAGAGGTGCCATGTCAACATTAAAATGCCTAGTAAGCATTATACATGTGTCATGTTTAGTCCGTATATATGTATAGATATATATATATATATATATATATATATATATATATATATATATATATATATATATATATATATATATATATATATATATATATATATATATATATATATAGAGTGAGGATCATGTGCGGATTTTTAATTTTTAGTGCGGACGTGCGGATAGATCTGGACCACCCATTTCGGATCGATCTTGACTTTTTATAAAAAGTCAAGATCTATCTAACTTCACGGTAGCAATTGACCATAAGCGATTTTTAATTTTTTCCTTTTGAGCGAACCTTACTATTGTTATCTTCTTTCATTTTTTATTTTTTGATTTTTTACGAGCACTTTTGTTTTCTTGATTATGAGTTCTCTAGTGATATTAACGATATTATGAGTATTAGTGTGATATTATGAAGCGTGATATTATAAAATGATGATATTATAAAACCAAGCTGTGATATTTAAGTTTTTACATGTAAAGATGAACCTTGATATTAAGAAACATATGATAGTTACTATGATATTAACAATTTTATTAAAAGCATATGATAGTTACGGTGATATTAACAATTATATTAAAAAAGAAAAAAAAGTTCTGTGATAGTAAAAAAGAACCGTGATATTAACATTTTTTATTAAAAAGGAGCGGTGATATTAATAATATTAGTAAAAAAAACAAAAAGTAGTGTGATATCAAAAGAAAGTTAGTGTGATATTAACAATTTGTATTAAAAAAAGTGAATGTGATATTAAGATCGGATCTTGACTTCTTACAAAGTCGAGATCGATCTTACTATCTGGATCGGATCTTGACTTTTGTAAAAAGTCAAAATCGACATAATATCACAATACCTACTAATCATGAAAGCGATTTTTTTGAAATTTTTTCGTGATTCTTAATAATTTATCATCCTCTTTATTTTTTAATTTTTTAGATTTTTTGATTTTTTTTTTAAAAGCTCTTTGTGATATTCGCACCATCCCTGCTTAAAAGCTTGAAACCCACCCGATCCCTTCCCTATATATATATATATATACGGGTTATGTTGACTTGCATTTGTATACCTTCAGGTTTTTCTGCTCACCATTTCGGTCCTTCCCAGCGTGTTGTTGAGAACATAACTTGGAGGAGTCTGGTATGCTCTTTCTTCCTTATCCTTCTTTATTTCCCCTTCTCTTTTTTTTATATTCTAACCTTGCCCCCTCATTTTTTTTGTTGTGTAGACGAAGCGGCAAACATCTTTGTTCCCAACTGGACCTTACAAGACCATGTCCGTATTGACTCCTTACGGGCCTGCAGAGAGCTTATTGACAATCTCTCTACTCCGGCTGAGCAAGAAGCACTCGGTAAGCTGAGTAATGTCCACCTGACTTGCCGAGCATATGAAGAATTTGGCTTGAGCTTGGTGACTCAAGGAGAGCTTTTGAGATGATTCAGGACTCTCAATTCAGAATATCAGAAACTCTCTCATGCTTACGAAGGTTGTTAGGAGATGTCTGAAAGGCTAGAAGCTACTGAAGAAGATCGGGACCGGCTATTGGAGCAGTTTAAGAAATTGAAGGTTGATCATGAGGCTGGTATCGGTGGGGAGAGGGGTTCGGAAGATGAGGTTGACCGAGTGACTAGGGTGAAAAACGAATGGAGGGAAGCCTCATCTTCACAAGCTGAAAGAATCAGGAAACTGGAGAGTGTACTCAATACCAGAAACCACTCTCTAGAATCTTTAAAAAAGGATAACGAGAAATTAGATGCGGAGGTTTCCCAAGCCGAGGTGATCAAGAAAAATACTGTTCGGTCTCTTCTTCCGACGACCGTTCGCCAACTGCTAGACAGTCCGAAGTACAAGAAAAATCTTGGCAAGGTGTACAGTCTAACTTATCAGGCCGGGTTTGTTACAGGGAAGTATAGGGAGAACAAAAGAGCAGATTGGTAAGGCCTTGAAGAAAATCTCCAAAGTCAATAGGGATGCTCCTCGTTTATGGAAACTGAAATATAAAAAGCTTTTCTCGGCTGAGTATCCCTACATCCGGAAGCTAGTCGATTCGTATCGAATTCCCTTGGGAGATTTGACAAACATGTATCAGGACGTTCCAATTTCTCGAGAGGCTGTTGGTCCCTCTGTTCGTCCTACTGTGGTCGATCAGGCTATTGTTACTGTGAATTCTCTGGATGAAGATGCTCTTGCAGAAAATTTTTAAGTTTTGGATCTTTATTGTCTTTTCACAGTTTGTACTTTAACAATATTCTGACTATATTTTGTATTATTTGCCGGCTGGTTGTAATAACAACTTGTTGCAGTTTGTGTTTTGGGATGACTTTTATCATTATTATCATTACTACTGTATATATATATTTTTTGTATGCATGCATGCGTATTTTGTTCTTCCTTGGTGATCTTGCACCAATGGGCATCTTTAGATTTTTCTAAAGGCATCCGGCCACATAGGCCGAGCATCCGACAGGTGTTCGGGCATCCACAATGACTTTACTAGGGCATCCATTTTTGGGCATCCAGAAAATGTGCTCGGGAGTCTGTGTGGTTGTGCCACCAGGCATCCATAGCAATTTTTTGCATGGGCATCCGTATTCAGGCATCCGAATGATATTTCTCGGGCATCTGAATCATGTTACTTCGGGCATATTCATAATTTATTCGTTAGGTTCATCTCTGACGGCGGCCAGCCGTCGGGATTGTTATTCGTATCACACGTAAAGTTACGGAAAATTGTCTCCTTATCACAGGAAGACTATATCATCACGATTTAAAAGGAATTGTATTGTTACAACAGGATAAGAATTCTAATCACAATAACGATTATAAAAAGCAATTTCTAAGGTTTGTCGCATGCCAGGTCCGAGGGACCTCCTTTTCTTCCATCGTTTGCAATTTATAAGAGCCATTATGATATGATCCCACAATCCTGTAAGGACCTTCCCAATTAGCCCCAGCTTGCCTTGATTTTCTACCCTGCTTGCCTCGTTTTTCCTGTAAACAAAATCCCTGACTCTAAAGCTCATCGGCTTAACCCTCCGGTCATAATACTGTTCCACCTGTGACTTATACTTTGCTTCTTGTATGGCTGCATTTTCTCTTCTCTCATGCAACAAGTCTAAGTTCAGATGTTGCTAATCTTCATTTTGCTCTTCCCGAAACATTAGTGTCCGGTGTGTGGGCATGCCTATTTCTTCCGGAATCACAACTTCACTTCCGTAGGTTAAACTGAATGGGGTTTCTCCATTTTTAGTTTTGAGGGTCATCCGGTGAGCCCACAGGACGTTGGGCAATTCATCCATCCACTTCGTTCCAGTCCTAACCTCGTCTTTATCCCTTCCATCAAGCTCTTATTTGCTCGTCCTACCAACCCATTAGCTTGTGGGTGTGCAACTGCAGTGTTCATCTGTCTAATCTTCAGCTTCTCACACCAGTTTTTGAACGAGTCATTGACAAAATTAGTTCCATTATCAATGACTATAACCCCCAGTAATCCATACCTGCACACAATGTTCTCCCACACAAACTTCTTGACGTCCTTTCCTATTGTCCATGCTAATGGTTTTGCCTCCATCCATTTTGTGAAATAATCTATAGCCACAATGACATACTTCACCTTTCCTGGCGCTTCCGGAAGGGGTCCCAAAACGTAAATTCCCCACTGATAAAAGGGCCACGGGGCCATAATAGAAGTCAACAATGTTTTTGGGAGCTTCGGCACTGGTGCATGTATCTGGCAAAACTCACACTTCCGGATTTCATCCCTTGCATCTCGGTGCATAGTAGGCCAATAACACCCCTGCCTCATCAGCTTAGCCACTACCATTCTAGGACCTGAATGCATTCCACAGCATCCTTCGTGTACCTCACGTATTATGTAATTGGCTTGCAGCGGCCCCACACACCTCAACATTGGTCCTAAATATGATTTTTTGAAGAGGACTCCTCCTTCCATCACGTAATGAGGGATTTTAATCCGGAGGCTTCTCGCTTCGTTTGGTTCCGTCGGCCATATCCCTTTCTGCAAACACTTAACAATCGGCGTCATCCAATTATCTTCCTCTTCCTCCACTATGGCATTTACACTGTCCTCCTCTCCGGACGGCTTTTCTAACACTTCCACCAAAACTTTCTTGGTAAGGTGATCAAAAGCTACTGACGCTAACATGCTTAGTATGTCCGCCTTCTGATTTTGAGCCCTCATAATGTTGCAGATATTAAAGCTCTTGAAATCGGAGATGTGTCCCTTGGTCTGGGCCAAGTATCGTTGCATACTTTCCTTGGTCGCCGTGAACTCCATTGATCTGACTAGCCACCAGCTTGGAATCAACACGTACATCCAGGGCTTCTATCTTTAGCTTTTTTGCAATCCGGAAGCCAGCTAAAAGAGCCTCATACTCAGCTTCATTGTTGGTACTTGCAAAATTAAGTCGTAGTGCATATGCTAGTTCCTCCTTTGACGGTCCGATGAGTACCAGTCCTGCCCCGAAACCTTTTTTGTTTGATGCACCATCCGTATACAATACCCATTTGTTAGTGCTAGTAACTTCAAACACTCCATCTCCTTTTCTCTTCTTCTCCGGGAACCCTGTTTCCACCGGTATTTCTGTGAGGAAATCTGTTAGTACCTGAACCTTGACTACACTTCTAGGAACATAGGTGATATTGTATGCTCCTAGTTCGACCACATACTTGACCAACTTTCCGGAGACCTCTGGCTTGTTTAATATTTGCTTGATGGGTTTGTCAGTGATGACTTTGATGGGATGAGCCTCGAAATACCTTCGTAATCTTCTAGACATGTGCAACAAACACAGATCCAGCTTTTCTATGGGTGCATGGTTTCTTTCGGCATCATGCAGCGTCCGGCTAACATAATGCACCAGCGATTGTCTTCCCTCTCTTTCTACTACTAATACCGCGCTCACAGTGCCCTGGGATGCCGCTAAATATACAAACAGTTGTTCTCGAGGCTTCGGAGTTGATAAGGAAGGTAGCTCTAAGACCACCCTTTTCATTTCCTGAAAAGTTGCTTCAGCTTCCTTCGTCCACCAGTATTCATCCATGTTTTCCTTGGTGATATTTTTAAGATTATCAAAGAAAGGTAATGACCTCTCTGCAGATCTAGCCAAGAATTTGTTCAGAGCTGCCAACTTTCCGCTCATGCTTTGCATCTCCTTGAGTATTTTCGGAGACTTCATCTCCATGATCACCATGGTCTTCCTGGGATTCGCCCTTATGCCTTCCGAAGTTACCATGTACCCTAGGAACTTTCCTTCCTCCACACCAAATGAACATTTCTTCAGATTCAACTTCATGTTTACTCGCCTGAGGTTATCAAAAGTTTCTACAATGTCGGCTATCATGTCCCGTTCGGTTTTGCTTTTTATGACCATGTCGTCCACATATGCCTCCAGATTTCTGCCTATCTGTGAGTGGAAAGCCGAATCTACCAGACGTTGGTATGTGGTCCCTGCGTTTTTTAGGCCGAAGGGCATCTTAGTGTAACAATATGTTCCCTGTTATGTGTAAAAGGCGGTTTTCTAATTGTCTTCCACATCCATCTGGATCTGATGGTAACCTTTATAGGCGTCCGAGAAGCATTTATACTTATATCCAATGACGGATTCAATCTTCCAATCAATTTCTGGTAGGGAATAATAATCGTTGGGGCATGAGGAGTTCAGGTTTTTAAAGTCGATACACATCCTCCAGCTTCCGTCGCACTTCTTTACCAACACCGGATTTGATAGCCATGTGGGGTATCTTACCGGCGAACTATTCCGGCTTTCACCTACTCTTCCACTTCCCTCGTCACTACCTGATTCTTTTCTTGTGAGAATGTTCTCCTTTTTTGCACCACGGGAGTATCTGAGACGTTTACATGAAGGGAATGTTGAATCAAACGTCTGGGTACTCCGGTCATATCTGCCGGCTCACAAGCAAAAACATCTTTGTTCTTTCTTAGCATCTCGATAAGTTTCCTTTGGCATTCCCGAGAGAAGCTGGTCATTATTGTTACACGCTGTTTCGGGAATGCTGCGTTAACCAATATATCTTCCGTTGGACCCGTTTCCTTCAAACTTTCTTGAGTTCCATCCCCTATTACTCCTTTCTGAGAGATGGTTTCCCCGGTTTCTTGTCTTTCTTTCAATCTCCGACACTCCGGGTAGTTAAGGTGGCTATTCCTCCTGGGGTAGGGAACTTCATCATGGCATGAATGGTTGAGGGTATGGCCCTTAACTCCCTTAAACCGGACCTTCCCAGTATTACATTATAAGGCGAAGGGGACCTTACGACTATGAACTTCATAGTGGTCCTTCGGAACAAACCATGTTCTCCAAAACGTACCTCTAGTTCAATTTTTCCCAAAGGTTGAATAACTTCGCCCGAAAATCCAACTAAAGGCGAATTCGTTTCTTGCAGTCTGGACTTGACGGAGGGATAAAGATTGTTGAAGGAATGTTCATACATAACTTCTACAGATGCTCCTTCGTCAACAAAAACCCTTCGGACCAGATAACCTTATATCTCCACTTCAGGAATCAAAGGTTCTTCTGACAAATCGTCAGTGGTTACACGGGGAAAAGTTATGGGGACATTCATCAACTCTTCATCTTGGATTCTCGTCTTCCTCTTCTGGTTTTTTGATTAATGATTGACCATATTGATCACTTCACCCTTCCCATTGTTCTGTCCCCTCGGTTTGTCCCTTCCTCTCTGCTGCATATTTTTCAACAGGTGGTCTAATTTTCTTGATTCAAGAGCTATTTCCAGCTGATTTCTTAAATGATAACAATCATTCGTGAGATGGCCCTTCTCTCCATGGTATTCGCAGTATCTATCTTCATTTTCTTTACTGGGTTTTCCTTGCAAAGGTGGTGGGGGAGGTAGATTCAGATGGTGCTCTTTGGCTAGAATTTCCTTCGGCTGCTTAGATAAAACTGAGAGCATGGAGCGATGATTATCCAGCTTACCTAGCTCGTTGCGCCAATACTCATTGCGTGGAAGGGTATCAGCTTTGGGAGCAACATAGGGAGAATACGCTTCCCTTTGTTTGAAGTCGTTTCTATCCCACGACCTCCGATCGCCTCTTCTTCTGTCTCCAAATCCTCCTCTGGATGTTCGATCCCTTACTGACAGAAGGTTGCTCCTTCGATATGACTCCTTTAATTTTCCTTTCGGTAACTCAGTGCTTTTGTACGCTTCCTCCGACCGAACGTAATCATCCACCCGAATCATCATTTCTTTGATAGTCTTCGGCACTTGACCGGAGAACTTTTTGGCCAACTCCGGACATCAATGGGCATTCATGAATGCCGATATCCTCATTAACTCCGGTACTCCCGGTATCCTGCTAGCTTCATCGGTCCATCGTTCTTTGAAATTCGGTAGGGTTTCATTTGCCCTTCTAACTATCCTTGTGATTTTTGTCGGGTCTTTTATAATTTTCTGCCGCAACGCAAACCTGGTTGTGAATTGTTCCCTCAAGTCATCCCAACTATCGATGCTTCCCGGTTCTAGGTTACTGAACCACCCTTGTGCAGCCCCATCCATAGTCTGTTGAAACATTCAACACCATACGGGCATTGGGCATTCTCCCTGTGTTAGGAATTGGAAATTCCATAATGAAGTGTCGGTCACCCCAAATATAATCTAGCATAATTTAGCTCATAGACATATCGTTATTTACGTTATTTGTTAGTTTATTAGTTAGTTATTAGCGTAGTTTAGTTTAGTGCAACACCGTGGAGGAAGGACGGGTCTTTACCCACTATATACATGATCCACAGGCCGTCAGGAGGTCGTTTAGTTTGTAACTATAAATACCCTTCCCACTAAGGGAAGGGTGGTGCTTTTCTCATAATCTAACCTTACATTTGTTTGTTTATCTCTCTAGAAAACACCCTCTCCTCTCTTCATCTCTCTAAAATGGCTATCTTGTTTAATCATAATCCAAGACCACCCGAATCATTTAAACAACATAAATATCGATCCTTACAATTGGCATCGAGCCTAGGTTTTGTTGTTTTGGTGATTCGAATGGCTTTATCTGACTTTTGATGTATTCGTATATCACGGTTTATGGGCTAGAGGTTGATGTGGTTTGGTTTACATTATTGATGTGTGTTTAATGAATTTGGTTAATGTTTGTTTATGGTCATTGAACATGTGTCAAATTCGTAGTTTTAAAATTTGTTTTAGCATGTTAAATTTGGTGTTAATTTGTTGTTTAACATGGTTTGGCTTAGCACTCGCTACTATAATTGGTCTAACTCTTGTATATTGCTAATCTGGTTCAAAATGGTTTATTCTTGGTTTTGTAAACTGCAGTTTATGTTATTCTTCAAAGCGGTTTGTGACTTATTTCTTCAAAGAGACTTGTCATAACTGTTCGGATGCAATGTACCAGAAGCAATTTGTGTATGAAACGGGTTCACTTTTAAGTCAAAAGCGACTTGTCTATTATTGGTCAATGGAAGAGGCGACTAGTCTTTAATTTGGTAAAAAAGTCAAAGCGACTTGTGTCAAATTTGTTCCCTGCGTTTTGACGCAAGGGGTAGCGATTTGTCAAATTAAGTCACAAAGCGATTTGGGTTTAAAGGTGCATTTTATAAGATTAAATGAAGCGGTTTGTTAAAGTCCATGGTGATTTGCGCATGCGGTTTGACTAATCAGGCAGTAAAGAGGTAGAAAGATTCGTACAACCAGATAAAAACCATGTATTCAAACCAAGTGAACAAGAAACCACATAAACATCTGATTCAAGGCATCAAGCATCAACATAAACAATTTCATTGACCAAAAGTATCATACATCATCATACAATCATCTCATGGAATCAAGCATCATCAAGACTTAAACTACAACAAACAAATTTGAATCTCAGTTCATGTCATGTATTCTCATATCACATCAAGACTCGTAAAGATCCTTCACACGACTCATAAACCATCATTGATCATTGTGAAGATTTACTTCATACACATATTTTCGAATACAAAGATAAGAATTATAACATGAGTGTTATCTTCTTTCTTTTGCTTCGCTCAAAGGTCTATTCATGTCAAAACATTCAAGCTTATAGTAGATCTCAGATGTGGTCATAAAAATCATACAAACCTAAATTGATTTTGTATTCTCAACCATATCTCTTCATTGATCTAAACTGGTGATAATTTTTGAATTCAAGAAATGAGTGTAACAAGAATGTTAACTCAGTTTCGTGGCTCGTAAAAGAAAAGAAGAATCAAAACAAGAGTGCTCGTTTACTATATTTAGTTCGGTTTAATTTTACAAAAACAAATCTTGTTAACTAAATGGATATGATATACCTACCCGTGTACGTCACAAAACCCTCGAGCCATCCCTGTGGCGAGGTCATGACACCTGGTAAAATCTTACTCGATCTGATTTGAATTCGTGGGATAAGGGGAAACGTGGTGTTTGAAATGGTTTGTGAAACCTTTATCTTGTGATGTTGCGTTTTTCTTTGGTGGAGACTGCGTTTGATTAAACCTTTTTCTTGTGGTAAAATGTGTGTGATTAGGGAGTGCTATGGTGACTGCGTTTGTTTTCGAGAGAGTGTGATTAGGGTTCAGATAGAGTGTGTGTGATGTGTGTTAAATACTCGAGTAATTAGGGTAAAGGTGTAGAATAAATCGGGCCTTTGTGGGTATTAACAGTTTTTGGCCTTGGGCCGCATGTGGATTTGGACAGGTGGTGATTTCTATTATTGGACTGGACTGAATTTGTGGGGAGTAAAAATATTGGATCCGAATGGTGATGTTAATATTTGTGAAAATGTTATGAATGGTGATGTTAATATTTGTGGTAAAAATATCCGAATGGGAGTAAAAATATTATGAATTTGTGGGGAGTAAAAATATTGAAACTGATATGGATCGGGTATCAAGTGGTATTTAGTCATGGGTCGATTACACTTATTTGGTGATTTGAGCTTCAATTTGGGAAATAATTAATCTTATGAATCGAATATCATTGGGCTGCAATTTGTAATATGTTGGTTGATACTTTGGTGTATACATTTTCAAGGAAAATATTATGTCACGGATCGAACTGAAAGTTGATCAATGCTGACTTCGGGGTTGTTTGGACGGTATTTATTATTTGAATTTGAAGTGAGGTTTTCCGGGCACGTTTACTTATTTCGTCTTCTTTCTTTCTACCCTTCCGCGAAGATGACTTGTTTGGGCAATTATAGAGTGTGATAAAGACTTGGCTATTGAGTTACGTTTGTGATTCTTTCTCGCTTAACTCACAACGTAACTAACACTTCGGTGTCTCACGCAGTTGAGGATATGTCGAGAGGTTTTGTACATTGGGTACACCATTTCTTCTTCACAAGGATTAGTACAAGCTTAAGTAACAAATCTGGGGAATTTCACTTCATGATCAAGTTTGGCATATCGGGTTTACTTCACCGTCTTTGTCAACTGCAATAGCCGACAAAATCGTGAATGATATGTTTACCAAAGTGTTTATTAGATGGTTGATGATATTGTTGATGTTGGATAATGAACAGTTGATGAACGCTACATGTTCCTAAAGCGAGATATTCACGAATCCAAAGTTGTCATAACACATTCAAGGCGACATTGTTTACGGTTTTGTCTTGATTTTGTAAAATCCATGAAAGAATCTATTTCTCGGTTTGAATCTTAGAATTGTAAAATCCCGTGACAATGGAAACATCACGGTAATAGTTAAGTGCATTTAGGATCTATCTTACGGTTTATTCTTGGTTTTGTAAAATCCAGCGAAGAAAGTATTTCTCGGTTTAAACCATGGAATTGTAAAATCCGTAATAATGGAACCATCACGGAGAAAGGAAAGTGTATTTGGGATCTTATTTGATCTTTGGTGCTACGGTTTCTACTTGAAGAAGGATAAAAAGTGTACTTCATGAATTAGGTATTTGTTTGGATTGTCTTCTTGGCACTTTGGTTATTACATAGTTTCTACGGGTTATGTGCTTTTAACCATGGTGGGATGAAAACCATTATCATAGTTCTTAAAGCGTCAAGGAGGCTAGATTTGAGCTTTTAACCATAAGATGTGACAACGACGTTAATTCGATTATTATTTATTTGAGGTTGAAGTGAAATATCACGGTGAGTGTACTTAGTATTTGAAGGTATCGGGGATGGTTGGATGAAGATGCTTCAAGATCCTTGTTGAGCTTATTATCAAAACAAAGACTTGAAATCTAGTTATTGTTGGGTGACTTGTTCCTTTTCTTTTACCACTTGGGGAATCGGGCTCTTACCACCAAAATAACTATCACTTTAAGGAGTTACGTTGTAGTGCTCGATGTAGCATTCAATTGTGGATTTTTAAGAGGTGATGTCGTCTTATACTTGATGGTTGGTTGGTTGAAGAGTATAGAGTACTTAGAGTACTTAGAATTCTAATGGAAATCGGCACCGCTCTTTCTTACATATGTGCAAGTTTAAGTCACGAGTTGGGTTAGTTTACTTGAGGTCAACTTTATCATATTGGGTTTCTCCATCATTTGTCGCGACAAAGAGCCTCTTGAATGATAGCAGGGTTGATTACAAGTGTTGCCAAGAGATGATGAAATAGAGAGATAATGACGTTTGAACACAGATTCAAGCCTCGTACTCTAAAGAAAATAAAGTATGCGTTTTAGTGCGCTTTATCTTACGAAGAAGAAATCTTCTTATAAATGACCATTCTCATCAACATGCTTCATGCTTTTTCCATGCTTTCAAACATCAAGTGAACCGGACTACCGTTGATTGTTTTTTTCTTATTCCACTTTCTCAATTATAATGACGATGGCGACATCATATGCTACATTTGAGGGGGAGAAGTGTGAAGAGATTGCATTTTAAAGATATTCACTTGTTTAATCAAGAATGGCATCTCCGTATGCAATTCTTGAGGGGGAGAAGAAGTATGATAATTCTGCATGGTTGATTGTTATATGAGATTAAATGGTCAAACGGCTCCAAACTCATGTAAGAACCGAGCTTCTTCTTATCGGGGTCATCTTTACATGAAGTTTCTTCTTAAAAGCCGTTAGTTGACATCTTCATACGGACTGATGAGTTTAATGACAAAGTGCTTCCAGTTACGGGGCTGATTTCCTTGATGAACATCTCTCTGTTCTTGTTTGATTAGGAGGGATTTGAGTTAAGGGGATTTGCTATATGTAAGTTAACAGGAATGCATTTGGTGAGTTGAAGATATTAACTTTCTGATCTCCAAACGGACAATCTTGAAGAAGGTCGAGTCTGATACATTCTACAATCAACGCATGTTAGAAGACTAAAGGCGAGTTGCATTTGATTATCTAAAGACTTCTTCTTCCCGGGCATTTATCAAGCAGTTATGGGTTTGGTGAGCACTAATTGGGGATAGTGATAAGTCGGTTAATCCCAATTAGACTTGCTCACTCTTTCTTCATCAAGTTGATTCTCGCAGATTCAATGGTATTCTTCTAGCAAGATTTCAAGTGTTTGGGCTTATAAAGAGTTCTTGATTACGAAGTATCAAAACCGACAGGGGAAGGAGACAGCATCTAAGCGAGTAAACTTGATGAGCTTAATACTTCTAAGTGATTGAAGAAATCCCGAGAAGACATATGTCATTACATGGAGAAACTCAAGGTTTGACTCATAGCGTTTAGTGTTCTTGTTCCAACTATGTGGGGGAAGAGATGGAAGAGTTAGTTTACGGTGATAAAAGGGTACACAAGTGTGCGATGATTTCGATGCTATCGCAATCATCGGGGAGAAGATTGTGTACATTGGGGACTCTCGGTACATTTCACTTGAGTGCTTAATCGGTGATTACGAGATATAATCACTTATTAGGAGTTCATCCGCAAAGATAGTCATCATGAGAGATAATCGGTGAGTCGGCACAGTACTTGGGTTCTTGAGCTTCATACACTTTCTTTAGGGAAGAAAAGTATACATCGGGGTTATTCTTTGGCTATCGGACTTAATCGGCTACTTGATGGTATAAGTTTCTCCGTCTTGGGTATATGTGTATTCGGGTTCGTGAGCTCTAGTCTAAGAGATTGACTGCATCAATTCATCTACTTGGGGGAAGTGGTCTCTTGACAAATTTTGGTATGGATCGCTTTAGACGTCAGTAGAAAAGAAATATGAGAAGATTGTTTTATGTGTGGGATGATACGTTGCTGTTCTATTGGATGATATAACCTCGAACGATGAATCAAGATGATTATTCTTAAAAGGAGCAGCAAGTTCGATGATAATGGTGTGCTTCGTTGTGCACCTAGCTATGGGAAGCTTGAATGAAAGCTTTGAATCTGCTCAGCTAAAGGATTTCCAATTTGGGGGGAAGCTACCAAAGTCTCACTTTCAGATGGTTCAATTTCTTTCTTCAGTACAAGAACCTTGGAAGCTTTGGTGGTGAATGTTTAAGAAATGATGACTTCTATCTGCTACAACGGGGCTGTTCGATATCCTTATCTCAGTACTCGTATCATCATCTTCTTAATCTATATCATCTACTCTATCTGTAAATATTTATCAAAAATAAAATACAAAAATATAAAACCAACAAAAAGAAAATAGAAAATAGAAAATTTCAAAAACCCATAAAAATCAGAAAATTTAAAAATACCAAAAATATGTTTTCTAAAGACATGTCTTCTGGTATCGATAACATCTACGGTCTTAGAAATGTCATTCAACAATGGCACAGGACCATAGATGAAGTTCGAGCAGGAGGTGTAAATATTCTTTTCAAAACATGTCTTAAAATATGGCTTGCAGTTATTTCAGACTGTAACCCGCACTTAAACTATGACTTGTGATGCAGGTTTTACTGACCAGGTCTTAAATTTATAGTGTCTCGCAATACCTATGGTCTTACCCTAGTGCACTAACGGACAGTGTACCCGGTCGTGTGTAGTGAAGTAAATGGTAAAGCCGAGGTTGTCCCAAGAGCTATGTGTGTTGGATTATTACTAAGTCTAGTGTCACAGAATAATAATGGTTTCGATAAAGTTTAATTAATTAAACTACTAATGCAGAATGAAAGCAGATAAATGGTAAAGATAAATCAATAGAGAAGTGGTGACCTCAATTCTTAAGTTCATCAAGCGATAGGTGATCGAGTTGGTCAAATCGCACAAGTAGAAAGGTGCGTCGGTTGGTCATATCTTACCCTTCCCGTCTGATCCGCTCACCTAGAATTCGATTGGTCATATCTCCTAGGAAATTGGCCTCTACCGCCATTCAAAACTACCAAACCAAGGGTGGCTACCAATGAACTATGCATGCATACACTTAGAAATAATTGTGCGGAAGTAAAGATAAAGCAAACAAAACAATTAAGGAATCATAACTACGCTAGCACCAAAAGGTGTAGCCACTCATATTAATCATGCAAATCAATTCAATATTCAAAGGTCACGAAATACATGAATTGAAAGTAAAAAAGAAATATGAAACGCTAATGCTTATCGTAATGGGTGACTTCTCCTTGGAAACGACTCAGTATGCTCCTCTAGACATGCCTTGAGCTTTTTCCCACGTTCTCAGTGTTGTGTGTAGAATGGGATGCTTAGAAATCTTTGGAATTCGTAGGGTATTTATAGGCGGATCTAGGTTACGCGTAACCAATATAGGAGTTATCTGTGTAACCTACATTTCTTCGTAAAATGCACTAGATCTGCTTTGGTTACTGGCGTAACCTAATGAGTGGTTACGCCGTAGTCTTCAATAAACTCGATTACGTTGTAAATGATGAAGCGATTCGGGTGTAAGTATCGTGGCGATGGAACCTCTTTTGACCCTAATGTAGTTACGTCGTAACCTGCGGAAGGAGTTACGCCGTAACCTTCGATAAGTTGGCATCTTGAGTCGGCGCAATAGTTCTGCGGCGTAATGTGAGAGACGAGTTCGCGTAACTTCTCAAAATAGCATCTTGTGATAAATCTTTAGATATGTTTCCATTTCGCGTCTCTTTAGCTCAATGCTCGTAATTTATCCGAAAGTGGAAAACAATAGAAAACAAGCGTAAATCCATATAAATGATATAAATAACGAGCATTATCGGGAAATTGACACTTAATATTCGAGGGAATATTTGATGTTATCGACTTGCTATTATTTAGAGATAGCAACCCGTTTTTCCAAAAAGGAAAGTGCTACGCTTAATTGATTTTCACAAAATTCGTGCACTTATCCTAAAAACAAATTGAGGAAATTATGTCGAAGGACTGCTGTTCCTACACAAATGTTTTTCCTTCTATAAATTCTTCAGAAAAAATTTGTTGTTTTCAAAAATGGTGGTAAATGAGTTGCTTGTAAATCAATCAGATTCATAGTTTTTGTAAAAATTGAAAACTCAATCAATGACTTCAACGCTTTTAAACTTTTCAAAAAATAAGTCATCGATTGAGGGGGATAATGTTTTCAAATCTATATCATCTAACGAGCTTATCTAATTATCCTATATACTTAAATATAAAACATGTTAACCTACGTTGAAGGACTAGGTGCCTAGGATATGATTGTTAGGATTAGATGATTAGAGCTTGATGATCACATAAATCCCATGCCTTATATGAACTGATTGATATGTTGGATTGACTTTTATTAGTCGATTGCTGTTTGGGTGTTGTCGACCACCATATATTTATTTGTGTTGACTAACGTATGCAGATAAGATGGTTATAAGAATGTTTCCTATCCGGATCCCACAATAGAAGATGATTGGATGCGAAGGAAAGGGTGAAAGCGGAGCTTAATTTGACCTCTATGGAGAGTTGGCATGGAAAAATGCAGCGTAAGAGGTCTCCTTTGCATCGGCCAGATGGTTTTCTTCATCGACAAATGAAGAAAATGAAGCTTAATGGACCTCTATGAAGAGTTGGCATGGTGATGCAGCGTTAGAGGTCTCAGCTGCATCAGCGAGGCGGTTTTCTTCCATCCCTACGACAACAACGAAGATTCTGAACCACCTAACGCATCTTTGTGCAGAAAAAGTAGTGGATGATACCATTTTTAAACAATTTTTGAAAATATTGTTTTGAAAAATGGAAAAATATTGGTTTTGAAAATAAATTGGACTTAATTTTGGAAATCACCGGACTTCATTTTATCAAAACTTAAGTCACTCAATCATCGACTTCAGTCATCGATTGAGGGGGAGAGTGATTTAAATTAAAATATTTTCAAACGATATTTCTTCATAAAAAGTCCTGTTTGTACAAAATAAGTGGTGATCTAAAGATTTAATGTTATGTCATGGTATGATTCTCTTTAAAACTCAAAGATCTTTCAAAATAAATTTTTTTTTGTTCTTGTTTGATTGTTAAATTGTTTTATTTTACTTAAATATCTCTTAAAAACTATCATACCTGACACTAACAATCTTTAATGTCGAAAAAGGTTCCTTATCCATCATTTCTCAAAATTAAATCTTGCCACGTCTTTCCTTTAAAATTTTCTAAATGATTTAAATCAATTGGGATCACAAATCTCAAAAGGTTTGAAATTTTTGATCGGGGGAGAGATTGTGATTTAAATCTCAAATTGGTTTTAAAGGGTGGTTGTTTCAAAAGCACTCCTTCCTTCATGTGTGATGTGCTACGTGTGTACAAGTTTTAAATTTATAAAAGGTGAAATACCAATATTACCAATAACACATACGAGCAAGTATACTCGTCCGTTATAGCAAGATTATGAAGGTAAGTCGGGATCATTCGTAGGGATTTGAGTGAATCTAAGCACAAGTTTGAATCAATGCAGTCTATCCAAAACATATAACAAAGCAAATAGATATAGTGAAATTCGGATGATTAAAACTACACTTGCTTAAACTAGTTTCATATCATAGATTAATGTATTGTGTTAACCTCTTAACATGTTGGTTATGATAATTGGTTGGTGTACTAATCTATTGTTCTTACAAGTTAAACCTTCGTCAAGATTTTAGTTCATAAAAACAAGCATTACGTTTAACCAATCAATTCAAGGTCAATTCAAGCTTCATAAGTCTACTTGCATAAACTTAAACACAAAAACATCCACTTGTTTCATCAAATTGCTTAAGAAATGGTCAATATAAAAGGTAACCGATCATAGACAAAAGGCTATAATTGATTCTCAACAACTAATCTTACGACCTTTTAGATGTTTCCAACCAATCTAATTTGATAATCAAAAAGTGTTTCTATTACAACCACACCTTAGTTCCTTTGTATAATCAAGAATAATGGGTAAAAACAATCATCCATAGACAAAATGATTATAACTAGTTGAATAACAATCAGTTCTTTCGACCTCTACAATTACTATCAACTAGTCAAACTTGATTAACAAATGTCACTATGGAACTTTAGCACAATTGGATCTTAGAATCAACTTGAAATTGAATTAAAACATGTTAACACAATCACTAACTAATCATATGATAATTAACATCATTTAAGCAAGTGTATAAAGAAACTAGCCACTCATAGCAAACATGAACATAAACTCAGAACTTTGAACATTAGAAAATGTTGGATCGATATACTTTAATCAAACTAACTTTAACTAGCTTGTTAAGGTTTAATAACCTCGGATAAATCCTAAGTTATTACAAAAGAAACACGAGCAATCTTTATCAAGTAGCGGAATTTACTTAACAAAGCTAAGAAGAATAACTTTTATTATAAACTCTAAATGCTTATTGTCACGAGATACTCTATTACAACTCTAAGATAATCGAACTTCTCTCTAAAACACTAATTAGTAATCTCTAAAACTCTTTTGGAATCGTTACATCTAATGCCAATCTAGGAGTCCTTTTATAGGCTCGAGAATATCCTAGTCGGTTTACAATTTGTATTCTTGTCGACAAGTAATCTAAACATAGAATACAATACTTTCCATAAACGAATATAGCAGTTCTTTGTTCTTGCGATACTTTGACTTCATAGTGCGGTACTTTGACTTTATCTTTAGCGATTACTTTGACTCTTTGACTGTATTTCGATTGCTGCGATTTACAATACTTTCATATCTTGATGCTTTATATCCCAACAATCCTCCCTAACTTGAATTCTACTTGCTTGACTTCAAGTTCTTTTATGAACATGTCTTTAATAACTTCATCTTTTAAAAGCGGATTGTTTCTTTAGTCTTTAGATTGTATCTCTGTAGTATGTGCTTGTCAAAGTATCTCTTAGAATTGTTCTTTTCACAGTGACATCCGAATCTCCATCTTTTAAGCAACACGACAACATATGACAATTTTGTACATTAATTCAGGTTTAAGTTGCATACTATTCTCATCACTTTCAAGTGAATCATTGAAAATTTAATGGATTTAGTTCTCTTTACCAAAGCCATTATCTCGAGTAGCCAAATGTTTTGGTGTGTAAGACCATGGTACATTGATAACCATATGATTTTTAGCAAACCACCGCTATCAATGATTTGATTTGTCTTTACCAAAAGTGCATGCCTTACGGACTAGTTAGTTCTTTTATCTAATGGTGAACTAATTACCAACAATGGTTTTCCACCTTTACCACAGAGCCATTTTCTTGTGGGCTAGCCAACTCTTCACATTATTGATATGGTGAGTTGATTACCATCCAACTTATTAGCAAGTTGTCAACTAAAAACGGTTTGATATATCTTTACGAGCCGTTTGCTCATGGATTAGTCAATCTTTGGTAACCATGGTGGATTGATAACCTATTGATGTTATCATCACAAAAACCATTTATTCAACCTTTATTTCAAAATATTTATTACTTAGCAAAAAGGTTTCTTCTAAAATTCATTTAAGCTGGTTTATTTACATAAGCGGTACTTTGATGAAATCTTGTCTAATCACGATACTTTGAATAAAAGTCTTGATATATCAAAAAGTATTTATTCAAATAAAATTCATACCGATTATTGATCATCTTGACAATGGTAGTCCGGTTTATAAACAAGTTGATAACCATGCATGCGGTTTCATTATCCTCTTCTACTTCCATTCCATGCTCTAGCATTCTTCTCATGAGCTCAAGCTGTGAGAGGATATCTTCTTCTGCAAACATATGTATCATTGTTCCATTTTCGGTTCTAAAACATGAACTCCGGACTCTTCAAAGAATTTCCGACAAACAATTTCCCGGCTTTCTTGATTTTCCAAACATCATCGTTGCTCTCTTCTTGATTTCCCATGCGGTTATGAGATCACCATGTAAACTAAACCAATCCTTCTAATGGATTATTTTCAAAGTAAGCCTTCACCACATTATATAAGTAGAATAGATCAACTCTATCTATAATGTGCGATAAGTCCCATATCCTATTAAAAACTTTGAAGCTTTCATCATCTTTATGAAAAATCATATAATCTCCATCTTTGGATTTCACAACTTCAAAGCACTAATCGTGATACATTCATCTTCATGTCATCATCTTCTTTAGAGTAATCAAAATCTACCACTCTGAGATAATTCTTTAATTCATCACTAGTCTCGGATCTTAATTCAACTTTTTCTTTCTTTGAGGCGAACATCGTAACCCAGCTTTTCCTTTTTCTTTTCAAACTCTTCTTTCTTTCGACTTGATCCGGTAGCTTCTTTTCTAAAATCTTTGATGCTGCAACATCCTTCTTATAATCCTCCTAGCGACATCATATAATCTTTCATCTCAAAATAATTAAACTTCGCAATCCTTTATACCCTTGACTTTTCGGATAAGCCATCATAGCATTTCTTTCTTTAGCTTTATTAAGTCTTCTTGGCATAAATCTAACGAGAACAGTGGTGTAGAATGGTTCAACGACTTGACATTTAATTCATCTTGTACCTTTTGAGTTGCCTCTCTATTACGAGCTTCTTGAGCTTCTGAGCTTCTCTATCTTTAGCATTTAATTCTTCTTGAACTTTTCTAGCAACTGACTTCATTCCTAGCAACTTCAATTGCTCTAAGTTACGCTAAAGTTAACGTTTTCTTCTTAGTTTCAACGAGAACACCCTTTCCTTTATCCTTAGGATCAATTGCGAGTTGAGAAGTTCTTTGTTGATCTTCTTCTTGTACTTCCTCGAATAGTAACTCCTCCTATTGGTTGTGATAAATCTCTAAAATTGTAGCAATGAACTCATCATCACTTGCGGAATGAATAGGTTGGAGAAAGCGATTACTCAGAGATGCGGTACCTTCATGAGAAGCGGTGCTTGCGAGCCGGTTCCCTCAGATGCGATACACTGCGGTTCGCAAGTACCGGGATCGATGCACTGCACTAGTCGCATCATCTTCATCATCTGCTCTAATGACTGAACAACTTCCATCATAGAAGTAGTTAATGGTGTGTCTGGACCTCTAAATAAATCACTTCTTCTTGAGCCATAAAAGTAAAAATCTTTGATTCTTTGAACTATAATAGGCAATAAGTCATGGGTTTTGGCACATCGACAAGTTGCTTGTTTAAGAAAACCTGTATAAACCGTGGGTACATTAGCCAAGTAGACCCGTGTGAGATATGCGAGAGCATCCCATCGAAATTAGCCTTGAGAAGTTAAAAACTCGATCCGTAGCTAACTTGACCATAGCGGATGCTATATTGGACGAATGCTCCAAGAAGTACTCTTAGCACTTATGCAATGTAGCAATTCATGAACCAAAAATTTCCATTGAGGACAAAACAAGCATTTTCGAATGTTTGTTAGTTAAAGAACCTTCATAACCAATATGCCCAAAAGTTTCCCAAATTAATTCCTTGGCAAAACGAATAGCACCACCAATTATCATTAAGCAAACAAATCCTCTCTAATAGATGTGATAATCTTCACAGTTAGTCCAACAACTGTAGCCCTAATATAAAATTCTTCATTCTCCATATTTCTCTTACGGTGAGCCCAAAATTCTTGAATCAAGGCTCAATAATATCCGGCTCCACTAAAAGAGCATAAGCGATTTTTGACCAGTTAAAAATCAATAATATCATGAAACGCGTTATCTTGATCTTGTCTAAATTTGCTACCATATTGTGCTTTGAAGCAGTGGGTCGATTCGCCATTGGTGATTATGTAAGCACAAATTGAAATTGAATAAGAATGAGAGAAAAGATGAAACGATGCTAATGTAATAATATGAGAGGAAAATCGGAAAGTAGTTATTTATAGGAGATTTGAAAATCGCGCCCAAAATAAAATAACCGTTAGCATTAATTACCCTCAATATAACCGTTGGAGCAAGATTTTACTCGACAAACAAGATTTTCCACGTGTATGCATGCTTTTCAAAGCGGTACTTTCCAAGCGGTACTTTCGGGAAAAGCATTGCTTTGCCAAATTCCTCCATAGAAACTAAGTATATACAAGTATCCTCCTCAAGCAATACATGGGACTATACTAACACCTTATAGTCCTCCTCAAACATAGCTTAGTAGTTAATGTTAGGAATTAGAAATTCCGGTATTAAAGTCGGTCACCTCAGTATATGTAATCGAAAGCTCGTAGTCGTAGTTCTTTTTAAGTTAAGTAGTATTTTAGTTAAGTAACACCGTGGAGGACTGAACGGTCTTTACCCACCTGATGCACGATCCATGACCCAAAGTGTGGCGAGTTATGTAAGACTATAAATACTCTCTACCTTCAAGGTAGAGAGTTGGAGCTCATAATAATATCTTTCACTTTCTCACTAAGTTCCCTAAACCTCTAACTTTCTCTCTAAAATTCCATCTTATTCGCCACCTTGTGTTATGGTTTGATGTGTATGTGAAAAGTTATATCTTACAATTGGTATCGAGCCATGGTTAGATCATATCTTGCACATCTTTGGATTTATAGTGGTTTTAGGTGGTTTTGAGTTTGAAAAAGTTTAGTGGTTTTTGCATCATTGGTTGATCTCTAGTGTTAAAGTTTGAATTTTGTTGGTACTTTTGTGTTTTGAATCATCATAAGTGTTTAGGTTTTCATTTGGTAAGCTTGAATCATCTTGGTTGGGTTGTTTTGGATTGAAAAGTGATGTTTATTTGGTTTTCATGGTAGCGAGTTAGTTCACGGATAACATTTCTTCATAGCGACTTGCTTCTTTATTTTGTAGCGACTTACGGTGTTAAAGCTAGCGAGTTAGAGCTAGCTAGTTAAAGGACAAGTAGTGGACTCCACTACGGGTAGCGACTTAGTCGATGTGAGTTGCTCTTTAGCGACTTGTGTCTCTAGCGACTTGTGTAGCAATTGTTGCCAAAATTTGGTTAGCGACTTGATGCATGTGAGTTACTACTTAGCGACTTGTTTTTCTGATAGCGACTTGGGATTCTAGCGACTTGGGTGTCTAGCGAATTAATTGGTAGCGACTTAGTGAATTTGCTTCTAGCGACTTAGAGCTTTATCATCTAGCGACTTGAGTGATTGTTTACGGTTTTCTCTTGATTTAGTAAAATCCCGTGAAAGAATCTATTTCGGCTTAATCATTGAGTTATAAAATCCGTATAATCGATAACATGTCCACCAACGTCCCTCACTCATCTCCTTTATCGTTGGGGATGGCAAGCATTGGATCGGATACTGCCCACCCATGCTTGATGTGAAGCGACTACGATTCTTGGGCTCAACGAATCGATCAGTATTGCCTTGAAAGGAAAATGGTGTCAATATTCTCAAATCCATTGATGAAGGACCATATCGAGTTGAAGCGACTAGAGACATACTTGATACTAATGAAGATGGTACTCCTATTTACGGAATGGATGCAGACCTAAGATGTATGATGAGCTTGATGATAAGGAGAAAAGAGATTTGATGCGAGATATCGGGGCTTCAAACATTGTTCTACAAAGTCTTCCTAAAGATATCTACAAGGCGATCAATCATAACCTTTGAAGCAAAGGCGGTTTGGGACAATGTCAAGATGCTTCTCTCGGTCGAACTAACTATGAAGATGAGAATCCCAACTCTATGACGAATTTGAGCACTTCAAGATGAAACCCGATGAGAGTGTCTATGAGTACTATGTGAGATTTCATAAGTTAGTGAATGACATGAGGAACATCAGAATGACTATGCCTAACATTCGGTTGAATTCAAAATTTGTGAACAACATGAATCCCGAATGGCACAAGTTTGTTACCACCTTGTGAAGCTCACTAAAGGATTGAAGAACACAAACTATGAGCAACTCTATGCCTTCCTCCTTCGAATGAGAGACATGCCATGTTTGAAAAATTGATTCTCAATCGTTCAAAACCAACAGGAGAGACAAGTTCGTCTAATGACTCAATGACTTTCTACTCAAACATTGGAATCACAACCAAAAGCATCACAAGTCATTCCCTTGGGTAGCGGTAATCACAAACTCATTCCCGATCCTATGTTCAAACAAGGTCGATCTTTGATGCACGCGTGGATAACATCGTTAATCAACTAGCTCTACTCATTAGTCAAAACATGAATTCTCTCCCACAAACCAACAACAACCTAAGAACCGCATCTAACCCACATAATCAAGCCACCGTTAAAGATGGAAGGATGGTGGTGCAACCAGTTCAGAAAGACAGTATGATCGGGAGAGTGGAGTGGGAGAGGTTTTGTTGGAAACCGAATCGAGGAAGAAATGGTAACCAAGGTCAACCTAAGCCAATCAAATGCTACAACTGTGGTGGCGAAGGTCACATTGCAAGACCGCACATCTCCAAAGCGTCCTCGAATCGCCGATTACTTGTAGATAAGATGTTCCGCACAAGCTCGGGACAATGGTGCGTTGGATGAAGAGGAATTGTTGTTTCTTCTTTGAGGTAATGCCAAGACCTATGATGCGAGATGTGGATGAGCGGCTATTCGGGAGATAGGTCATAATCATCGAACGCCTTTCAAGTTCTTGATGTGTGCTTACGACTCGATGTAGATGATGGACCTCTCGCACACAATCTTTATGGCTAGCATCTCTCCAATGGTTTCTCCCAAGATCTCTTCTTCACCACTAGTCGCCCATCCAAGGACAAACTCATCTCGAGGTATTAAAGCTATCGATGATCTTGATGTGCAATGAGATGCATGACAAAGTACAACCGATCGAAACTATTGAATCAAATGTTGAAAATATGGGTAATATCAATATTGTCCCATACGATCAATACGTGAAACAAAGTGAAAGTGAAGTTGTACCAAGTGATGCATCTTATACGATCAACAATGACTATGTCTTTGATGAATACACCGCATGTGCTCCTAATGATTCCATAATTTTCGAACTAAATGCCTATAAGGAACGTGTTGCTATTTATGAACAAAGGGCAAAATTTGAGTTGACCACTCGTGGCGAGTGAAATGGATGTCCAAGTGAGTACAATTATTAGAAAAAGTAAGTTTAGAGAAGAAGTATTGAAACAAGAATTAAATTCCTCGCAAGAAAATTTTCTAAAACAACTAAGCAAAAACAAGAACTTCAAGAAAATGTGAAAATGCTTAAGCAAGAATTTAATGCAAAGGAATCAAAACTCTTGAGAGATTTTTCTAATCGAAAACTTTGAAAAACAAACTTGAAAACAAGTTGTACATACAAGGAAACACCATTCAAATTTGCTCACATGGTCACCAAACACGAGTCTTAAGCGATAAGCATAGCATTCCCCTTGTTGAGGAACCAAATCCGAGGTAATCAAAAGGCTAGAAATGCTCATAAGGTGATTTATGATGGTGATGAAATTCTTAAGCCTAGGCGAAACCTAGTTGCGTTGAGTGCACCGAGGAAGATAAGAAATCGGATGAAGTCACTGGGAAAGGATGAACAAAAACTAGATGACCCTAAATGCAAAGAGAAAAAAATAATTATCTCTCCTCACGATTACAAAAAGGAAAAGCTGGATTGCATTAAACAAGTTTAAGCCTCGGACTTTGTTGACTCCCGAACAAGTCTTCGGAAAATGGATTTAGATAAGGTAGAAGCGAAAATATTGTAGAAACAAACCCTCCCTTGGA
Source organism: Chrysanthemum lavandulifolium (assembly GCA_022545495.1). Taxonomy (NCBI): domain Eukaryota; kingdom Viridiplantae; phylum Streptophyta; class Magnoliopsida; order Asterales; family Asteraceae; genus Chrysanthemum; species Chrysanthemum lavandulifolium. The sequence goes on from CM040244.1 coordinate 89,054,610, forward strand.
AAATGCCTAGAGCAGCTGTGGTATCCTCCTAATACACCTATGCATCTTGTACCTAGAACAATTGCCACTAAAAGCAAGACATTAATTAGCCAATCGTTATATTCCAACTATTTGTTGATTTTGAGAAAACTTGCAAGAAAAGGATCACTCCCATTGGTATCATTTGAAGGTGAAAGAGGTTTTGAACAAATGAAAGAATGTTATTTAACGAGGTCATGCCCTTCTTTAAACTTCTAAAAGATCACTTTGAGAGTCTTAAAAAGGGTAAAAGCGATATTAAAGGTATGGAAAAGGAATTTGATGCAATGGTTCTTTGAAGTTAGTGATTATGAGCGTGCACTAAAATATAATGAGATTGAGAGAAAGAACTTGCATACATTAAATGAGAATCTTATTCTTGAATGTGTTGCTCAAGATGTGTTTTCAACGCTCAAATTGCTCTATTAATGCTTCCAAATTTCATGAATTATCTCGTGTACGAAAGTCTCCCATGATCGTGTCATTGAGCTTGAAAAAACTAATTCTAAACTAAATGAGAAAATTGAACTGGATGATCATGACAATTTGGTTAAACATTTTCTAAACTAGAAGTTGAGTATTTTAATCTACAACTAAAATATCAACATCTCAAAGAAAATGTCAAAACTTCAAATATCAAGACATCTTCGATGCTCGAGTTTGATGCGATTTTTCAAATTAACAAACGAGATGAGCGATTCAAGCTCGGTGCAACACGATCGAAAGTTGAAAGCCCAAATCTCTCAATTAAAGGGTCAAGCGAACAATATGACAGCTCCCAAATGCCTCCTTCTTTAGATTCTCGAGAATTCTCAAACGTTTCATCTTCAAAACCTAGTAAATGCTTTACAAAAGGAAAACGAAAGTTTTCTAGAAGAGAATGAAAGGTTAAACGTCATTTCAATGAGTTGTTTGAATCAATTAAAGTCACTCGTAACAAAACAACGAACAAATAACTTCATTGCAAAAGGAAATTGAGAATCAAGAGTCGGGTAAAGGGAAAATGCCAATGATCAATGAGGAGAATGTTGTATCTAAGGTTCACTACGGCAATAAATCTACTTTATACGTGACATATGTCCCCCTCACCTAAGGAACAACAAACTTGCCATTCAAACATATTTCTCATCCCTCAAGGATTGCTTAGAATGCTGCGTGAGATTGTTGAAGAGGATAAGCTAGAGAAACCTCATGATAATGCAATTGGACATGCATGCTTATATGCCAAACGATCTCAAGAAATCTTAGAATGCTTGATCACCATATGCCCAAAGACATTAGGTGAGAGAGTTAACCCTTTGATTCCATGCTCAATGCCTAAGGCCAAATATGAGATGCACTCGATTCCCAATGTTTTGAATGAAAGTCAGTGTACCCAGTAGTTGATTCTAGATCTGTCAATGCTAGGAAAGTGAACTCTAATGTGCCTTCTAGGAGTACCAATCTCGGTACATCTAGCTTTATGAAAGTGAACCGTAGTGCACCGCATGTAGTTCGGATCCCCAAGACATCTAAGCGGGTGGTGCAAAGAGTAGTAAAACAAACTAATGTTCCCATTCCCTCTGAGGAGTAATCGGTGACATTAAAGGGAGCGGTCAAAGTCTCAAGACAATACAAGGAATGATAGGACCTCTCAAGCTAAGAATGTGCCTTTGGAAGAAAGTAGAAGAACAATCTAGGAACCTTAAGTTTGAATCGAATAAAACGAATCGTGTTGATTCTAGTATTAGCCATAAGCGTCTTGTAATTAATTCAATTTTGATACTATTTGCAAACGAGTGTAATGATGATTGCTTGAATTTCGCTTTCTAATCATGGATGTGATGTCAATGCTTTGCCTAATGATGTTAATTGTCCGATTAATATTGTTAATGCTAAAATTCATGCTAAAAAGGCTAAAAGGCAAAAGCGAAAGAAAGTTAGAAAACAATGAAACCCACAGGAAGAACATTCAGTGAGAATAGGTTCTTATTGGATACATTGGTCATAAGATCAATCGAGATAATGCCCACTAGAAAATGGATGCCTCTTGGTAGAACTATTCCTTAAGAAGTGGTCACCCGTAAAGGACTAATACGACACTAGTATTGCATCTACTCATAATGATTCCATTACCTCATTGTTCGATATGAATGCTTCTATTTACGATGTGGGTATTCCAACTGTTGCTACTAACCAAATGGAACCCATTCTTGCATGGGGATCCCAATTATCCGATTATCCATTCTTATGCGTGTTCAACTGCGGATCGTTCAAATCGTTCGTGGTACCGGACTCAGTTGTTCAAAATATATATGACCGAGACGGTCCACGGCTCATGAACTTCGTGAGCAAATTCATCGGACTATTAGATTTGGTAATGATCATTTGGTGCTATTATGGGTTATGGTGATTATGTTGTTGGTGATAGTGTCATCTCGTAGTGTATTATGTGGAAGGTTTAGGACATAATCATTCTCTGTTGGTCAGTCTGTGACTACGATCTAGAAGTAGCCTTGTAAAACATACCTTCTTTGTTAGAGATCTTAATGGTAAGGGCTGTTGAAAGGAACGTGGCTCAAACCTTTACACTATCTCTATCGATGACATGATGAGAGCTTCACCAATCTGCTTGTTATCAAAGGCCTCAAAAACAAAGTCTTGGTTATGGCATCGTCGTCTCAATCACTTGAACTTGGCACCATCAGCGATCTTTCGAGAAAGGACTTAGTTGTAGGATTACCTAGACTAAAGTATGAAAAGGATCATCTTTGCTCAAACATGTCAATTGGGAAAAAGCAAGAAGTATGCCCATAAACCCAAACCTACTAACTCATCACGTAAGTTCTTCATATGATTCATATGGTTTATGTGACCAATGAGGGTGCGAATATCTTTGGGAAGAAATATGTGTTAGTTGTGGTTGATGATTATTCTAGATTCACAGGTCAAGTTCTTAAGGACAAAGGATGAAACTCCGATATCATCATCAAACTCATCAAACAACCTGCGAGTTAGACTAAACAAAGCGTAAATTATCGAGCAGACAATGGAACCGAGTTTGTCAACAAACGACTTAGTGAATTCTATGAAAGCGTTGGAATCGACCATCAAAGAAGTGTTCCACGAACCCCTCAATGAGCGGTGTAGTTGAAAGACGAAATCGTACTCTTGTTGAAGCTGCTAGAACAATGCCGATCTACTCAAAGGTTCCAATGTTTCTACGGGTGAAGCAATTGCCACCGCATGCTACACACAAAATCGTTCTGATTCACACCACTCATGGAAAAACTCCATATGAACTTGTCCACAGTGAGAAAACCTAATCTATCTTTCCTTCGTGTGTTTGGTGCCTTGTGCTATCCAACTAATGAGGTCAAGACTGGGAAACTTAGAGCTAAAGGCGACATTGGAGTATTTGTAGGATATGCACCAAACAAAAGGGATACGGATCTACAACAAAAGAACCCGAAATATCATGGAAACAATTCACGCATTCGTTTGATGAGTCGACCGGTCAAATGGCTCACAGGACACTCCACTCGGGACCCGCACTTCTAAGCAGTCCTATTGGTTCATCCCTTGTTCCAAACTCCTCTCAAGAAACGCCATATGTACCTCCATCCAAGATGATGTAAAGAAATTGTTTGATCCAATGTTTGATGAACTGTATGTAGTCTACTACTAATGAGGTCTTGATCCCACAGAGAGGATGCTCATATTCCGATGAATGAAGTCAATCCTTCCGCCTCAATATCTTTAAGCCAAGAAGCACTGCTCACGATCCTTGATCTCATCAACAAATCATCATTCTTCAAATGTACATCATGGAAATGTTTCGACATCAATAATGAAGTTAATCCCTTTGCGACTCACGAAGATGCTCCATTTGAAAACATATTTGCTACTCACGAATCATCATCGAACCATCTTCTTCAAGACATCGACTCGACTACTTGGTTCCTCAACAAATGCCACATGAACACCTCGAGAAAATGGACTCACGATCATCCATTAGATAACATCATTGGTAATCCTCTCGCTCAGATCAACCGGAAGCAACTCGCAACCGATGCCTTATGGTGCTTCTTCAACTCCATTACTATCTAAGATCGAACCAAAGATGTTAAACCGCTATGAATGAAGATAGTCGGTTCAATGCTATGCAAGATGAAATTCATGAGTTTGATCGTCTTGATGTATGGGAGTTAGTGCTCCTCGGACGTGCTATGATTATAGCTCTAAATGGATCTTCAAAGTAAAACTTTATGAGCATGGTGATGTGTTGAAGAACAAGGCTCGATTAGTTGCTAAAGGATATCGTCAAGAGGAGGTATAGACTTTGAAGAATCTTTTGCTCAGGTTGCTCGAATCGAGGCAATCGAATCTTTTGGCTAATCTTTGCTAGTAAGAACATGGTGGTATATCGATGGATGTAAAGGCGGCATTTCTAAGCGGAGATCTTAAGGAAGTTGTCTCGTAAGCCAACCGAAGGATTCGTGAACCAAGAGCATCCTACTCACGTTTATCGTGCGAAGAAGGCTCTTTACGGTTTAAAGCAAGCTCCAAGGGCATGGTATGATACACTATCAAAGTTTCTTCTATCAACCGGATTCATCGAGGCGATTGATCCTACATTGTTCACCAGAAGTCGAGGCAAACATTTGATTCATGTTCAAATTTATGTTGATGATATTATTTTTGCCTCGGTGACCAATGGAATGTGATCGTTTTCAAATGAAATGAGTTCAAAGTTTCAAATGTCAATGATGGGACAAATGTCATTTTTCTTGGGATTACAAATTTCAAAGTCCCGAGGCATTTTCATAAATCAATCTAAATATGCAACAGAGATTCTAAAGAATTTGGATTTGATTCAAGTGACCACTGCTGACACTCCCATGATTGACCAGAACCAAACTAGATGAGGACCTCTCGTGGATCATGATTGACCAAACGAAATATAGGAGTATGATTGGATCCCGATGTATCTCAACGCTAGTAGACGAGACATCTTGTTCTCTGTATGCATGTGTGCTAGATACCGAGCTAAGCCTACTAAAAAGCACCTTGAAGCGCTTAAACGGGTCTTCGGTATCTCAGGAACCATCAATATGGGACTATGGTACCGAAGGACACCGGTATGTCACTAACGGCCTATGCGAATCTTGATCATGCGAGTTGTCAAGATACACGTCGAAATGCGTGCGGAGGTGCTTTCGATTTTTGGGTGATAAGCTTGTGAGTCGGTCTTCAAAGAAGCAAATGAGTACTTCTATTTCCTCCTGAGGTGAATACATAGCCATGTCATCTTGTTGTGCTCAAATCTTATGGATGAGATCTCAATTATCGACTATGGCTTTGAATTCAACAAAATCCTCTGTCTTGTGATAATAAAGTGCTATTGCTCTCTCATGCAACAACGTTCAACACTCAAGAGCAAAGCATATCGACATTCGACATCATTTCATCGGGGAACAAGTGGAAAAAGGTGTGGTGGAACTATATTTTGTGAGGTCGAATTTCGGTTAGCGGACATCTTCACCAAAGCTCTTCCAAGAGAACGTTTTGAGTTTATTCTTCCACGTCTTGGTTTGAAAAGTCTTCAACCGAAACTCTCAAACGCGTCTTCGGAGGAAGACGAGGAGTAAAGGTCTTTCTTCATCTATCTCATGTATATATCTATTCGAAAATCAAAATACAAAATTATAAAACCTTCAAAAATCAAAAAAAAAATATAAAACTTTCAAAATCCATAAAAATTTGAAAAACTCGAAAATTCTTCAAAAATATTGTCATTTTTGTCATGTTTTTTTTCGGTTCGTCTATATCTACGGTCTTTGTCTTTGTCATTCAAAGAATGACACGGGACTTTAGATGTTGTTCGAATTCCTTTTTAAAAAAAAAAAAAAAAAAAATATATATATATTTTTGGGAGAAAGAGAAACAAATGGTTTATTGTCATCTTCGAGCAATAACCCGGTTTTAAAGAAAGAACAGAGCCATGTTTTATCATGTTTTCAAAATTCCATGCTCGATTCTATAAACATTTATCTCGAAAACTAAATGCTTTGAAAAATAACTCGATCTCTATTTTTGAAAATCATCGACTTATTTGTCAAAATCTCTATCTCTCAATCAACAACCTATGTCATTGATTGAGGGAGAATGATTTCAATTAAATTAAAAAGTTATTTGGCATTAAATTGTTTTCAAAAGATATACATGCATGTTTTAATAAATGGAGTTTAAAGTCTTAAAATCGATACATATCGGTTAAAACACTTTCACAATCAAGTCACAATTCTCCTTAAAGCTTTCAAAATCAATTTAAATCTATACGAGATCACAAATCTCAAATGATTTGATAATTGTGATCGGGGAGAATGTGTGATTTAAATTGACCTAAACCGATAATCGGGTAAATGGTTATAAAAGAATGTACATGCTGTCCTTCTCACATGTGACAAACGATTTCAATTTTTCAATGCACATGTTGAGGGGAGCATCTATCTTAAACCTTTGATTTGAAGCGTGATCATTCATCCTAATGTGCGTGTTCCTCTAGTATGTGCAAAACTCTTTTCAAACCTCGAGGCACATATTGAGGGGAGCAAATTCATGGAAACCTCATCCTTCCGGAAATGCTATTCCACTTGATACATTGAGGAAGTGATGTTGATATCTTTTAGAAAATGGTAATCAAAGAAGTTAATTCTTTCTCTTGCCTCCGTGTGCAAAATACTTTCACATACTTGATGCACATGATGAGGGGGAGTTCTCGTTCTAAATATATCAAAAACAATTCAGGTACAAAATGCTTTGATAATATATCACAAGTATCTGAATTGATTTTCAAATGGTTTTCAATTGGATCCAATGGCAGACGAACAATACCAAATAGACCGACCAACTTTACTTCATGTACGGTGATATAAGGATGATAAGGTTAGGTATGTGTTCCCATGATCCGCCAGAACCGGAGGGATCTACCCAGGGACAATCCACTAGTTAGTGTAGAAGTCCTTAGGTATGATGATAAAAGGAGAAAAATGAGATATGGGAAGAGTGTGGACTAAGACCGAGCTAGTCTTGGAATAAACCCAACAAGGTTCTAGCTATGAAGTCTCGGTAAGCATCAAGGGTTGAAGAATTAAAAGAATTGAATGAGAAAGGGTGAAAACAAATAGCCCTCCATTAATTCAACCTTAGAGGCGTAAACCGGGTTCACTTCATATGCTGCGATGGTAACATCGGTATTGAAGACAAGACGTCATGGACCCAAAGGACGACCGCACTTCAACTTTCCAAACCACTCAAGTTCCTCTTAAAAGGACTTGTTTCATTCTCAACGGGAACCGAAATTATCTATCGACTTTCTCTTAGAGATTGTTGATATTGAAAAGGAGACCTCTCCCTAGTCTCGACACGGGATCCAAATATGCAAATTGAGTCTAGAGCCACGAGATCATCAATAAATCTCATTAGGACACTTTCAATGAAGACTCTACTTCACACAATGTGGAAAGAGATTATATCATGAGTCCCACGCATTACCCTTGTGGTATTGCCGAACATCTCGAGTGATGTGTTTACACACTCCTGATGAAGATGGAAAGCCTTCGGAGCCAACATCAAACAAGCTCTGGTAGGTGGCATGTGTGATCTATTATATGGATCAACCATGTGACAACCGACGAGAAACAATGGGCGATTCAATTTCTTGAATCAATCTCGGTTCGAGTTAGGGATTGACGGATACCTTTGAAAACCGGTCTTTGTGCTTATAAATTCTTTTCTTTAGCACATCGACCGTGTACTCATTTTTCAAACCAAAAGGTATTTTATGATTGATAATTGATTTTCAATAAAACCTTCGTTGTATTGCAAAAACAATTTCTATTGAGCAATACGATTGTTTTCAAATCTCTTTTCATCAATCGATTGGACTTAAAATTATTTGGTTCACTCTCCGTGTTGTCTTCTTTGAGACGTTAGGTTTGAGAACAGACTAGAACATTGCGAAACCCTGTCAAGGAGATTCTTAGGAATCCTACACGATCACAAAAGATGCTTGTCTTGATCAACGGGGAACCGTGGGCCGTGTACCTCAATTTATCGAAAGTGATCAAAGACACTTTCGTGCGATTTATTGCTAACTGTTGTATGCAGTACGCCCGACGCTTGCGATGATCGTAATGGCGGTCAATCCACCGCATGCTCACTTAACACATTCATCTCAAATGAAATCATGATTAGGGCATCAATGACTCGATATTTTCACACCAAGCTTCACATGCAGCTGCGCCAATATCATGAATCAACTAAAGCTTCCGCTACTCGATGAGAAGATATCATGATCCGAATGTGAGCATGTCGGTCCCAAAGTCACAACACCACAATGGATGTCTCGTAGATTTTTGATAGTGATGATCTCCAAAGATGGCTCAAACTCATCATCACGTGGATCAAGTAAAGACCTCCACTTGAAGTTACCAAACATGCATTGTGGTATCAATGACTACGAGCTTAAGAGCAAAGGACTACATCAAGAATGCAAGATCAATTGTTAAATGTTATATCTATTTGTATTCAATGTAATTTTGGTACATAATTGAGGTGACCTCCTTAGGGAGATTGTTAGGAATTAGAAATTCCGGTATTAAAGAGTCGGTCACCCAGTATATGTAATCGTTAGAAAGCTCGTAGTCGTAGTTCTTTTAAGTTAGTAGTATTTTAGTTAAGTAACACCGTGGAGGACGGACGGTCTTACCCACCCAGATGCACGATCCACGACCCAAAGTGTGGCGAGTTATGTAAGACTATAAATACCTCTACCTTCCAAGGTAGAGAGTTGAGCTCATAATAATATCTTTCACTTTCTCTCACTAAGTTCCCTAAACCTCTAACTTTCTCTCTAAAATTCCATCTTATTCGCCACCTTGTGTTATGGTTTGATGTGTATGTGAAAAGTTATATCTACTGATTAATCATGCCAATACTCACCACCAAGTGATTGAATCTTGAAACATCAAAGCCTTTGGTGAGTAAATCACCACGTTGTCATCTGTGTGAACCTTAACAACATTAATGAGCCACGTGCTCATAACAATCTCGGATAAAGTGATGCCTAATCGAATATGCTTGGTCTTGGAATGATAAACCGGATTCTTCACAATACGATGGTACTCTCATTATCAATATTGATAGGAGAATTTTGAAATTGAACCCATAGTCCAAGAGTTGATTCTCGCATCCACAAAACTTGTCCACAACACTTTCAAAGCAGTGACTACATATTTAGCTTCAAGAGATGATGTTGTCGCAATTGTCTCGCTTCTTGCATTGCCTGTGAGACTAACCTTCTTCCAAGATATTGGCATCCACCGCTTGTTGATCTTCTATCATAATTATCACATGCATAATCACTATCTCAAAAAGCTTCTAAGTGAAAAGGTGACTCTTTTAGATACCACAACCCCAACTTAGGTTGTTGTTTCAAATAACAGAAAATCCTTTTATCGCATTCATGTGAGATATCTTTGGTGAGACTTGATATCTTGCACATAAACAAACCGCAAACATGATATCGTGCCTTGATGCAAGAAGATACATAAGAGAGCCAATCATTGATCTCGTAAAGCTTGACTTCAACTGGTTGTCCATCTTCATCTTTGCCCAATGAATTGATAGATTTAATAGGTGTAGTAATGACCTTCATATCATCAAATTAAACTTCTTAAGTATGTCAAGAACATACTTGTCTTGATCGATAAAATTCCTTCCTTTGACCGCTTAACTCAGAAGTCCCAAAAGAAAGTTAACCTCCCATTGAACTCATTTGAAATTCCTTCGCATCACCGCTCAAACTCCTTAACCATGGACTGTTTGGTAGCCCCAAAGATGATATCATCAACATAGACTTGAACTAACATGATATCCTTCTTGTCTCTCTTGATAAACAAAGTCTTGTCTATAGCTCCCTCCCGTATCCATGTTGTAATAAGAATGTAGAGCCTCTCATACCAAGCTCTAGGTGCTCGATGAAGACCATAAAGAGCCTTAACCACCTTATAGACTTTGTTTGGATGTTTAGGATCTTCAAACCTGGAGGTTGTTTTACATACACCTCTTTCCGTAATAGTACCATAGAGAAAGGCACTCTTGACATCCATTTGGTAAACCCGAAACCCATGTATGAAGCAAAAGCAAGAAATATTCTAATAGCCTCAATCCTTGCTGTGAGCAAACACTTCATCATAATCTACCCCTTCTTCTTGTCTGTAGCCTTGTGCTACTAACCTTGCCTTGTTTTTAATAACATTGCCTCTTTCATCTCTTTTTACTCGAAAACCCATCTTGCTCCAATAACTCTTCCCATCCGAAGATCACATAAACCCAAACTTGAAGTTTAAATTGAAGAAGTTCTTCCCTGATAGCTTCAACCCAGCTTTCTTTAGTCAAAGCTTGAGCAATATTCTTGGGTTCCTCTGAGAGATGAAACAAGTAAATAAGGTGTTTGATGGTCCTTATGATTCAAATTGCTTTTGTTTATACACAAAGCTTAGTAAAGCATTGTGAGGTTTTGTGAAACCCTTAGCTTTGTGTCTTGTCATAACTCCGTAAGTAGATGGACCAATGATTTGATGGGTTGGATGATTCTTATGAACTGTAAGATTGAGACTGTGGAACTCCATATGCATCATCCGATTAGTATAATCAAGACCTTCATTGGAATCAGAAAATACCTTCATCTTCAAGCTCATCATCGCTTCTTCTAATCCAAGCATGGTAGGATCATCCAAATCATCTAAAGTAATCATCAACAGTGCATCAAGATTTTGGTCGAAAGCATTGTCCAAAGCACTTGTGAGAGTATTCTGCAGCCTTGTTCTTCTTTGCCTCTTCATAAGCTCTCCTTTGTTCATCGGTGTAAGAATGCGCTAATACATCTTGAAGAAGCATCCGATTAAGTTCCTCTTGAATAGATTGATCCTCAGCAGATAATGAGGATTGTGGTGCAAAAGATCTTGTGTTTTGGAGAATCAAGATTTTGCTTAGGAACATCAAGATTTTGTTTTGGACTTACGGGATCTTTATCGGGAACATCATCGTGTCTAATATGAACTCCATGAACAACATATTGTAAATCTTCTCCATTGTACATAGGTTGATTTTCTTCTCTAACAGTACATAATTCATTGAAGGAGTTAAAACCTCAAGATCAAACATTCAATCAGACCTTTACCTTTCTCGGTGTCTTGATCTTCTAAAAACTCAACATGAAGACATTCTTGAATCTTCTTAGTAACTCGTTGTATACTCTAAAGCCTTTATGTTAGTGCAATAACCCAATAAGTATCCTTCTTCCTCGATTTGCCATCAAGCTTCCCCCATTATCAATGGTGTTTAAAATAGTAAGAGGACATCCAAAAGGCTTCATAAAATGAATGTTGGGTTTATTGCCCATCGCAATTCATAGGGTGTCTTCATACGTGGTTTGGCGATGAGACTCATAAGTACATAGCATGCGACTTATAACCGCCCAAAATTGAATAGGTAGATGAGAATCGCTAGCATTGTCCTTGCCGCTTCAATCAAAGTCCTATTCTTCCTCTCTCGCAACACCATTTTTTGTGGTGTTCTAGCAATACTAAACTCCCTTTTATGCCTTTATTTACACAAAAGTCATCCATAGGCTTGTTCTTGAATTACATTTCCATTATCACATCTAATACCTCTAACCTTGAGTCTTAATTGGTTTTCAAGTGCTATAATCGTCTCGAATAGCATCAAAGGTATCATCTTTAAAACCCAAAAGAAACCCAACTGAATCTACTGCAATCATCTCGTAATAACCAAACAATACTTTTTCTTATTTAAACTTGCCACGTAGACAGTCCAAATAAATCCATATGTACAGCTCCAATGGTTCTCTAATAGTTCTTTCCTCAAGCTTCTTGCGAGAAGCTTTGTGTTGTTTACCCTTCTTGCATGCCAAGCATGATTGATCATTCTTGTAAGTTTTGAAGGTAAACCTCTAACTAGATTGCCTTTGACCGGTTTGTTGATATTTTTGAAATTAACATGGCCCAATCTTCTATGCCATTGATGTGCCTCTTCAGATGTTGCTTTAGCCACCAAACATGTGGCTCTTCCATAAGAATGTATACTTTTCATGTCTAGACTATACACATCATTTGTCCTTGGTACTCTAAGTACTACCAAGTCATCAACAACGGGTTTAAAGTCGAGGAAAGGATGAGACATTCGTGTCGTTGAATAACACGGGATGCTTTTATCACAAATTTGAGAGACCGAGAGCAAATTGAATTTAAGCTCCTTCACATATCTAACATTCTCAAAGTCAATATGCCCCGCTTTGATAGTTCCTTTTCAAGTAATCTTTCCTCCATTGGGATCATTCCCAAATGCAACTCTTCCTCCACTAATATTTATAAAATCGACAGATATCTTTGTCTCCCTGTCATACTTCCGAGCAACCACTATCCACAATTAGATGATCTTTAAGCTCCTCTTCCGGGTTGCCCCGCACACAAAGAAAAGAGTTAGTGATTTTAGGAACCCAAGCCACATCGACTCAGGTTCCCCTTGTGGAGTTACAAACTCAAATTCTTTGAGTATGTAATTCCCACTATCTTTCAAATGATGATCCAAAATTATCTTTTGATCTTTAACATGTGGATTTTCAAAACTTTCGGTTTTCAACATAAATCTCTTTTACCGATTATCATTTTCATGTATCACAAAACATCGATTCACTTTTTGTTGAAAGTATTAGTGTGTCCTCAAGAAGATTTTCCTCTTAACCCATTCTCGGTTTAACACGTGGTTTCTGTGATCTAGATCCCTATGTGTATTGGAATACCTTCTAGGTTGATAGTGAGATCTCCTAGATTCCTATTCCAAATAGTGTGATCAAGCCTTATTTTGGAGAAAAGATTTGGAAAGTACTTGTGATGATCAAGGTTTGAAAAGGTCTTCTCCGATGTGGGTATCTATGATCCGGTGTGAAGTTTCGTGATTAACCCTATTTGAATTATTCCAAACCGGTTTGTGCTCTCTAGGTGTGTGGTTGGCGGATCCGTCTTTGAAATTTGCTAAGATATTCGAGTGTCGATCATAATTTTGATTAAGTGATTAGGACTATAACACACAAAACATAGTTTTGGACCCATATGTCCAAAGTGATTTCTTCTATGTCTATTCACAAATTATTCTCGCTTCTTGGTGAATGATAAAACCTGCTTTTGACCAAAGTTATCCCTTAAAAGGTTTAGCAAGATGCTTTGAAAAGGTTTTCTGTAGTATCGCTTGTTGAGCAAGACTTTGTTTTAAAGGTACCGCTGATTTTGAACATTATTTTCAACGACTTCTTTTGGTTTTTCGGACCTAGATTGAGCTACAAGCTTCTTCCTAAACTCTAGACTATCTACTCCAAAGCGAGAAATATCGTGCCTAGAGGGTTGATGACTAATGGGATGAGGAGCAAGATGATAACCATTATCTTTCTTATACTCGTGAGGTGGTTCACTTATTGAGCCCTCATTACTAGATGTATCTACATAGTTAATGAGTTCATCATCACTAGTGGTTAAGTCCTCAAAATCACCATCATCCTTATCACTAGGTTGGTTTTCATCTATGTTACTAAAGTCCATTCCAAATCCTAAGCCCTGCTCTAATGTAAGCCCTTCTCTGCTTTTCAACATAAGCAACATGGGACAAGCGGACTCTCCCCAAGCAAACAAACTTAGCTAACAATTCATCTCTTTCCTTAGTAAATTTCTCAATTTCAAGAATTTACAGCTTTAGTTTCCATTCACTAAGTTTTAATCGATAATCCTGTTGTTCATATTTTTCACCCCAAGCCATTTCATTATTTTCATGAGTTAATATTTTGGCTTCCATAGACTCTAAAGTGATTTGATAACTGCTACCTCGGACCTAGCCCTAACACAATTATCTCTTTCAATCACATAACTGTTAAGTAATTTTAGATAAAACTCATAAGTTTGAGCATACCTCGAGAGATAGGAGACCGAGTTGGTGAAGTAGCCACCATAGCAAGAAGAAAAGTATCATCTTCACTTTCTTTGCTCCAATCAAATCCTCCAAAGCCATTATTAGATTCCAAAGCAAAGATGTTCGAGTTCTTCTTCAAAAGCGATGCTCGGTCAATGCTTCCACCGTGTCTTCAATCGCATCTTCCATCGCTACCATACAAGAAGTCACGGTTCATCATCAAATTATTCACTCGGTCAACTTCGATAACTTCTCTTGAGCAACCAAAGCCTTTGTTTTAGTTATTGGAATTTCTTTGAGCTCAAGTTTTGGCTTCTCGATGTTCTGTTTGTTGATACTTAGCAAACCCGCACTCCTTGTAAAGTGACGAGTCTTTTGACAATTGAAGCATTCAATTTGAGATTTGTCAAAGTTATTCCTTGTTTTGGTTTGAAATCAATACTTTTGCCTGTCTTCTTCATGTACTTTTTGATCCTTGCAGTGATCATAGCAACTTGCCACCGATATCAATTTCTTCAAGTGCATCTTCTTCAACTGCTAGATCCTCTTCATAAGTGATGTAAACCGCTTGTTGTGCAAAGAAGGAGCACACAACTTCATCCGAGTGCAAAGTGGTAGATGGTGGGGCTGTTGAGCATATGAAGGGGATTGTAAATGCAAGATTTTGAGAAACAAGCTTTGAGGAGAAGCGAAGACTTTTGAAGTAATCGCTCTTCTTTTCGATGATAGAAAAGCAATACTATGAGATTTGGAATTGGGTTGACCACTCATCTCATGTTCATACACCTTCATTGATGATAGAGATCATCAAAGTCCATAACATCCAATCCTTGTTGTCCTCTCGATCATAGTAGCAATCACATGCCATGTAGATGGCAAGCTCCTTAGAAACTTCAAATTAGCATCCTCAAGTGACATTCGCTTTGTATAACTCCAACATGTTGAGCAGATTTTGAAACCTATCATATGCAACATCAAGATTCTCTCTTTCACCAACTGTGAAAGTTTCAAATTGTTGCTTCAAAAATTTCGCGTGCATCTTCTTGAGGCTTCATTCCTCCAACTGGTCTTGAGAGCGATTTCGAGTCGCTTAGCATCTTTAGCATCATGAAATTTGAGAAGATGACCATCCGAATGGCGGATAAAAGAATGTTTAGTGCCTTTTCTTGATTCCTTAGGGTTGTCATTGGTAAGACCGCTTTGGTGCGCTTGGTTGTCCAGAATATTAATGGGTTCTCAGAATAACTTCATTCCCATTCACAATTACATTCCATAGAGCATGGTCAGAATGGCAATATCTTGCCTCACCTTCATGCACCGTAGATCATATTCTCCTTCTTGATTATTGGAATTAAGGTGAGGTGATTGAGGGTGGTGGAGCAACTTGATCGACATCTTGAATATTGTTGAAGTAGGATTTCTTCCTAGTCGAGTTTCCACACAAGCTCGATACCACTTGTTGGATCGATATACTTTAATCAAACTAACTTTAACTAGCTTGTTAAGGTTTAATAACCTCGGATAAATCCTAAGTTATTAACAAAGAAACACCGAGCAATCTTTATCAAGTATGCGGAATTTACTTAACAAAGCTAAGAAGAATAACTTTATTATAAACTCTAAATCGCTTATTATGCAGATACTCTATTACAACTCTAAGATAATCGAACTTCTCTCTAAAACACTAATTGTAATCTCTAAAACTCTTTTGGAATCGTACATCTAATGCCAATCTAGGAGTCCTTTATAGGCTCAAGAATATCCTAGTCGGTTTACAATTTGTATTCTTGTACGACAAGTAATCTAAACATAGAATACAATACTTTCCATAAACGAATATAGTTCTTTGTTCTTGCAAGACTTTGACTTCATAGTGTAGTACTTTGACTTTATCTTTAGCAAGACTTTGACTCTTTAACTGCTTCCAAGATTGCTTGTACCATGATACTTTCATATCTTCAAGACTTTCATATCCCAACAGAAAACATGATTAAAAGTCTTACAATGCTTGGAATAGGATTACAAATGGTGAAGTAATGATTCCCTAAGTATTGGGGTAGACTTCTTGGTGATTTGGCCTCCAAATGTGGAACTTTTGGAACTCCAAACTTTCCTGGACTTCTAAGGAAGAATTTGAGAGCTTAAGAGCTTTGTTTGATGAGTAGAGAGATTTGTATTGAAGTGTGTGTCTCATATGCTCACAAATGACCTCTATTTATACTAGTTCTAAAGCATAGGGTATTAATTGCTGAACTTGGCCTCCAAGGAGTAAGGAAGGGACTAGAATACACCAAAAGAAGAACCTAGAATCGTTTGGATGCAAAGGGGAAACTTAGTGATGAAGATTTGGCGATCTGACCCTCCAACCAGATCGGTTACATGACCAACCGATCCGGTTGGTCTTCATAGGGTACAACCGCTCCGGTTGGGAGGCGACCGAACGGTTGGTGATGGCAACTTGGCATTATTTGGACAGCTTCAACCGATCCGGTTGCCTCGCAACCGATCCGGTTGATTTCTGAGTTACGAACTTCGGTCTTTACTTTCTTTATCTTGTAGAACTTGGTTCTTCAATCACTATGGTCTTCAAAGGTACTTGAGATATCGATTTGTGCTTGACCCGCTTCATCGAAACGGGAATCTTCTATTTGTTGAACATTACTTTACTTTTCCTTCCGCTTCCTACACTTGGTTATAAACACTAGACAAACATCTTTTGATGCAATTAACACTGAAATAATGCAAATATAACCAAATAACATATATAAAGCACACATAACGCTACTAGAAACATGCACAATCGAAAGCGTTATCAAATTCCCCACACTTAAACTTTGCTTGCCTCAAGCAAATCTAGGAAAACATCCATTTGGTACAAGAACGTGATTATGAAAATGTGATGCAAATCAACCAAGTAAAATACGAGAGAAGATTCATCAATTATGCTTTATAAAGGTGAAACATCAAGATGTTTGACAATATCCAACCATTTTCTTGCATGATTAACATTTCAAAACACCTC
Source organism: Chrysanthemum lavandulifolium (assembly GCA_022545495.1). NCBI lineage: Eukaryota > Viridiplantae > Streptophyta > Magnoliopsida > Asterales > Asteraceae > Chrysanthemum > Chrysanthemum lavandulifolium. Next base: position 89,071,675 of record CM040244.1, read on the forward strand.
ACGAAAAAGGAATGAAATATAATTCACTCAATCACTCATTTAAGTGGAGTAACAAGATAAATCACACTCATTGCTCACCATGATTAGATTATTACCATAAGCTTGTACAAGAAACAAAACTCCACCGACGTGGCATGAGCACCAAGTAAAAACATCTAAAGAGGACTTTTATTCGGTTTATAATGATAGGCTTTGGGTTAAGGGTATGGATAAGGCATGGGAATGTTTTATGAAATTGGTGTTAAAAATAAAAATAAAATCAAGTCTAATACCCGTGTTGCTAGCTATCAAACAATCCACGAACCAATAAATGATTATAGCTTCAATTCCTTCTTTTCGGCTTTCCACAGCTTTTTGCTTTGCTTTGCCATGACAGTTTTTCTTCTATCATAGCACATTGGCTATTATCTCCATACTTTCAACACACATTTTTTTTAAACTCAATGCATGGCTCAATCAATCTCACGAGATGTGGTACTCATAATCATTTGAACAATTTTCACTTTTCAGGTGACTAGCAACCAATCGATTAGACATTGATAACTAAGTTAGCTAAGGTTTAAAGTGTAAAATCTTTTGTATTTTATGGGTGAAGCAAAATGAAAAGGATGGCTCGAGAGGGTGTAACTAGGGTATCTAGTGCTAAAATGAGCACTACAAATGGGTCCATGTGGGTGGTTAACTAACCGATGTGGCTAGCTAATATATCATTAGATGTAAAATGGAAGGCCATTTGGGTTAAATCCTAAGGTGCCTCTTTATCACGCGAATTCACTTATACCGCACGAATACGATCTCACTTCGGTCTGGTCATGATTTACGAGTACAAGTTCTAGAATAAATAAAATCACCGGCACACTCATAGCAAAAGATCCAAGCATAAAAGATGTATGCTTTTATAGTACAGGCTTCAAATCCTCACAAAAAGGGTTATAATATGTGCTAGCAAATGTTTATCGATCCCAGAATGGATTGCAATAGTAATCGGAACACATCTTGAAGCTTCAAATATTACCAATTTTACCAGTGGTTTGATCCAGTTATTCTAATATATTATCCTAAAAGCGTGAAAACAACTAGATCACAAGGGCAAACAAAATTTTAAATTTAAGCATGAAAACTCTAACTTTTCCTATTCACCCCCCACACTTAAGTTAGACATTGTCCTCAATGCGAAAAACGAACTTTAAAGTATAGAAATAGGGAAAATAGAGATGAAACCAGATATTCCAATGAGTTTATGAGCTTAAAATTCTTTCTTCATTCCTAGCGTCCACTGGAGAAATCATTACCTGCACAAAATCTTATAAACAAACAAAGGTCTTATTAAAGGTGGCACCCCACACTTAAGTTCAACCAAAGGTTTAAACTTTGGGAGTGACCAGAAAATCAAATTTGAAACACACGGTTGCCTCCTAAAAGCGCTTGTTTTATTAATGAGTCATCGGCATGACTCGAATCTTTCCAATTCACTGGCCACATAAGCACCTTGAACATTTTGAAAGTTCGGGATATACATGAATTCTTCACCAAGAGCTTCAATATCGTCCCATACGAACTCAAGAGATGGTTTCAAGGAACAATTTTGGGATTCTTCCGGAAAAGGTGCTATAAAGGTGATTGTTTCAATTCATTTTAGGGAAACTATGTAACCGAAACTTCATTCATTTGCTCCTTGTCATAATATAACTTGATTCGGTGCCCATTAACAATGAAACTTCCACCCTGTTTGTCATAGAGTTCGACATACCCGGATGGATATCCAAGTTTAACGATATATGGTCCAAACCATCTTGGTTGTAATTTAGGAGCTTTGAATTTGAATTTCATGTTGAAAAGCATAACTTTATCTCAGGCTTTGAATTCTTTTCGAACTCATAGCTTTTTGTCATGATAAGCTTTTGTTCTAGCTTTATATATTTTGGAATTTTTATAAGCTCGGAGTCTTAATTCATCGAGTTCGTGCAATTGTAGGAATCTATTTTCTCCAGCTATTTTGAGATCGGTGTTACAGTTTCGGAGAGCCTAGTAAGCACGATGTTCAACTTCGAACGGTAAATGACAAGTCTTCCCATATAGGAGTCTATAAGGAGTTGTACCAATTGGAGTTTTATAAGCCGTACGAAACGCCCACGTAGCATCGTCAAGTTTCTTTGCCCACATCAAGGATTGTCCTTCACCGCTTTTCCAGTATTCTTTTGAGAGCTCGCTGGTGTTTTCAACTTGCCCTTGGTTTGTGGATGATAGGCGTGCGAATCGATGATGAACTCCATATCTTTTCATGGTTTTCTCCATTTTCTGGTTACAGAAATGGGTTCCTCGATCGCTTATCAAGACCTTGGGAATTCCATAACGAGCGAAAATATTTTTGAGAAAATTAAGGACGACGCGAGCATTGTTCGTTGGTAAAGCTTCAGCTTCTGCCCATTTGGACACATAATCTATGGCAACGAGAATGTATTCGAATTTGTGAGATTTAGGAAAAGGTCCCATAAAATCAATCCCCCAAATATCGAATATTTCACACACTTGGATGCTTGTCAATGGCATTTCATCTCTTCGTGAAAGATTGGTGGTTCTTTGGCAAGCGTCACAATTTTGAACGAGTGTATGTGCTTCTTTGAATATTGTTGGCCAATAGAATCCAAAGATTAAAAACTTTTTAGTCTGTGGTGGAAGGACCATAATGTCCCCAGTTGGGCCATGATGACACTCGTCAAGAATCTTATGGTTTCGAACCCGAAACACATCTTCGGATCATTCCGTCAGACACATTTTGAAAAGATATGACTCTTCCCAAAAATAGTATTTAAGTTCAAAAGAATTTGCTTCTTTGAGCATGAGTTAAACCTTTTTCGAGAATTCCTCCACGAGATAGTTTGCAAAATCAAGAAACCAAGGATCGTCGATTTCATCGATGGTCATAAGAGTTTCATCGGGAAATAATCATCGATTTCTTCTTCTTTAATTCCTCAAGATCGGGTTTTCAAGGCGAGATAGTGATCGCAGAAGATTTTTCGCTCCTTTCTTATCTTTGATTTCGATGTCAAATTCTTGGAGTAGCAAAATCCATCGAATAAGAAGCGGTTTAGCATCTTGCTTGGTGAATGATATTTTAGTCTTGAATGATCGGTGAAAACGATCGTTTTTAGACCACAAGGTAGGATCGAAATTTGTCGAATGCGAAACGACGGCCGAATTCCTTTTGGTGACGGTATAATTTTCTCGAGCACTATTCGATGTCTTGGTAGAAAATATATAGGCCGAAAGTGTTTTCCTTCACATTGGCCTAAGACGGCCCAACAAAGAAAATCACTTGCGTCAAGACATAAGCTCAAAAGGTAGTGACCAATTAGGTGAAACCATGATTGGAGCACTACTTAGTTGAGATTTCAATGTTTCAAAAGATTTTATGCAATCATCATTGAAGTCAAAGATAGATTCTTTCTTAAGAATTTTTGTCATCGGACGAGATATTTTGAAAATCTTTGATGAATCGTGATAAAACCAAAGATGTCCTAAAAACTTCTAACGGCTTTGACGTTAGTTGGCGGTGGAAGTTTCGAGATAACATCGACTTTAGCTTTGTCTACTTCCATGCTCTTTGGAGATTTTGTGCAAGCACAATTCCTTTGGTCACCATGCGTGACATTTTTCCCGATTAAGAACAAGATGTGCGACCGCATCTTTCGAGCATTTTATCAAGATTAGAAAGACAAGCTTCAAATGAGTCTCCGAAGACCGAAAAGTCATCCATGAAAACTTCCATGGAGGTTTCTAGCATGTCTTGGAATATTGCGATCATACACCTTTGAAAAGTCGCAGGTGCATTGCAAAGACCAAAAGGCATACGCCGATATGCGTAGGTTCCAAAAGGACAAGTGAAAGTGGTCTTTTCTTGATCGTTAGGATCAATTGGAATTTGGAAATATCCTGAAAATCCATCGAGGAAACAAAATAATTTATTTCCTGCTAGTCTTTCAAGCATTTGATCCATGAACGGAAGTGGAAAGTGATCTTTTCTGGTGGCTTTGTTTAATTTCTTATAGTCAATACAAACGCGCCACCAAAGGATGATTCTAATGGAACTAGTTCATTCCGTTCATTAGTCACAACCGCATTCCTCCTTTCTTGGGAACATAAAGGAATGGACTTACCCAAGGGTTGTCCTCAATTGGGTAAATGATACCAAAGATCGAGAAGTTTTATGATTTCCTTTTAACAACTTCCTTCATGTTGGGGTTGAGTCGACATTGACGTTCTACCACAGGTTTAATCCCTTCTTCAAAATTGATTTTGTGTTTGCAGAAATTAGGACTAATTCCTAGGATGTCGGATGTTTTCCAAGCGAAAGCTTGTTTGTGGTTTTTGAGTACAGAAATTAAACTTTCTTTCTCACTGTCCTCGAGCAATGAAGATATGACTACTGGAAGAAGTGAGTTTTCCTCCAAGTAAGCATATTCAAGATGATCTGGGAGAGGTTTGAGTTCGAGATCTGTGGGTGGTTCTTCGATAGAGGATTTAATTCGAATCTCGTCATTGAAAGCTATTTCTTCAAAGTTCTCTTCTTCTTCCTCCATTTCTTCTTCTTTTAAGTTATCTCCTTCGAATTCTACTTTCATGAAATCATCAAACTCTTTGTCAAAGTCTGTTTCATTGATTTTTTCAGAAGTAGTCATGAATGGATCGGATTCATTAAGTAATGCGCCCAATTCTTCTCAGTGACTTCATCAATAACATCTATGTTGAAACAAGTGTCATCACTGGAATGTGGGTAGCGCATCGCTTTATCGATTAGAAAAGTGATTCGATCTTCTCCAACTCCAAGGTTGAGTTCTTTTCCTTTCACTTTGATGATTGCATCAGCGGTATTCAGGAAAGGTCTTCCTAAGATGAGTGGGACTTTACTATCCTCTTCCATTTCTTAGATTACAAAGTCCACTGGAAAAATGAATTTACTGACTTGAACAAGCATATTCTCGGCAATACCCACAAGATATTGATAAGAATGATTTGCTAATCGAATGCTCATTTTCGTTGGTTTGAGGCTATTGTTGTACAACTTGGAATACAGCGAATAAGGCATCAAATTGATACTCGCGCCAAGATCGGCTAAAGCATCGCATTTAATATTATTCCCGAAAGTACATGGAATAAGAAAGCTCCCAGGATCTCCGAGCTTTAGTGGGATCTTGTTTCGGACAATAGCTGAGCATTCTTCGTTGAGGAAAGTAGATGATATTTGCTCTAGCTTGCTTTTGTTATTAAGAAGTTCTTTCAAGAATTTCCCGTAATTGGGCATTCCTGCTAAGACATTAACGAGAGGAACATTGAGTCTAACCTCTTTGATTATTTCAATGAACTTCTTATAACACTCTTCCATTTTTTCTTTCTTTAGGCATTGAGGATAAGGAATTTTTGGTGTATACGCCTTGACAGATGGGGTGGTTTTCTTTTTGGTGGTTTGAGTTGTGTTTGGTTCCTCGGCTTCATCCTCACTATCATTGGTAATAGGGGTATTTTCATTAGGATTTGTTGGTGGATCGTGACGAGACCACTTCTTGTGAAGACAAAGATTGATATGCTCATTTCTTGTTTGTGGTGGACTGTACGCCTTATCATTTGATGGTTTTGGGTTGGATTGGGTGTTACTTGGCAATGAACCGTAGGGTCTAGAGGAATGTTGGTCGAAAGTCGCAAACTTGTTTTCAAGATCTTGGATAGATGCTTGATGATTTTTCCGTCCTTGCTCAACTTTGCCTTTGAGATTGAAAATTGATTTTTGATAAACTCATTTGCGATTTTTGAGCACCACGAATTCTCTCATGGTTTTCTCAATCGGCTTCTTCCATCTTTTGTCGGGTTTTGCGGTGGTGGATTGTCGGTTCGTGGTTGAGAATCACGGTTGTCATCCCTTGGTCGGCGATCTTGCCAATTTCCAGAATTCCGACCGTAATAGTTACTACGATATCCTCCTCCACGGTATCCTCCTTGGGCGTAATTCGCTTCTCCTTCTTTTGGTCCTCCCATAGGCTTATCGTCGCACTCGGAAAATGGATGATTTCCTCCACAATTGTTGCATCCGTCTCGCATTTCCTTCATTTCATCCTTGATATCTTTGTATTGCGAGTCGATTTTTGAGGTTAAGGCTTCCATCTTCTCCATGAGTTTTGAGGGATATGTGTTTTCGACAAAAGCAACAGTTTTTCGGAGAGGTTTAGTTTTGGAATCTTTGGACCAATCGAGTTTGAGAAGTACTCGATCCTCAAGCAATTGGTGTGCATCGTTGGAAGTCTTATAGAGAAAAATTCCTCCAGCATCAAGGATGCCTTGAGAAATTTCATCTAGTCCATGGTAAAAGATTTGGATAATGGTTCCTTTGGATAGTCCATGTCCATGACAACCACGGCAAATCTTTCATTGAAGCCAAGCTTCACCGCTGATTCATTTGGATTTTGTGAAAGCACGAATTTCTCCCATTATTCGAACAAACATGGCGGTGGAAAGAATCGCTTACAAAAGCTTGCCTCATCTCCTCCCAAGTGTTGATAATTCACGGGTTAATTCATTATACCATACTTTAGCATCTCCGTGAGTGATGATGGAAAAGCTTGAGTTTGATGGCATTGACATCGGTGTCGCCGTAACGGAACATGCCGCAAATTTTGATGAATTCGGCAATGTGCTTATGCGGATCGGCCCGCGCACGGCTATCGAATTTACGGTCTTTGATCATAGAAAGGTGACGACCCTTCGCGGTGAAGTTGTCACCAAGGTTGACAGCAACAATAGCACTTCCGGGGGTTGGTGCTACGGTTCGGTTGGTTCCCAACATGGGTTGATCGTCCGCCATGGGGAAAGGTAAATTGGTGAAAGGGTTGTAAACAACTTTGGCTTCTATGAGGTTATCAAATGGTGGGTTTGGTACTCTTGGTACACGATTTTCCAATGGTATGAAAGGTGTTCTTCTTCTTCTTCGAATCAAACGTTCGGGTTGGTAAGAGGTGTAATAGGTTCTATTCCTCACGACGAGTGTTCATACAATGCTCTAGAGAATCCAGCAATATCTAAACACACGGACAAACAACGAAACGTTTTCCCGACAGATGGGAGTAACCGGATCGGTTCATGGGTTGCACCGATCGGTTAGATCGATTGTATGTGATGAGTGTCTAAATACTCATCATTTTTATAATCGCTTAGAATGCCAAAACATCCGAAAACACCGTAAATGCATCAAAATGATGAAAATATCACAAACAAGTGTTTTATGTGTTTTAAATGCAAAACATCAAAACTGTGAAAAACGTATCAAGTTTGCATAATTGGCGCTTTAGTCCCCAAGTTTCAAAAGTTGTCAAAAAGCAGGTCCTCGTAAATCAAAATAAATAAAAATATCATTTTAAGTCCTTAGGGATTCATAAAGTTGTCAAAACAAGTCCTTGAAATCAAAAATTGCAAAATTACAACTTTAGTCCCTCAAGTTTTGAAAATGACAAAAATAGTCCTTGGATTTATTAAAAATGGAACTTTATGCACTATGGTCCTTGTACTATTAAAGATTGGCAGTTTTGGTCCTTGTGTTAACTTTTGGAGAATTGCAGGTTTGGTCCCTCAAGTTTGGCAGAATTACATCTTTAGTCCTTATATTAAAACAAGCCAATTGGACCCCCTTTTGTATTTAGAACCCAGCCAAACCCAAAAGAACCCCCTGCCATGCCTGTGACCCCCCCATTTTGGACCCCCTGTCTATTATATCACAAAGTCAAAAAAAGTCAATACGCGCTTAAACCATGGTTACTGTTCATCCCCTTCTCCACAAGCTGCAAACCAATACCAGAGCTGGTTTTACCTCTTTTTCAACAATTCCACCTGTTTTTCCACTTGAATACATCCCCCCTCCACCTCCACAACCTCCCAAGTTTCTTTAATTGCCCAAACCTGCTCTTGACTATTTTGGCGCCAAAAATCCAAATGGACGTATAGGATGACTTTGACCAATCCAAGGGTTGGATTGAGGTGGGAAAGATTCAGAGACATAAACAGAGTCTCAAAAGTCTATAAAGAAGCAATGGGAAGCAATGTGAAGAATATCTAGAGTATTTTAATTAAGCTTATGTCGTTTTAATATTTTCAAGCTTTCCTGTGTATGTTTAAACTTTCAAGTTCTTGTTTAAGTGTTTTTAAGTATAAGTGAACCTTTATCAATCATAAATTTCAAGTTTCCTTTTCATTTACAGTTTATGTAAAATCTCAAGTTCAAAAGAATCTCAAATTATGCAAATGTTGTTATTTGTTGTTATTAAGGACTGAGTAAGATCACATAAGCTCCTATAAAGCTTATTAAAGCTTTTAGTAACTCTAAAATTTTGTTTAGAATCAAAAACAGAAAATTCACAAAAATACCAAGAAAATAGTGAGAAAATAAAAAATCAATGGAGAATGATCAAGAAAGTCAAGCTTGTGTTAGCTATTGGATGACAATGGTTTAGAAGCTTAGTGGTAAGCTATTAGGGTGTTATTGGTCCTTGGTTCTTTGTCTTGTGCATTAACTCAATTGTAAGCTATTTCTTGAAAATTTGTAATTCTTAGTTTAAGTGTCTAAATATTGTTAATTCTAGTTCATTGTCATTGTATTATTATAGTTAACTTAAAATAATAAATAGGTTACTTAGTATAAAAATTGGTTTTAGTACAAAAATCTTTAAAACAGTCTCATTAAGGGGTGTTTGGTTTCACTTCTTTAACTGAGTTAGAGAGTGCTCAAGTCTTTGCTCTTGGTTAATACATATCTCATTAGTTCTTAGTAGCTCAAAGAAACCAAGAAACACAGTCTTTGTTTAAGCAAAAGTCAAAATTCCATTTGATCACATCTTTCTTATTCACTGTTGGAATTTAAAGTTCTATGATCATGGTTTTGTGTTCATAAGTTGTTATAATTGCTCAATTTAGTCTTAATACACCTTAATATATCATAATTAATAAGTAGGATTAATCCTAAGTTCACCTTAGTCAACTTATCTAGTTTTTATAAAAAGTCAAAATTTTCATTTGGTCGTTTTTGAATAAAATAGAATAATTTATATAGGGTTTAATATTAGTTTTCAAGATTTAGTCTTTTGGGATATCAAAATATAGTTGCTCAGCTTCACCCTAGTATTTTTTATATTTTCCATTTCAGCTTTTAAAGTGCTTAACTTTTAGCTTATTTCAGACACCATTTCAAAAATGTGCCCTGTGCACAGTTTTGATACCATTTTCTTAAGCTCATTATAAGCTCACCTGTGAACACCACAATGAGAGCTTTAGCTTTTGAAAAGCCAATAAGCTCACTTATTGGATTCACCTTTGTTTGGACTTCCAATCTATCCTGGGCCCCACAAGGCCCGGAAGTTGGCCATGACTGCTTGTTACTCGCTTTTAGCACACGTGCTTATCACTTATTTTAGCTTATCGGGTTGTTTATTTGTGTTTTCTAGCTTTACTTAAATTCCTTTAGCTTATTTGCATCTTAAATTACTTTTGTTTCTAGCTTACTAGCTTATTTAGCAACTTAGTTAAACTTAAAATCAAGTTAAGCTCACAAGCTCCATCGTTGGAATAATAAGCTCAAATCGAGCTTATTAGTCATTTTCATAAAAGTTGTAGTTGTAAAAGTTGCTTAAAATCATTAGCTTAATAAGTTTCAAAAGAAAATTCCAAAATAAAAGTTTGCAAAAAAAAAAGAGTTCTTGGATTCGAACCCCGCCACCCACCACCACACACACACACTACCACCGCCTTGGGTCTTTTTCGCTTTTCCTTTGCATTATTTAATACATAACCCTTGTTTTCCATTTAAGCTTATACGAGCTTATTTATAATAGCTTTTTCAACTTTTGTATTTTTCATAGATTTGTATTAGTATAAAGTATTTTATATAAAAGTTTCGATTTTTCTCAATAGTTTTAATATTTTAAACATTTAATTAGTGTAAAATCGTATTTAATTCATAATAAAAATATAAAAGTCCAAAAATATAATTCTTTTTTCTAAAATTTTCTTTTGTCATATAGTACGAAGAAAATTGTTTTACACTCGTAGGACTTTATTTCATAAATTTTACGCTTTTGCTTATGCACTGCGTAATTTTTATACTTAACGACGCTTTCATTTTAAGTTACGCTTTTAGATAATTTAAGTTTACGCTTTTAGTTAAAATAGTTTATTTAAGTTATTTTGTTTTATAAAATCACAAAACATCATTGTAAAAATAGTGATAGCGTTTATTTAATATATTTTAACTTTTAATTTTCTTTAATTTGCATTTAAGCCCTCGTAATTTACAAAACTTTTCTTTAGGTATAAATAACTCAAAATCCTTACCGATCACTATCCTTAGTGATTATTCGACATCCGTCGTGTTAAACACCAATTCATCCTCCGTGGGACTTAACGACCCGTGAATCCACTATATTCCTCGATCTTAATTGCATTTGTTTCGAACTGCTTTAAGTTTGTTACGGTTAGCCATTCACAAGTGGCTAGCTTGTGTGATTAAACTTGACCGCTTGAGGCGAATCAAATTTTGCGCTACCCAGAAGTTGTTCTAAGCATATACCACCGCTTGTAAAAAATAATATAAAACAACAAAACAATCGTAAGTGCAAAATTTTCTAGCTTGTGTTTCTTTTAAGGTGATTCTTAAAGAAATACGATTTGGTTAAACAAGACGATACCAAAAATATTTTCCAAAAGTTTTTAAACCATCAAGACATATCCATACCTACGTCTTTTTAGTGGTACTTAAATACATAAAATCAACCACCGCGAAATCAAGGCAAGACACCTACCAACCGGGGTGTGACCATAATAAGTTCCCGAACAATGATTTAAAACTTGCCTTTGTGTCCTTGTGATTTGGTGTACCTTTTTCAAAGAAGCCATTTCATTTGTGATTATTGGTTAAGTTCACTTGTCGCTTTGCCTCGCATTTGTTTTGAAAATTGATTTTATACTTAGTGCATGCGCACTGCTCTTCCAGCTCTACAAGTCCACTTTCTCGAGCTTGCAAATATTCCTCGTAGACGAGAGGACGCTCGCTCCTTCACCGGATCGAGGAACGCCTACCACCACCACCCCGTCGTAATGGCGTAAGATAAGCCGATGAATGAGCTTCTCCAAGCACCCATCGAGGGTTACGGAGATGCCATTGTTGTCCCAACCATTGTGGGTCGATACTTTTGAGCTCAAACCGGGTTGCTTAACTGTAACCCAAAGCCAATTCTATGGTTTTGAGCGGATGATCCTCATGCACATATTCGATGGTTTAACAAGATTGCATCTACCATCAAATACAAGAATGTCCCACATGAAGCTATCAAGCTTCTTCTCGCTCCCATTTTCTGAGGACAAGCCCGAAATTGGCTTCGAGAAACAACCCCTGCTCCATTGAGACATGGGAGGATTTAGTCACCAAGTTCGTTAACTAATTCTATCCTCCATCCCGAACTACAAGTCTTAAGAATGAGATAATGAAATTTTCTCGTAGATTTGATGAATCATTCGGGAGGCATGGGATCGTTATAAAGAATTGCTCGCAAGTGTCCGCATCATGGTTTTACCGAGTTAATGCAAATGGATACTTTCTACAATGGTCCGAGACAAGTCGACCAAGATTTCTAAATGCCTCCGCGGAGGTAATTTCTTGAGCAAGACCACAAAATAAGCCTTGCAAATCATTGAAAACAAGTCCTGTGTCCGTCCTTTCCGCACAAAGACATATCGACTCGCCTAATGTCGGACCTTCTATTTCATCTCCGTGAGTACATCTAGCACCGATGCTAAGATTGACAAACTCACGGATATTGTTCGAAGCTTTGGTTCTTGCTAACCAAAAGAAAGTCACTTTCACTCAAACACCATCACATGGTGAAGTGAAGAAAGTTGAAGTTTGTGTTACTTGTGGTGGTCCTCATGCATACTACAATCTGATCGCCACCGATGGTAGTCCGTTTGAAGCCAATGCTATAGCCGGTACTTCACATCAAGGAGGTAATCAATACCGTCCTCAAATGAACCAAATTACCGTGCTAACACTTATCGTGCACCACCGGTTTTAACCGTAATCCTAACCGAATCGAATCAACCTAGAATAAACCAAGGTTATCAAAACCAAGGTAATTTCTATCCTCGACCCAATCAAGGTTTCCAACATCAAGGAAACCTTAATCAAAACAATTTCAATCGAGGGAATCAATTTCGTGGAAATGTTAATCCTAATCAAGGAATTTTCAACAACAAGGTCCTAATCAAAACATCCGACCTCAAAATTTCCCTCCACATCCTCCAAGTACCATCATCCGATGAGTTATTGAAGCGTTCATGAAATCCCAAGATGAAATGAACAGTTGTTGGTCACCGATCACGATCTCAAAAAGTCTTTAAATGATCAACCTCGGCTCAAGAAAACTTCCGAGCAACACGATCGCTAACCCGAGGGAAGATGCAAAGGCGATCACAACCGAAGTGGTGTTTCATACAATGGACCCGCTATTCCTACTACCTCTTCTTCTTCTCTCCGAAGGTAGTGGAAAGTGAACCCGAAGCAACAAAGGACAAGGAACTTCCTACTAATAACGGAGGTACCAACGATGTCCATCCTCAAGTTGTACGAAACCCAAATCCAATCCAGAGTTGTTTTTGAACCACCTATAGCTCCCGCTGAAAATATCAAACCAAATCTTCTATTCCTTACCCATCACGCTTGAATGAGCAAAAGCTCTCGAAAAAGCTACCATCAAATGGACAAATTTTTTCAAATTTTCCAAGAACTACACTTTGACATAAGCTTATGGATGCTATCATGTCGATGCCCAAGTTTGCATCAACTCTCAAACACATGTTAAGCAATAAGGAAAAGTCGTTTGAAATGGCTAAACTCCTCTAAACGAGAACTCGCTCTAGCTATCTTGAAGAAGCTTCCGAAAAGCTTGGAGATCCCGGAAAATTCTCTTACCTTGTGTATTTCCGTGAATGGTTGAATGCTTTGCCTTAGCCGATCTTGGTGCAAGCATCAACCCGATGCCTTATTCAAGTATGGAAGAAACTTTCTCTCCGGAACTCACTCCTACATGAATGACTCTCGAGCTTGCGGATCGTAGAATATCCCGTCCTCTTGGCATTACCGAGGACGATTTGAAAGTAGGAAAGTTCCATTTTCCACCGACTTCGTGGTTGTTGATTTTGATGCCGATCATCGGGTTCCTCTCATTGTTGGTCGAGATTCTCGAGAACGGGCCGTGCTCTCATTGATGTATTTGAGCAAGAAATCACATTACGTGTTGGTAATGAAGCTGTCACTTTTAACCTTGATCAAACTTCGAGGTACTCCGCAAATTATGATTCTGAATAGGTTAACCGAATAGATATCATTGATGTTGCTTCTGAAGAGTACTCTCAAGAAATTCTTGGTTATGATCATAATTCTTCGAGTGATAATCTCACTCATTCATCTCAACCTATCATCGCCAATTCTACTCCTTCTCTCACCCCATTTGAGGAAAGTGACTTCATCTTGGAAGAGATTGAAGCCTACTTGTCTAGTGATTCTGTTCCATGGGAAATTGATCACGCCCCATCGACATCGAGGGGACATACTTCTCATTGAGAAGTCGCTTAATGATGATCCATCATCGCTCCCTCCCGCCGAACTTCATAACAAGGAAGTCATGTCGCTTGATAAAATCAAGAATTTCAAGTCGAACTTAAGGACTTACCACCTCATATCGAGTATGCATTTCTTGAAGGTGATGATAAATTACCGTCATTATTGCTCGAGATTTGAGTAAAGATGAAAAGTCTGCTCATAAAGATCTTGAAGTCACACAAGCAAGAAATTGCTTGAAACTCTCCGACATTAAGGGTATCAACCCCGAGTTTTGTACTCACAAAATCTTGATGGAGGATGACTTCAAAGCCAAGAGCTCAACATCGAGAAGAGTAAATCCAAAATCCATGATGTTATCAAACAGAGGTTATCAAACTTCTTGATGCAGATTGATTTACCCAATCTCGTGATAGTCCTTGGTTAGCCCAATTCATTGTGTTCCTAAAAGGGTGGCATAACTGTTGTCACAATGAAGAAAACGAGTTAATTCCAACTCGATTGGTTACGGATGGCGTGTGTGCATTGACTATCATAAGTTGAATGACGCCACCGTAAAGACCATTTTCCTCACCCTTCATGGACCAAATGCTTGAGAGATTAGCGTGGAATGAATACTATTGTTTCCTTGATGGTTTCTCGGTTACTGATCCCCATTGATCCAAAGGATCAAGAAAAGACTACATTCACCCGCCCATACGGAACTTTTGCCTACGCACGATGCCTTTTGGCTTATATAACGCCCCGCACGCTCCAACGATGTATGATGGCCATATTCCACGACATGATCGGGGAAACAATGGAGGTGTTTATGGATGACTTCTCGGTCATTGGGGATTCGTTTCAAACATGTCTCTCCCATTTAGATAAAATGCTCAAACGGTGTGAAGACACCAATCTTTGTCTAAATTGGGAGAAGAGCCACTTTATGGTCAAAGAAGGCATAGTCCTTGGCCATAAGATTTCAAAAAACGGGATTGAGGTCGATAGAGCAAAAGTTGATGTTATTGCTAAATTGCCTCATCCTACTACCGTCAAAGGTATTAGGAGTTTTCTAGGTCATGCCGGTTTCTATCGCAGATTCATTCAAGATTTTTCTAAAATCGCCCGGCCTATGACCCATCTTCTTGAAAAGGATGCTCCTTTTATCTTCTCACCCGAGTGCATCGAAGCTTTTGAAACATTAAAGAAAAAGCCATCAAGCACCCATTCTCGCTGTTCTGATCGGGACTTGCCTTTGAGCTCATGTGCGATGCAAGTGATTTTGCTATCGGTGCGGCCTTAGGGCAACGAGGGCTAAGCATTTTCAGCCTATTCACTACGCAAGTAAGACTATGATCAAGCTCAAACTCATTACACCACCACGTAAAAAGAGCTATTAGCCGTGGTGTATGCGTTTGAGAAGTTTCGCCATACTTAATCTTGACCAAATGTGTGGTGTATACGGATCACTCGGCCTCAAATATCTCTTTGCAAAACAAGATGCAAAGCCGAGATTGCTCCGCTGGGTTCTCCTCCGCAAGAATTTGATATCATTATACGTGATAAAAAGGAGCCGAGAACCCGTCACGATCATCTGTCTCGATTAGAAAACCCTCACCAAGATGTTTTCGAGAAAAGGAAATAAATGAAACGTTTCCTCGAGACACTCAATGCGGTTTATTTTCGTGGAAACTCTTCTACCCCATGGTTTGTCGACTTTGCAAATTACCATGGTAACTTCATAGTGAAAGGGATGTCGACCAACGGAAGAACAAATTCTTCAAAGATGTTAAACATTATTTCGAGGACGACCCTACTTATTCAAAATCATGCGGATCAAGTCATCCGACGGTGTGTTTATGGACAAGAAGCTCTTGACATTCTCAAAGCTTGCCATTTGGACCCACCGGGGCCATCATAGTCCAAATTACACCGCCAAAAAGGTTTTTGATTCCGGATTTTATTGGCCCACAATTTACAAGGATGCCCATGAATTTGTCAAAACTTGTGACGCTTGTCAACGTCACGTAAATATCTCTCAAAGAAATGAAATGCCGCAAAACGCCATTCAAGTTTGTGAGATCTTTGACATCCGGGCATTGACTTTATGGGGCCATTTCCATCATCTCGAGGAAACAAATACATACTCGTGGTCGTTGACTATTTGTCAAAATGGGTTGAAGCAAAAGCTTTACCTACCAATGATGCCCGAGTTGTTGTGAAATTTTGAAATCTCTTTGCCGTGTTTGGAACTCCACGCTATAATCATGATCGTGGTACACATTTCTGCAATGACCAATTTGATCGTGTCATGCAAAAGTATGGTGTTACCCACCGCCTTCATCGCATACCACCCCAAACAAGTGGGTGTGGAAGTTTCCAACCGTGGTATTAAAAGAATTCTTGAAAGGACAAGAGGCGAAAATCGTGCATCCCGGTCGGATAAACTGGATGACGCACTGGGCCTTTGCGACTTACAAAACACCCATCGGTGTACTCCATACAAGCTAGTGTACGGAAAGGCATGTCATCTTCCGATTGAACTAGAGCACAAAGCCCACTGGGCCTTGAAGCATGCAAATTTCGATATTCGAGATACCGGTGATCACGTAAAAGTTCAAATGAATGAACTAAATGAACTCCGTGATCAAGCATACGAGAACTCTTTGATCTACAAACAAAAGCCAAAGAAGATTCATGACTCTAAAATCAAGAACCGTTTTCAACATTGGTGATCGAGTCCTTCTTTTCAATTCAAGATTGAAGATTTTCTCGAAAGCTCAAGTCCCGTTGGTCCGGTCCATTTACTATCACTAAGGTTTATCCTTATGGCACCATTGAGTTATCTCACCGATGGTCCAAATTTTAAAGTAAATGGTCATCGATTAAAGCACTACTTTGGAGAGGACATTCCATCCATGGTTGTCCCGGATCTACAAACTTTCCCCATGAACCAATGAATGCGGGATCGAGTCAAGCTAGTGACTCGGGAATCAAAAAACAAGAGACACACCATATGGGTTTTCACCCATGTTTATGTCTTCTTACCCTTTTCTACCACCCTTGTGTGGGGAGTTGCCCCATAAACGTTGTATATAAAAAAAAAAAAAAAAAAAAAAAAAAAATGCGATATATCAAAAATAAAATAATGGCCGTAGTATTTCCCTTTTATGTTCTATGTTTCGCATAACAGTGCAGACTTTGAATATTGAGGCAATATTCATTTCTAAGTGTGGGGGAATTTCACTAATTTTATCATGTAATTATTCCACCCAATTCCCCGCTTTTGGCCAAATTTTTTTGGAGTAAGTGCTCAAAGAATGGTTATCATCCGCCATGTCTAACCCACATAAAGATTGGCTAATCCAGAGCAAACGGCTCTTGGTAAAGATATATCAAACCGCTTATGGCTTGCAATTTGCCCAAAATTGTATGGTATTCAACTCACCATATCTTTAAACTAGTGAAAAGTTGGCTAGCTCGCAAGTTTATGGCTTGTGGTAAAGGCGCTTGAAATCCATAATTGGTAATCGGCTTACCAAAGATAATATTGATAATTTATCTAAGAGTTGGCTAGTCCGAAGCAAACGGCTTCGTAAAGACAAATCAAACCGTTCACGACTTATGATTTGCTCAAAATCATTTGGTTATCATTGTGCCAAAGTTCTTACTTGAACTAAAACAATCGGCTACTCCGTAGTAATGGCTTTTGGTAAAGAGATGAAATCCATTAATTTTTCTCAAATCATTGCTAGGGACTAGCAATATCTTAGTGTGGGGATTGATGAGTGTTAAATACTCATCATTTTTATACTGCTTAGAATGCCAAAACATCCGAAAACACTTTAAATGCATCAAATGATGAAAATATCACAAACAAGTGTTTTATGTGTTTTAAATGCAAAACATCAAAATGTGAAAACGTATCAAGTTTGCATAATTGGCGCTTTAGTCCCCAAGTTTCAAAAGTTGTCAAAAACAGTCCCTGTAAATCAAAATAAAGAAAAATATCATTTTAAGTCCTTAGGGATTCATAAAGTTGTCAAAACAAGTCCTTGAAATCAAAATTGCAAAATTACAACTTTAGTCCCTCAAGTTTTGAAAATGACAAAATAGTCCTTGATTTAGTAAAATGGAATTTTATGCACTATGGTCCTTGTACTATTAAAGATTGGCGCTTTGGTCCTTGTGTTAACTTTTGGAGAATTGCAGGTTTGGTCCCTCAAGTTTGGCGAATTACATCTTTAGTCCTTATATTAAAACAAGCCAATTCGACCCCTTTGTATTTAGAACCCACCAAACCCAAAAGAACCCCCGCCATGCCCATGACCCCCATTTGGACCCCCGTCTATTATATCACAAAGTCAAAAAGTCAATACGCTTAAACCATGGTTACTGTTCATCCCCTTCTCCACAAGTCGCAAACCAATACCTGCACTGGTTTACCTCTTTTCGTAAATTCCACTCACTTTTCCACTTGAATACATCCCCCTCCACCTCCACAACCTCCCAAGTTTCTTTAATTGCCCAAACCTGCTCTTGACTATTTTGGCGCCAAAAATCCAAATGGACGTATAGGATGACTTTGACCAATCCAAGGGTTGGATTGAGGTGGGAAAGATTCAGATACATAAACAGAGTCTCAAAAGTCTATAAAGAAGCAATGGGAAGCAATGTGAAGAATATCTAGAGTATTTTAATTAAGCTTATGTCGTTTTAATATTTTCAAGCTTTCCTGTGTATGTTTAAACTTTCAAGTTCTTGTTTAAGTGTTTTTAAGTATAAGTGAACCTTTATCAATCATAAATTTCAAGTTTCCTTTTCATTTACGCTTATGTAAAATCTCAAGTTCAAAAGAATCTCAAATTATGCAAATGTTGTTATTTGTTGTTATTAAGGACCGAGTAAGATCACATAAGCTCCTATAAAGCTTATTAAAGCTTTTAGTAACTCTAAAATTTTGTTTAGAATCAAAAGCAGTAAAATTCACAAAAATACCAAGAAAATAGTGAGAAAATAAAAATCAATGGAGAATGATCAAGAAAGTCAAGCAAAGTTAGCTATTGGATGACAATGGTTTAGAAGCTTAGTGGTAAGCTATTAGGGGTGTTATTGGTCCTTGGTTCTTTGTCTTGTGCATTAACTCAATTGTAAGCTATTTCTTGAAAATTTGTAATTTTAGTTTAAGTGTCTAAATATTGTTAATTCTAGTTCATAACTCGTATTATTATAGTTAACTTAAAATAATAAATAGGTTACTTAGTATAAAATTGGTTTTAGTACAAAAATCTTTAAAACAGCCTCATTAAGGGTGTTTGGTTTCACTTTAACTCGAGTTGTAGAGTGCTCAAGTCTTGCTCTTGGTTAATACATATCTCATTAGTTCTTAGTAGCTCAAAGAAACCAAGAAACATAGTCTTTGTTTAAGCAAAAGTCAAAATTCCATTTGATCACATCTTTCTTATTCAACGTTGGAATTTAAAGTTCTATGATCATGGTTTTGTGTTCATAAGTTGTTATAATTGCTCAATTTAGTCTTAATACACCTTAATATATCATAATTAATAAGTAGGATTAATCCTAAGTTCACCTTAGTCAACTTATCTAGTTTTTATAAAAGTCAAAATTTTCATTTGGTCGTTTTGAATAAAATAGAATAATTTATATAGGGTTTAATATTAGTTTTCAAGATTTAGTCTTTTGGGATATCAAAATATAGTTGCTCACTTCACCCTAGTATTTTTATATTTTCCATTTCGACTTTTAAAGTGCTTAACTTTAGCTTATTTCAGACACCATTTCAAAAATGTGCCCTGTGCACAGTTTTGATACCATTTTCTTAAGCTCATTATAAGCTCACCTGTGAACACCACAGTGAGAGCTTTAGCTTTTTGAAAAGCCAATAAGCTCAGCTTATTGGATTCACCTTTTGTTTGGACTTCCAATCTATCGTGTGGGCCCCATAAGGCCTGGAAGTTGGCCAGTCAGACCTGTTTGTTACTCAGTTTTAGCACACGTGCTTATCAGCTTATTTTAGCTTATCAGGTTGTTTATTTGTGTTTTCTAGCTTTACTTAAATTCCTTTAGCTTATTTGCATCTTAAATTACTTTTGTTTCTAGCTTACTAGCTTATTTAGCAACTTAGTTAAACTTAAAATCAAGTTAAGCTCACAAGCTCCATCGTTGGAATAATAAGCTCAAACCGAGCTTATTAGTCATTTTCATAAAAGTTGTAGTTGTAAAAGTTGCTTAAAATCATTAGCTTAATAAGTTTCAAAAGAAAATTCCAAAATAAAAGTTTGCAAAAAAAAAGAGTTCATTGGATTCAACCCCTGCTACCCACTCACCACACACACACACTACCACCGCCTTGGGTCTTTTTCAGTTTTCCTTTGCATTATTTAATACATAACCCTTGTTTTCCATTTAAGCTTATACGAGCTTATTTGCTTATTTCCAGCTTATTTATAATAGCTTTTTCAACTTTTGTATTTTTCATAGATTCGTATTAGTATAAAGTATTTTATATAAAAGTTTCAGATTTTTCTCAATAGTTTTAATATTTTTAAACATTTAATTAGTGTAAAATCGTATTTAATTCATAATAAAAAATATAAAAGTCCAAAAAATATAATTCTTTTTTCTAAAATTTTCTTTTGTCATATAGTACGTAAGAAAATTGTTTTACACTCGAGGACTTTATTTCATAAATTTTACGTTTTGTTTTGCACTGCGCGTAATTTTTATACTTAACGACGCTTTCATTTTAAGTTACGCTTTTAGATAATTTAAGTTTACGCTTTAGTTAAAATAGTTTATTTAAGTTATTTTGTTTTATAAAATCACAAAACATCATTGTAAAAATAGTGATAGCGTTTATTTAATATATTTTAACTTTTAATTTTCTTTAATTTGCATTTAAGCCCTGTAATTTACAAAACTTTTCTTTAGGTATAAATAACTCAAAATCCTTACCGATCACTATCCTTAGTGATTATTCGACATCCGTCTCGTGTTAAACACCAATTCATCCTCCGTGGGACTTAACGACCCAGAATCCACTATATTCCTCCTCGATCTTAATTGCATTTGTTTCGAACTGCTTTTAAGTTTGTTACGGTTAGCCATTCACAAGTGGCTAGCTTGTGTGATTAAACTTGACCGTTGGAGGCGAATCAAGATGGTTAAAACGTAACCGGTTCGGTTGAAAGGCAACTCGATCCGGTTGAAGTTTCGAGAGAAAATTTTGGGAGAATCAATCGATGGGGATTCAAAACTTGTTGAAACACAATCGGATCCCGTGGCGCCAAAAACTTAATGTGCTACGTGTGTACAAGTTTTAAATTTATAAAAGGTGAATTACCAATATTACTAATAACACATACGAGCAAGTATACTCGTCTGCTATAGCAAGATTACGAAGGTAAGTCGGGATCATTTGCGAGGATTTGAGTGAATCTAAGCACAAGTTTGAATCAACAGAGTCTATCCAAAACATATAAGAAAGCAAATAGATATAGTGAAATTCAGATGATTAAAAACTACACTTGCTTAAACTAGTTTCATATCATATATTAATGTGACTGTGTTAACCTTTTAACATGTTGCTTATGATAATTAGTTGGTGTACTAATCTATTGCTCTTACAAGTTAAACCTTCGTCAAGATTTTTGTTCATAAAAACAAGCATTACGTTTAACCAATCAATTCAAGTTACATAAGTCTACTTGCATAAACTTAAACACAAAAAAATCCACTTGTTTCGTCAAATTGCTTAAGAAATGGTCAATACAAAAGGTAACCGATCATAGACAAAAGGCTACAATTGATTCTCAACAACTAATCTTACGACCTTTTAGATGTTTCCAACCAATCCAATTTGATAATCAAAAAGTGTTTCTATTACAACAACATCTTAGTTCTTTTGTATAATCAAGAATAATGGGTAAAAACAATTATCCATAGACAAAATGATTATAACTAGTTGAATAACAATCAGTTCTTTCGACCTCTACAATTACTATCAACTAGTCAAACTTGATTAACAAATGTCACTATGGAACTTTAGCACAATTGGATCTTAGAATCAACTTGAAATTGAATTAAAACATGTTAACACAATCACTAACTAATCATATGATAATCAACATCATTTAAGCAAGTGTATAAAGAAACCACCACTCATAGCAAACATGAACATAAACTCGTAACTTTGAACATTAGAAAACATGATTAAAAGTCTTACAATGCTTGGAATAGGATTACAAATGGTGAAGTAATGATTCCCTAAGTATTGGGGTAGACTTCTTGGTGATTTGGCCTCCAAATGTGGAACTTCTGGAACTCCAAACTTTCCTGGACTTCTAAGGACGAATTTGAGAGCTTAAGAGATTTGTTTGATGAGTAGAGAGATTTGTATTGAAGTGTGTGTCTCATATGCTCACAAATGACCTCTATTTATACTAGTTCTAAAGCCTAGGGTATTAATTGCTGAACTTGGCCTCCAAGGAGTAAGGAAGGGACTAGAATACACCAAGAGAAGGACCTAGAATCGTTTGGATGCAAAGGGGAAACTTAGTGATGAAGATTTGGCGACTGACCCTCAAACCGGATCGGTTACATGACCAACCGATCCGGTTGGTCTTCTACAAAAGGGCCAACCGTTCCGGTTGCGGGAGGCGACCGAACGGTTGGTGATGGCAACTTGGCATTATTTGGACAGTTTCCAACCGATCCGGTTGCCCTCGCAACCGATCCGATTGGATTTCCTGAGTTACGGAAACTCGGTCTTTACTTCTCTTTATCTTGTAGAACTTGGTTCTTCAATCACTATGGTCTTCAAATGTAGAATATTAGTTTTCACATACACATCAAACCATAACACAAAGTGGCGTATGAATGGAATTCTAGAGAGAGAAAGTTAGAGGTTTAGGGAACTTAGTGAGAGAAAGTGAAAGATATTATTATGAGCTCCAACTCTCTACCTTGGGAGGTAGAGAGTATTTATAGTCTTACATAAATGCCACACATCGGGTCGTGGATCGTGCATACAGATGGGTAAAGACCCGTCCGTCCTCCACGGTGTTACTTAACTAAATACTACTTAACTTAAAAGAACTACGACTACGAGCTTTTATCGATTACATATACTGAGGTGACCGACTCTTTAATACCGGAATTTCTAATTCCTAACAATCTCCCTATGGAGGTCACCTCAATCATGTACCAAAATTACATAGAATACAAATAGATATTACATTAAAATTGTTCTTGCATTCTTGATGTAGTCCTTTGCTCCTAAGCTCGTAGTCATTGATTCTTCACATTGCATGTTTGGTTACTTCAAGTGGAGGTCTTTATCGATCCACGTGATAATAAATTTGAGCCACTTTTGAGATCATCACCTATCAAATATCTCGAGACATCCTTTGTGGTGTTGGTATCATGTGATGTTGTGACTTTAGGACCGACATGCTCACATTCGGATCATGATATCTTCTCATCGAGTTGCGGAAGCTTTAGTTGATTCATGATATTGGCGAGAACGTAATGAAGCATGGAGTGAAAATATCGAGTCATTGATGCACAAATCATGATTTCTTATGAGATGAATGTGTTAAGTGAGCATGCTGCTATGGATTGACCGCATCATTCGATCACCGCAAACGTCGGGTGTACCGCATACAACAGATTAGCAATAAATCGCACGAAAGTGTCTTTGATCACTTTCGTTAAATTGAGGTACACGCCCACGGTTCCCGCTGATCAAGACAAGTACCGCTGTGATCGTATAATTCAAGAATTTCCTTGACGGGGTTTCGCAATGCCTAGTCGTTCTCAAACCCGAACGCCTCAAAGAAGACAACACGGAGTGAGTGAACCAAATGAAGTTAAGTCCACCGATTGATGAAAAGAGATTTGAAAACAATCGTGTATTGCTCAATAGAGATTGTTTTTGCAATACAACGAAGGTTTTATTGAAAATCAATTATCAATCATAAAACACCTTTGGTTTGAAAATTAGTACACGGTCGATGTGCTAAAGAAAAGAGTTATTAAGCACAAAGACCGTTTTTTTTCAAAGGTATCCGTCAATCCATAACTCGAACTGTGATTGATTCAAAAGATTGAATCTCCTCATTGTTTCATTCGGTTGTCACATGGTTGATCTATATAATAGATCTCACATGACACCTACCAGAGCTTGTTTGATGTTGGCTCCGTAAGGCTTTCCATCTTCATAGTGAATATGTATACACATCACTCGGATGTTCCGCAATACCGCAAGGATAATGCGAGGACTCAAGATATAATCTCTCTTTCCACATTGTGTAAAACAGAGTCTTCATTGAAAGTGTCCTAATGAGATTTATTGATGATCTCGTGGCTCTAGACTTAATATGTGCATATTTGGATCCCGTCGGGAGACTAGGGAGAGGTCTCCTTCTTCAATATCAACAATCTCTAAGAGAGTCGATAGATAATGTCGGTTCCCGTGAGAATGAAACAAGTCCTTTTAAGAGGAACTTGAGTGGTTTGGAAAGTTGAAGTGCGGTGCGCCTTCGGGTCCATGACGCCTTGTCTTCAATACCGATGTTACCATCAAGAGTATATGAATTGAACCCTGTCCGCCCTAAGGTTGAATATGTGGAGGGCTATTTGTTTTCACCCTTTGTTTCATTCAATTCTTTTTAATTCTTCAACCCCTTGAGTGCTTACCGAGACTTCATAGCTAGAACCTTGTTGGGTTTATTCCAAGACTAGCTCGCCCGAGTCCGCACTCTTCGATATCTCATTTTCTCCTTTTATCGTCATACCTAAGCACTCTACACTAACTAGTGGATAGTCCTCGGTAGATCCCTCCGGCTCGGCGGATCATGGGAACAAAAACCTAACCTTATCATCCTTGTATCACCGTACATAAAGTAAAGTTGGTCGGTCTATTTGGTATTGTTCATCCGCCATTGGAACCAATTGAAAACCATTTGAAAATCAATTCGTATACTTGTGATATATTATCAAAGCATTTTGTACCGAATTGTTTTTGATATTTTTAGAACGAGAACTCCCCTCAACATGTGCATCAAGTATTTGAGAATGTTTTGCACACGGAGACCGAGAAAGAATTAACTTCTTTGATTACCATTTTCTAAAGATATCAACATCACTTCCCACATCAAATCAAGTAGATAGAGCATTTCCGGAAGGATGAGGTTTCCATAAATTTGCTCCCTCAATATGTGCCTCGAGGTTTGAAAAGAGTTTTGCACATACTAGAGGGAACCCGCACGATGAGATAAGTTGATCACATTACAAATCATAGGTTAAAGATAGATGCTCCCCTAAACATGTGCATGGAAAATTTAAAATCGTTTGTCACATGTGGGAAGGATAGCATGTACATCCTTATAAAACCATTTACCAATTATCGGTTTAAATCCAATTTAAATCACACATTCTCCCCGATCACAATTATCAAATCATTTGAGATTTGTGATCTCTTATTGATTTAAATTGATTTTGAAAGCTTTAAGGAATTGTAACTTGATTAAGGAAGCGATTTAACTAATAAGGATCGGATTTAAGACTTTAAACTCCATTGATAAAACATGCATGTACATCTTTTGAAAACAATTTAATGCCAAATAACTTTTTAATTTAATTGAAATCATTCTCCCTCAATCAATGACGAGGTTGTTGATTGAGAGATAGAGATTTTGACAAATAAGTCCCGATGATTATCAAAAATAGAGACCGAGTTATTTTTCAAAGCATTTAGTTTTCAAGAGATAAATGTTTATAGAATCGAGCATGGAATTTTGTAAGCATGATAAACATGGCTCGTTTTTCTTTTAAAACCGGGTTATTGCTCGAAAATGACAATAAACCATTTTTTCTTTCTCCCAAAAAATTTTTGATTTTTGATTTTTTTTTTTTTTTTTTTTTTTTTTTTTTTTTTTTTATAAAATTGAACAACATCTAAAGTCCCGTGTCATTCTTTGAATGACGACATCAAGACCAGTAGATATTATCGAATCGAGAGAAACATGACAAAATGACAATATTTTTGAAGATTTTTCAATTTTCAATTTTTTTTTTTTTTTTTTTTTTTTATGGATTTTGAAAGTTTTATATTTTTCTATTTGATTTTTCAATAAATATTTACAAGAGATAAATGAAGATAGACCTTTACTCCTCGCCTTCCTCCGAAGACGTTTGAGTGTTCTGGTTGAAGGCTTTTCAAGCCTAGTCGTGGAAGTATGAACTCAAAACGTTCTCTTGGAAGAGCTTTGGTGAAGATGTCTCGCTAACCGGTATTCGGACCTCACAAAATAGAGTTCCACCACACCTTTTCCACTTGTTCCCGGATGAAATGATGTCGAATGTCGATATGCTTTGCTCTTGAGTGTTGAACGTTGTTGCATGAGAGAGCAATAGCACTTTATTATCACAAGACAGAGGATTTTGTTGAATTCAAAGCCATAGTCGATAATTGAGATCTCATCCATAAGATTTGAGCACAACAAGATGACATGGCTATGTATTCAACCTCTGTAGAGGAAATAGAAGTACTCATTTGCTTCTTTGAGGACCATTAACAATGCTTATCACCCAAAACCGAGCACCTCCGGATGTACTTCGACGAGTATCTTGACACCTGCATGATCAAGATCGATAGGTCGTTAGTGACATACCGGTGTCCTTCGGTACCAAAGACCCATATTGATGGTTCCTTGAGGTACCGAAGACCCGCTTAACCGCTTCAAGGTGCTTTTTAGTAGGCTTAGCTCGGTATCTAGCACACATGCAAACGGCGAACAAGATGTCTCGGTCTACTAGCAAAGGAGGTACATCGTGATCCAATCATACTACGATATTTCGTTTGGTCAATCATGATCCCCGAGTGGTCCTCATCTAGTTTGGTTCGATCAATCATGGGGTGTCAACAGGTCACTTGAATCAAATCCAAATTTCTTTAAGATCTCTCATTGCATATTTAGATTGATTTATGAAAATGCCTCCGGACTTTGTGAAATTTGTAATCCCAAGAAAATGACATTTGTCCCATCATTGACATTTGAAATTTTGAACTCATTTCATTTGAAAATGATCACATTCCATTAGATCCGTCGAGGCAAAATAATATCATCAACATAAATTTGAACATGAATTAAATGTTTGCCCGACTTCCGGTGAACAATGTTGGATCAATCGCTCCTTTGCTAAATCCGGTAGATAGAAGAAACTTTGACAAATGTATTATACCATGCCCTGGAGCTTGCTTTAAACCGTAAGAGCCTTCTTCAAACGATAAACGTGAGTAGGATGCGGTTGATTTACAAATCCTTCAGTTACCGACGTGAGCGACTTCTTTAAGGTCTCCGCTCGTAAATGCCGTCTTCACATCCATCCGATAGACTACCATGTTCTTACTAGCAAGATTTGCCAAAAGATTCGATTGCCTCAATTCGAGCAATTGGAGCAAAAGATTCTTCAAAGTCAATACCTCCTCTTGACGGTATCCTTTAGAAACTAATCGAGCCTTGTTCTTCAACACATCACCATGCTCATCAATTTTCACTTTGAAGATCCATTTAAGAGCAATAATCATTGCACGGTCCGAGCAGTGTACTAACTCCCATACATCAAGTCGATCAAACTCATGAATTTCATCTTGCATGGCATTGAACCAACTATCTTCATTCATGGCGGCTTTAACATCTTTTGGTTCGATCTTAGATAGTACGGAGTTGAAGAAACACCATAAGGCATCGGTTGCAAGTTGTTTTGTGTTGATACAGACGAGAGGATTTCAATGATGTTATCTAATGGATGATCGTGAGTCCATTTTCCGAGGTGTTCATGTGGCGGTTGTTGAGGGATCGAGGTAGTTGAGTCGATGTCTCCGAAAAGATGGTTCTCGATGATGATTCATGAGCAAATATGTTTTCAAATGGAGCATCTTCGGGAGTAGCAAAGGATTAACTTCATCATTGATGTTGTGACTTTAGGACCGACATGATCACATTCTCGGATCATGATATCTTCTCATCGAGTTCGGAAGCTTTAGTTGATTCATGATATTGGCAAAGAACGTAATGTAAGCATGGAGTGAAAATATCGAGTCATTGATGCACAAATCATGATTTCTTATGAGATGAATGTGTTAAGTGAGCATGCGGCTATGGATTGACCGCATCATTTCGATCACCGCAAACGTCGGGTGTACCGCATACAACAAGTTAATAAATCGCACTAAAGTGTCTTTGATCACTTTCGTTAAATTGAGGTACACGCCCACGGTTCCCGCTGATCAAGACAAGTAACGCCTGTGATCGGTATAATTCAAGAATTTCCTTGACAGGTTTCATAATGCTGCTCATTGTTCTCAAACCGAACGTCTCAAAGAAGACAACACGGAGTGAGTGAACCAACAAGTTAAGTCCACCGATTGATGAAAAGAGATTTGAAAAACAATCGTATTGCTCAATAGAGATTGTTTTTGCAATACAACGAAGGTTTTATTGAAAATCAATTATCAATCATAAAACACCTTTGGTTTGAAAATTAGTACACGGTCGATGTGCTAAAGAAAAGAGTTATTAAGCACAAAGACCGGTTTTTTTCAAAGGTATCCGTCAATCCATAACTCGAACGTGATTGATTCAAAAGATTGAATCTCCTCATTGTTTCATTCGGTTGTCACATGGTTGATCTATATAATAGATCTCATGACACCTACCAGAGCTTGTTTGATGTTGGCTCCAAGGCTTTCCATCTTCATAGTGAATATGTATACACATCACTCGGATGTTACGCAATACCGCAAGGATAATGCGAGGACTCAAGATATAATCTCTTTCCACATTGTGTAAAGCAGAGAGTCTTCATTGAAAGTGTCCTAATGAGATTTATTGATGATCTCGTGGCTCTAGACTTAATATGTGCATATTTGGATCCTGTGTGGGAGACTAGGGAGAGGTCTCCTTCTTCAATATCAACAATCTCTAAAGAGAGTCGATAGATAATGTCGGTTCCCGTGAGAATGAAACAAGTCCTTTAAGAGGAACTTGAGTGGTTTGGAAAGTTGAAGTGCGGTCGTCCACCGGGTCCATGACGCCTTGTCTTCAATACCGATGTTACCATCGGTAGCATATGAATTGAACCCGTGTCTCGCGCCTAAGGTTGAATATGTGGAGGGCTATTTGTTTTCACCCTTTGTTTCATTCAATTCTTTTAATTCTTCAACCCTTGAGTGCTTACCGAGACTTCATAGCTAGAACCTTGTTGGGTTTATTCCAAGACTAGCTCGATGCCCGAGTCCGCACTCTTCGCATATCTCATTTTTCTCCTTTTATCGTCATACCTAAGCACTCTACACTAACTAGTGGATAGTCCTCGGTAGATCCCTCCTTCGGCGGATCATGGGAACAAAAACCTAACCTTATCATCCTTGTATCACCGTACATAAAGTAAAGTTGGTCGGTCTATTTGGTATTGTTCATCCGCCATTGGAACCAATTGAAAACCATTTGAAAATCAATTCGAGATACTTGTGATATATTATCAAAGCATTTTGTACACGAATTGTTTTTGATATTTTAGAACGAGAACTCCCCTCAACATGTGCATCAAGTATTTGAGAATGTTTTGCACACGGAGACCGAGAGAAAGAATTAACTTCTTTGATTACCATTTTCTAAAGATATCAACATCACTTCCCACATCAAATCAAGTAGATAGAGCATTTCCGGGAAGGATGAGGTTTCCATAATTTGCTCCCCTCAATATGTGCCTCGAGGTTTGAAAAGAGTTTTGCACATACTAGAGGAACCCGCATATGAGATAAGTTGATCACATTACAAATCATAGGTTAAAGATAGATGCTCCCCCTCAACATGTGCATGGAAAATTTAAAATCGTTTGTCACATGTGGGAAGGATAGCATGTACATCCTTATAAAACCATTTACCGAATTATCAGTTTAAATCCAATTTAAATCACACATTCTCCCCCGATCACAATTATCAAATCATTTGAGATTTGTGATCTCTTATTGATTTAAATTGATTTTGAAAGCTTTTAAGGGGAATTGTAACTTGATTAAGGAAGCGATTTAACTAATAAGGATCGGATTTTAAGACTTTAAACTCCATTGATAAAACATGCATGTACATCTTTTGAAAACAATTTAATGCCAAATAACTTTTTAATTTAATTGAAATCATTCTCCCCTCAATCAATGACGAGGTTGTTGATTGAGAGATAGAGATTTTGACAAATAAGTCCCGATGATTATCAAAATAGAGACCGAGTTATTTTTCAAAGCATTTAGTTTTCAAGAGATAAATGTTTATAGAATCGAGCATGGAATTTTGTAAGCATGATAAAACATGGCTCGTTCTTTCTTTTAAAACCGGTTATTGCACGAAAATGACAATAAACCATTTTTCTCTTTCTCCCAAAAATATTTTTGATTTTTGAATTTTTGATTTTTTTTTTTTTTTTTTTTTTTTTTTTATATAAAATTGAACAACATCTAAAGTCCCGTGTCATTCTTTGAATGACAACATCAAGACCGTAGATATTATCGAATCGAGAGAAACATGACAAAATGACAATATTTTTGAAGATTTTTGAATTTTCAATTTTTTTTTTTTTTTTTTTTTTTATGGATTTTGAAAGTTTTATATTTTTCTATTTGATTTTTTCGAATAAATATTTACAAGAGATAAATGAAGATAGACCTTTACTCCTCGCCTTCCTCCGAAGACGTTTGAGTGTTTCGTTGAAGGCTTTTCAAGCCTAGTCGTGGAAGTATGAACTCAAACGTTCTCTTGGAAGAGCTTTGGTGAAGATGTCGCTAACCGGTATTCGCACCTCACAAAATAGAGTTCCACCACACCTTTTCCACTTGTTCCCGGATGAAATGATGTCGAATGTCGATATGCTTTGCTCTTGAGTGTTGAACGTTGTTGCATGAGAGAGCAATAGCACTTTTATTATCACAAGATGAGGATTTTGTTGAATTCAAAGCCATAGTCGATAATTGAGATCTCATCCATAAGATTTGAGCACAACAAGATGACATGGCTATGTATTCACCTCAGAGGAAATAGAAGTACTCATTTGCTTCTTTGAGGACCGCCTAACAAGCTTATCACCCAAAACCGAGCACCTCCGGATGTACTTGACGAGTATCTTGACACCCTCGCATGATCAAGATCCGCATAGGTCGTTAGTGACATACCGGTGTCCTTGGTACCAAAGACCCATATTGATGGTTCCTTGAGGTACCGAAGACCCGCTTAACCTTCAAGGTGCTTTTAGTAGGCTTAGCTCGGTATCTAGCACACATGCAAACAATGAACAAGATGTCTGGTCACTAGCGTTGAGGTACATCGTGGATCCAATCATACTACGATATTTCGTTTGGTCAATCATGATCCCCGAGTGGTCCTCATCTAGTTTGGTTCGATCAATCATGGGGTGTCAATGTGGTCACTTGAATCAAATCCAAATTTCTTTAAGATCTCATTGCATATTTAGATTGATTTATGAAAATGCCTCCGGACTTTGTGAAATTTGTAATCCCAAGAAAAATGACATTTGTCCCATCATTGACATTTGAAATTTTGAACTCATTTCATTTGAAAATGATCACATTCCATTAGGTGCATCGAGGCAAAAATAATATCATCAACATAAATTTGAACATGAATTAAATGTTTGCTCGACTTCCCGGTGAACAATGTTGGATCAAGCTGCTCCTTTGCTAAATCCGTAGATAGAAGAAACTTTGGTGTATTATACCATGCCCTTGGAGCTTGCTTTAAACCGTAAAGAGCCTTCTTCAAACGATAAACGTGAGTAGGATGCGGTTGATTTACAAATCCTTCAGTTGGCGACGTGACGACTTCTTTAAGGTCTCCGATTCGAAATGCCGTCTTCACATCCATCCGATAGACTACCATGTTCTTACTAGCAAGATTTGCCAAAAGATTCGATTGCCTCAATTCGAGCAATTGGAGCAAAAGATTCTTCAAAGTCAATACCCTCCTCTTGACGGTATCCTTTAGCAACTAATCGAGCCTTGTTCTTCAACACATCACCATGCTCATCAATTTTCACTTTGAAGATCCATTTAAGAGCAATAATCATTGCACAGTCCGGAGCAGTACTAACTCCCATACATCAAGTCGATCAAACTCATGAATTTCATCTTGCATGGCATTGAACCAGCTATCTTCATTCATGGCGGCTTTAACATCTTTTGGTTCGATCTTAGATAGTACGGAGTTGAAGAAACACCATAAGGCATCGGTTGCAAGTTGTTTTCGTGTTGATACAGACGAGAGGATTTCCAATGATGTTATCTAATGGATGATCGTGAGTCCATTTTCCGAGGTGTTCATGTGGCGCTTGTTGAGGGACTGAGGTAGTTGAGTCGATGTCTCCGAAAAGATGGTTCGATGATGATTCATGAGCAAATATGTTTTCAAATGGAGCATCTTCGAGAGTAGCAAAGGATTAACTTCATCATTGATGCGTAAACATTTCCATGATGTACATTTGAAGAATGATGATTTGTTGATGAGATCAAGGATCGCAGCAGCACTTCTTGACTTAAAGATATTGAGACCGAGGATTGACTTCATTCACGGGAATATGAGCAGCCTACTGTTGTAGGAATCGACACCTCATTAGTACTTGGATCATAAAGTTCATCAAACATAGGATCAAACAATTTCTTTAAATCATCTTCGGATGGAGGTACATATGGAGTTTCTTGAGAAGAGTTTGGAACAAGGATGAACCAATGGGACTGTTTTGAAGTGTGGGTCCAGAATCGAGTTGTCCAGAGCCATTTGACCGGTCGACTCATCAAACGAACGTAAATTTTTCCAAGATATTTCGGGTTCTTTTGTTGTAGATTGGTATCCCTTTTGTTTGGTGCATATCCTACAAATACTCTAATGTCGACTTTAGCCCTAAGTTTGCCTAAGTCTTGACCTCATTAGTTGGATAACACAATGCACCAAACACACGAAGGAAAGAGAGATTAGGTTTTCATTGTGGACAAGTTCATATGGAGTTTTTCCATGAACATTGTGAATCGTGGAACGATTTTGTGTGTAGCATGCAATGGCAATTGCTTCACCAGCAGAAACATTGGAACCTTTGAGTAAATCAAGATTGTTCTAGCGGCTTCAACAAGAGTTCGATTGCGTCTTTCAACTACACCGCTCGTTGAGGAGTTCGTGGAACACTTCTTTGATGGTCGATTCCAACGCTTTCATAGAATTCACTAAGTTGTTTGTTGACAAACCCGGTTCCATTGTCTGCTCGATAATTCGACGGTTTTGTTAAGTCGAACTCGCAATTTGCTTGATGAGTTTGATGATGATATCGAGTTTTATCCTTTGTCCTTAAGAACTTGACCGGTGAATCTAGAGTAATCATCAACCACAACTAACACATATTTCTTCCCAAAGATATTCTCGCACCTCATTGGTCCACATAAATCCATATGAATCATATGAAGAACTTCGTGACGAGTTAGTAGGTTTTGGTTTATGGGCATACTTCTTGCTTTTTCCCAATTGACATGTTGAACAAAGATGATCCTTTTCGTACTTGAGTCTAGGTAAACCTACAACTAAGTCCTTTACGGTGAGATCATTGATGGTGCCGAAGTTCGTGTGATTGAGACGACGATGCCATAACCATGACTTTGTTTTAGAAGCCTTTGACAAAGAAGCAAATTGAGAAGACTTCATCATATCTTCGATGGAGATGGTGTATAGATTTGAACCACGCGAGCCTCTTAAAAGTTCCTTACCATCAAGTTCTCTAACGAAGCGGTATGTTTTCAAGGCTACTTCTAGATCCGAATCGCAGAATTGACCAACAGAGAACAAGTTGTGACCAAGACCTTCTACATAGTAAACTCGAGATCACACTTTTGCCAACAACATAGTCTCCATAACCCATAATAGCACCAAAATGATCATTCCGAATCTAATCAGTCCCGATGAATTTGCTCACGAAGTTCATGAGCGTGACCGGTCGCCAATCATATGCTTGAACGACTGAGTCCGTGTACCATTTGGTTAATGGATAATTGGGATCCCCATGCAAGAATGGGTTCCATTTGGTTAGTAACAATGGTTGGAACACCCACATCGAAATAGAAGCATTTATATCGAAAATGAGGCAATGGAATCATTGTGAATAGATGCGATACTAGTGTCTAGATAGCCCATTGCGGTGTGCTCACTTCTTAAGGAATAGTTCTACCGGTAGGCATCCATTTTCTAGTGGGCATTATCGATTAGTCTTATGACCAATGTGTATCCAATAATAGCCTATTTTCTTGAATGTTCTTTTCATGGGTTTCCACTATTTTCTAACTTTCTTTCGTTTTGCCTTTTGCCTTCTTAGCATGAATTTTAGCATTAACAATATTAAGCTGGAAAATTAACATCATTAGGTAGAACATTAACACCACATTCATGATTAGAAATGTAATTCAAGCGAGACATCAATACAAGGTTTGCAAATAGTATCGAATTCGAATTAATTACAAGACGCCTATGGCAAATACTAGAATCAACACGATTCGCTTTATTCGGTTCAAACTTAAAGTTCCTAGATTGTTCTTCTACTCTTTTCCAAAGTGCACATTCTTAGCTTGCGAGGTCCTATCATTCCTTGTATTGTCTTGAGACTTTGACCGCTCCCTTTAGTGTCACCGATTACTCTGTAGAGGGAATGGGAATATTAGTTGGTTTAACTACTCTTTGCATCACCGCTTAGATGTCTTGGGATCCGAACTACATGCGGGCACACTAAGGTTCACTTTCTTAAAACTAGAAGTACCGAGATTTGTACTCCTAGAAGGCACACTTGAGTTCTTTTCTTAGCATTGATGATCCGAATCGAACTACTTAAAGGCACTCAGGTTCACATTCAAAACATTGGGAATCGAATGAATATCATACTTGGCATTAGGCATCAGTATGGAATCAAAGGATTAACTCTCTCACCTAATCACTTTGGGCATATTGTGATCAAGCATTCTAAGATTTCTTGAGATCGTTTGGCATATGAGCATGCATGTCCAATTGCATTATCATGAGGTTTCTCTAACTTATCCTCTTCAACAATCTCACGCAGACATTCTAGGCAATCCTTAAGGGATGAGAAGTATGTTTGAACATCAAGTTTGTTGTTCCTTAAATGAGGAGGACATATTTCATGGACAAAGCATATTTATTACAAGAGTGAACCTTTGATACACCATTCTCCTCATTGGTCATTGGCATTTTCCTTTTACGACTCTTGATTCTCAATTTCCTTTTGCATTGAAGCTATTTGTTCGTTATTTTTGTTACGAGTGACCTTTATTGATTCAAATAACTCATTGAAATGACGTTTAACCTTTTCATTTTCTTCTAGAAAACTTTCGTTTTCCTTTCGTAATGCATTTACTAGGTTTTGAAGATGAAACGTTTGAGAATTTTGAGAATCTAAAGGAGGAGGCATTTGGGAACCTGTCATATTTTTCGTTAGACCCTTTAATTGAGAGATTTGGGCTTTCAACTTTCGATCGTGTTGCACCGAGCTTGAATCGCTCATCACGTTTGTTAATTTGAAAAGCGCATCAAACTCGGAGCATCCGAGGATGTCTTGATATTTGAAGTTTTGACATTTTCTTTAAGATGTTGATATTTTAGTTGTAAATTAAAATGCTCAACTTCTAGTTTAGAAAATGTTTAACCAAATTGTCATGATCATCCAGTTCAATTTTCTCGTTTAGTTCGTAATTAGTTTTCCAAGCTCAATGACACGATCATGGGAGACTTTCGTGGCAACCGATAATTCATGAAATTTGGAAGCATTAATGGAACAATTTGTAGCGATGAAAAACACATCTTGAGCAATACATCGTAAATCGGGTTCTCATTTAATGTATGCAAGTTCTTCCTCTCAATCTCATTATATTTTAGCGCTCGCTCATAGTCACTAACTTCAACTATCATTGCATCAAATTCCTTTTCCATTCCCATAATATCGGTTTCTATCCCTTTTAAGACTCTCAAAGTGATCTTTTAGAAGTTTAAAGAAAGGCATGACCTCGATTAAATAACATTCTTTCATTTGCTCAAAACCCTTTCTCCTTCCGTTATACCGGTGGGTGTGATCCTTTTCTTGCAAGTTTTCTCAAAATCAACAAATAGTTGAAATATAACATATTGGCTAATTAAGGTCTTGCTTTTAGTGGCAATTGTTCTAGGAACAAGATGCATTGGTGTATTAGAGGATACACAATCGCTCTAGGCATTTTACAAAGGGAGGGTTTGTTTCAACAATATTTTCGACTTTTCTCGCTTATCTAAATCCATTTTCCGGAAGACTTGTTCGGGAGTCAACAATGTCCGAGGCTTAAACATGTTCAAGGAAATCAGTTTTCCTTCTTGTAATCATGGGATGTGATCTTTATTTTCTTCTCTCTACATTTAAGATCATCTAATTTCTTGTTCATCTTTTCCTAGTGACTTCATCGATTTCTTATCTTCCTCGGTGCACTCAACGCAACTAGGTTTCGTCTAGGTTTAAGGATTTCATTGCCATCATAAAGAACCTTATGAGCATTTCTAGCCCTTTTAATGACCTCTCGGATTTGGTTCCTTAACAAGGGAATGCTATGCTTATCGCTAAGACCCTATGCTTAGTGATCATGTGAGCAAATCGAATGGTGTTCCCTTGTATGTACAACTTGTTTTCAAGTTTGTTTTTCAAAGTTTTCGATTAGAAAAATCTTTCAAGAGTTTTGATTCCTTTGCATTAAATTCTTGCTTAAGCATTTTCACATTTTCTTGAAGTTCTTGTTTTGCTTAGCGCTTTAGAAAGCTTTTCTTGCAAGGAATTTAACTCTTGTTTTAATACTTCTTCTAAAATTACTTTTTCTAATGATTGCACGCACTTGGTCATCCATTTCACGCTCACGAGTGGTCAACTCAAATTTTGCGTTGTTCATAAATAGCAACACGTTCTTTATAGGCATTTAGTTCGAAATTACAAAATCATCGAGGCACATGCGGTGTATTCATCAAAAACATAGTCATTGTTGATTGCGGAAGATGCATCACTTGGTACAACTTCACTTTCACTTTGTTTCACATATTGATCATATGGGACAATATCGATATTACCCATATTTTCAACATTTAATTCAATAGTTTCAGATTGATAGTACTTTGTCATGCATCCATTGCACATCAACATCATCGTATAGTTTTAATACCTCGAGATGAGTTTGTCTTTGGATGAGCCGGTTTGTGGTGAAGAAGAGACCTTGGGAGAAACCATTGGAGAAATGCTAGCCATAAAATTGTGTATGCAGAGGTCCATCATCCACATCAGTCGTATGCATCACAATCGGTGACTTGAAAGGCATTCGATGATTGTGACATATCTCACGAATAGGTTGCTCATCCACATCGCATCATAGGTCTTGGCATTGCCTCGCCTAAACAAACAATTCCTCTTCATCCAGCGGCACCATTATCACGAGCTTGTACAAGCGACATCTTATCTCTCAAGTAATCGGCGATTCGTGGGCGCTTTGGAGATGTGCGTTCCTTGCAATGTGTCCTCACCACCACAGTTATAACATTTGATCGACTTAGCTTGACCTTGATTACCATTCCTTCCTCGATTACGATTACCAACATAACCTCTACCACTCCACCTCTTCCCCCGATCATACTGTCTTTCCGAACCGGTTGCACCTCGATCCTCCCATCTTTAACAAGAGCTTGATTGTGTGGGTTAGATGCTATTTCGAGGTTGTTGTTGGTTTGTGGGAGAGAATTCATGTTTTGACTAATCGGAAGAGCTAGTTGATTAATGAAGTT
Source organism: Chrysanthemum lavandulifolium (assembly GCA_022545495.1). Taxonomy (NCBI): domain Eukaryota; kingdom Viridiplantae; phylum Streptophyta; class Magnoliopsida; order Asterales; family Asteraceae; genus Chrysanthemum; species Chrysanthemum lavandulifolium. The sequence goes on from CM040244.1 coordinate 89,109,226, forward strand.
ACCCGTGTGCATCAAAGATCGACTTGTTTGAACATAGGATCGGGAATGAGTTTGTGATTACCATTACCCAAAGGTATGACTTGTGAGGCTTTGGTTGTGATTCCGATGTTTGAGTAGAAGGCGGTTGAGTCATTAGGCGAGCTTGACTCTCCACGGTTGGTTTTAAAGCGATTAAGAATCATTTTTCAAACATAGCATGTCTCATTACGAAGAAGGAAGGCTTAGAGTTGCTCATAGTTTGTATTCTTCAATCCTTTAGTGAGCTTCACAGAGGTGACAAACTTGTGCCATTCGGGTTCATGTTGTTCACAAATTTTGAGTTCGGTGAATGTTAGGCATAGTCATTCGATGTTCCTCATATCATTCACCAACTTATGAAATCTCACATAGTACTCATAGACACTCTCATCGGTTTCATCTTGAAGTGTTCAAATTCGTCATAGAGTTGTGATTCTCTGTCTTCCATAGTTAATTTAGAACACGAGAGAAGCATCTTGACATTATCCCATAACGCCTTTGCTTGGTGTTGTGATTGATCGACTTGTAGATGTCTTTGGGAAGACCTTGAAGAACAATGTTAGAAGCCACGATATCTCGTGAATCTCTTTTCTCCTTATCATCAAGCTCATCATACATTTTAGGTCTATCCATTACGTAAATAGAGTTCCATCTTCATTATTATCAAGTATATCTCTAGTCGTCTCAACTCGACACGGTCCTTCATCAATGGATTTGAGAATGTTGACACCATTTTCCTTTCCAAGGCAAGACAATCGATTCGTTGAGCCCAAGAATCGTAGTCGATTCTGTCAAGCATGGGTGGGCTAGTATCTCGAACCACCGCTTGAACATCCTCGGCAGCGATGGAGATGATAGTAGGAGCGTTGGTAGACATGTTAACAGTTATACGGATTTTATAACTCTATGATTAAACCGGAAATAGATTCTTTCACGGATTTTACTAAATCAAGAGAAAACCGTAAACAATCACCCAAGTCGCTGAAGATAATGCACCAAGTCGCTAACACCTAATTCGCTACACCCCAAGTCGCTAAAGTCCCAAGTCGCTAGACAAATGCAAGTCGCTAGTAGTAACTCGCTAAGCCTCAAGTCGCTAGCAAAATTTTGGCAAAGAACCGCTACTCGAGTTGCTAAAGATTCAAGTCGCTAAAGAGCAACTCGCTCATGGACCAAGTCGCTACCACAAGTCGCTACCCGTAGTGGAGAGTCCACTACTTGTCCGTTAATCGCTAGGTCTAAGTCGCTAGCTCCAAAGCGTAACTCGCTACAAAATTGTGAATCATGTCGCTACGAAGAAAGAGATCCGTATATCAAGTCGCTAGCAAGAAAACCACATAAACATCACTTTTCAATCCAAAACAACCCAACCAAGATGATTCAAGCTTACCAAATGAAAACCTAAACACTTGTGATGATTCTAAACATAAAAGTACTAACAAAATCCAAGCTTTAACACAAGAAATCAACCAAATGATGCACAAACCACTAAACTTTCTCAAACTCAAAACCACCTAAAACCATTAAAATCCAAAGATGTGCAAGATATGATCTAACCATGGCTCTTGATACCAATTGTAGAATATTAGTTTTCACATACACATCAAACCATAACACAAAGTGGCGTATGAATGGAATTCTAGAGAGAAAGTTAGAGGTTTAGGGAACTTAGTGAGAGAAAGTGAAAGATATTATTATGAGCTCCAACTCTACCTTGGGAGGTAGAGAGTATTATAGTCTTACATAAACGCCACACATCGGTGTGGATCGGGCATACGATGGGTAAAGACCCGTCCGTCCTCCACGGTGTTACTTAACTAAATACTAAGGTACTTGAGATCTTGATTTGTGCTTGACACCTTCAATTTAAACAGGAATCTTCTATTTGTTGAACATTAATTTACTTTTCCTTCCGTTTTCCTACACTTGGTTATAAACACTAGACAAACATCTTTTGATGTAATTAAGCAATGAAATCACATAAATATAACCAAATAACATATATAAAAGCACACATAACGCTACTAGAAACATGCATACTGTCGGCGTTATCAATGTGCCAAACGATTTTGAAATACATAATGCACATGATTGTGGAAGAGCATTTAACCAAAAACCGTAAGAGTATTTAAACAGGCCACATATTCTCCCATGTTTTCCAAACCTTATTAAATCACTTGGGATCCAAAATCTCAAAGGGTTTGACATTTTGATCGGGGAGAATTTGTGATTTAATATGAAATTTGATAAAAGATGATCGTTTTGATTCAAAGTGCAAGTTCTCTCTAATATGTGCCAAACTCTTTCGTATATCGATGCACATATTGAGGGGAGCAAATGGTTTCCTAATGACTTTTGTGATCATGAATGTACTTCAAAAGAACTCTTTCCTCCATGTGATAATATGATTTAAAATATCCTACGCACATATTGAGGGGAGAATTTACCAAAGAAATTCAAATGGCTTTTCTAAGGAAATTGTGATCAAGAAATCATTTCAAAGAACTCTTGCCTCCATGTGCTAAACAATTTCAAAATCTTATGAGCACATGTTGAGGGGAGCATTTCTAAAAGATCAAAAACAATTAAGGTACAAAATGCTTTGATTTTATATCACAAGTACCTTGATTGATTTTTCAAATGATTTTCAATTGGTTTAGAGAAGGAATGAACAATACCAAAAGACCGACCAATTTATTTTATGCATGGTGTTATAAGGAAGGTTAGGTTAGGTGTTTGTTTCACGATCCCGCCTTGAGTCGGAGGATCTACCTCGGACAATCCACTAGATAGTGTAGAGTCCTTAGGTATGATGGAAAAAGGAGAAAATGAGAATACGGGAAGAGTGCGGATCGAGAGGCAGAGCTAGTCTTTGGAATAAACCCAACAAGGTTCTAGTTATGAAGTCTCGTTAAGCATTGAAGGGTTGAAGAATGAAAAGAATTGAATGTGTAAAGGGTGAAAAGAAATTGCCTCCATTAATTCAACCTTAGCGTAAACCGGGTTCAATACATATGCTACGGTGTCTACTAAGGTAACACTTGGTATTGAAGACAAGACGTCATGGACCCAATGGACGACCGCACCTAACTTCACGTTGGGAATTATGTGAAAGTACGATTATGCCGATTTTAATGTCAAGTGTTTCTCTTGAAGTGAAGTGGATTCTCCTAATACTTATTCTCAATAAGTATAATAGTTAATAGTTTGTTTACATGAAGTGTTTATTCCGTGTTTAGTTTATTTAGTATAGATATACATGAGCTTTATTAGGAAGTGATTGTGTATATCTTATTTAGTTTTATGATTATAACGTTTCTTGGGAAAGCGGTTTAGTTAATATTGTTTAGGGTTCCTTATCTATAAAAGGAACACATTAGAAAGGTTTATGTACCGATTGCGATTCTGCTTTAGTTAATATATAGATCCATAGAGGATCAAGAAGTTCTTAGTTATTTGTTACTTGTGTTTATATTCACCGATAAACATTAGTAGTAGAGATTGTCTTTTATGGTGCTTGTGATTACATAGGCATACATAACGATCCACTAAGCTCAAGATCTATTAAGGTCTTTGTCGATTCAACAAGTGGTATCGAGCCTCGTGAGAGTCTCTACGATACTAAGGACAAGCTTTTTCTAAACACACATACAACCATAACAAAACATCATGCCCGGTTCGGATCTTTGAACCGAACTCACCAACAACCAAAACTCCACCCATCTGCAAAGAACTAAGTCTTGCTAATAGCAATGCTAAGTTTCCTTACCTTAAAGGGAGGAATATGATCTTTGGGCTATGAAGATGCGAACTGGATTTCCAACATTGATTGGAATCTATGGCGAGATAATTTTGAAGGAACAACTTGAAGAGAACTACCACAGATCTTTCTTTGGGAACATGATTAATGTTCCTCCCAAAGCCGTTGAAGAGTTGCTAGCGATTCGAGAGAGAAACAAAGGTCGAACTATTCTTACGCAAGCTATTCACGAGGATCACTTGAGTGATTTTCACTTCATGCATGACGCCAAGGATATATGGTTAGCTATTAAAGCAAAGTTCGGTGGGAATGAGGAGTCTAGAAGGTGAAGAAGTCCATGCTCGGACAACAGTTTGAGGACTTTCGGATCTCTCAAGAGGAAGGAATTCACAAGGGCTATGATAAGTTTCACAAGATCTTGAGTCGGTTGCACGACTTGAGCTAAGCGGATAATGATGATCAGAACTCTAAGTTTCGAGGTCATTACCTCCATCCAGCTACATGTGAGCATAGCTTTAAAAGCTAAAGGTGGTTTGGACATGATGACATTTGATGAGTCGTACAACAAGCTTAAAGCTCTTGAACATGATGTGAGAAGCCCTTTTCGATCATCTTCATCGAGTCATCGCATTTCTTGGAGCCTCTACTCCAAAGTCAAACTATTTTCCAAGCTCATATCCATCATCATCTAATGTCGCTCCTTCATCAAGCTCTCTTCCTAGATCCGGTGGAATTATGGAAGATGTACTTGGAACCTTCTTTCTTGATTATGATCCTCAAGCAGAACGGCTTATGAGGATTTTGATCGAGTGGACCCGCTTGACATGGAAGAGATGAAGTGAAGTGGCAGTGGCCATGATTTCCATGGATATCAAGAACTTTGAGTATAAAGTCGCGTAAGATTTGGGTTCAAAGGACGTGATCGACTAGGTTTGACAAGAAGAAGGTTAAATGCTTCACATGCCAACGGATGGGTCACTTTTCTAGAGAATGCAAAGACAGAAAGGCGGTGATGAGACAAGATACTCCACTTATCGCCAGATCGTAAGGATGCGGAAATTCAAGAGGTTCAACCGCTTTGGTCACTCTTGATAGCAATGTGGACCTGGAAGCAACATGAGGAGGATGACAATGATGGTTACGAGAATGTTGGGTTGATTGCAGTCGTACTTGAGAGGATAGGCATGATCGATTGCCTTGATGGGCATCTCTCGGTACAAAAAGCTGTTTGTTTGGTTGTAGTGAGCGTTATAATGAACTCAAACAAGCTTATGATATTATGGAACCAAAATATAATGAATACTATGTGGAAGTAGAAGCTATATAAGTGCTTTAAAACACTAGAAAGACAAAAGGTTTGGTTACATGAAGAATGAAATAGCTTATGGTGAGAAAATAGGTGTTTTAGAAAGAGATCTCGAATGTGCTACAAATGAGTTAAAATGGTGCGAGAAATTAAGAGCGGATGTAGAGTCGAAAATCTAGAGCTTAAGGAAAACTTAAGGAGGAAATTGCTAGGAATAATGAGTGGATGATGAATGGTAGTAAGTTGGCTAGTCTCATTTATAGCGATCAAGCTCCCAATTCTACAGTGGCTTTAGGTTTTAAGAAATATGTAGGCCTAGAAGCTAGGGATGACACACGAGATCTACACCGGTGGCCTAGCACATTTTGTGAAAGAAGGTGACCTACATGTTGTTCGTGGACCAATTAGAGGTGAGCACATGCCCATTGACCTTTCCACTACTAATGACTTTGATGGATCACACCATCTGTATGGCAAAAGTCAAAAGACTTGCGACCCTAATACTTCTACTAATGACTTTGTCTCTTGTGTTATAAAGTGACAAGTCCTCCAAGCAAGGGTCTACAGAGTGTGATTCAAATGACAAGTCCGACCTTCCCAAGTCCGACCTTCCCAAGTCTTCACCCCCGCTCGCACCCAAGACTACCAATAAGCATGATGAGTTCTTTGCCAAGGAATGCCCTTCCAAGACAGTTGCCTCTCAAGACTTGCTTTTAATTCTTTGCATAATAATCTTGTTAAAACAATTCTTTTCATGGTTTTGGTTTGAATACTTTTGCTTGTAAGAATACTTCTTTTGGTTTGAATAAATCTTCTCTTGAGAAGAAATGTTTTGTGTGGAAGTAAATCTCATTTAATTAAGGATTGTGATTATCATGAGCAAAGAATGAGTAGGTGTGGTGATTCAAGGAAATCTAGACCAATGTGGACCAATGTTAATGATATACCACCTTATGTTCCACAAGCTTCTAATTATAATACATCTTTTCCTTGGATAAGATCATTTGGAAAACCATATGTTCAACCAACCGGTGAATATTTTAAAATGGTTTTGGCCTAGATATGTTAACCCTATGACTAATGGGAAAGAATCTTGGGATCTACTTGTCAAGACCTCGTGAGTTGTTCTTGGAATAAACAGAGACCTAAGTTTCATTGGAAACCCAAGAACAATAGTGGATCTTATACTTCTACTTGGCACAACTCATATGATCCATTAAGGTGTTCAAGTCAAGAATGACTTGAGCCTTCATAGTGTACTAATTCTTTGTATATTTTTGTTGTTGTAGGATCATCCCTTAAGCATAAAGATGTTGGAATTGTTGGTGATGGTTGTTCTAGAAGTATGTCAGAAAGCAGGGACATGATGCATAACTTTATACCTATAGAAGGTGGAGGCAATGTAACCTTTGGAGGAAGTGATGGACGAATTACGGGAAAAGGACCATCAAAACACCACATTTGGACTTTGAGAATGTTTATTATGTCAAGGAACTTCAACACTTTAATTTGTTCTCGGCCTCACAAATGTGACACTAAGAACAAAGTACTCTTCACAGAGGATGAATGTCTTGTCTTGTCTAAAGACTTCAAACTCCCGTAAGATACTTCAATTCTCATGAAGGTTCCTCGTAGTCACAATTTGTATACATTCAACTTAACTAATGTCAAACCAAGAAAGTGACTTAACATGTTTGGTGGCTAAAGCATCCGTGGATGAGTCCACCAAATGGCATGAAGGATGGCCCATGTCAATTTCAAGACCATCAACCACTCTCTAAGCCGGGTCTAGTAGAAGGACTTCCCGCCAAAGTATTCACCAATGATCATAAGCGTGTTGCATGCAACAAAGGGAAGCAAAGACAGAGCCTCCTACAAAGGTGTTCTCATTATGCGGTAACCATTATTTACGAACCTCTTCACCGCTTCATATGGATCTGCTTGGTCCAACTAGAGTGAGAAGCATTGATCATAAATATTTTGTGCGGTGATCACGATGGATTTAGTAAATTTTGTTGGGTATTCTTTCTAAGTACCAAAGATGAAACTTCGCAATATTGAAAGATTTCATTACCCTTATTGAGAATCAGTTGAACAAAAGGTGAAAGGAATTAGGTGTGATAATGGTACGAGTTCAAAATGCCATTCGATAGAACTCTGCGGGTTAAAGGGAATCAAAAGGGACTATAGCACTCCAAGAACCCTCAACAAAATGGGGTGGCGAAAGAAAAATAGAACCTTAATAGAAGTGCAAGATCAATGCTAGCGGACTCTAAACTTCCTACCATGTTTTGACCGAGGTTTGTTAGTGCGACTTGTTATGTACTCAATAGAGTGTCCATTACTAGACCACATCTTAAAACACCATATGAACTTCTCTTTGGAAAAGTTCACGTTATTCATTACCTTAAACCGTTTGGTTTGTCGGTGACAATCTTAAATACCGGTGATCCTTTGGGCAAATTTGATGAGAAAGTCGATGATGGCTACATTGTGGGTATTACGCTCATAGTAAGGCATCTGAGTTTATAATGTATCCGCAAAGAAGATTGAGGAGACATTGAATCGAGGTATCTTGAAGACAAGTCTAATGTTCAAGGCCAAGGTCATGTTTGGTCATTTGATCTTGACTACTGATTGATTACTTGGGTTATGCTAGACATAAGGTCGATCAAAATGCGATTCAAGCATCTCCAACTCCTAATCTGAGACACTTTGGATGCTCATTCGGCGATGGGTCCGATGATGAACAACCCATTGTAGTGCCTTCCTTCTCTCCTAACAATTTTGTAGGTGACACTTCTAAAGTTTATCTTGATGTGGGTGAAGATGAATTCTATTATCTTTGAGGACCTTGCGGATGAAGAAACAAGAGTATGCGACCAACTTAGATCTTTGAGAAGAATGTTGATGAAGCTCTCGTGAAACTTCAATTCTTTGAAGGTAGTTGTTTCTCCTCACCTCTCCAATTCGGTGAAGACATGGTGACACTACTCCTATTTCTACTCGAGTGTCAACTGGACCTTGGAGAACCTTATACAAGGTTTCCAAAACCGTCGATCTTGGTCATCATCAACCTAAAGCGGGCATCTTCAACACACCTTCCTATGATTACGAGTTTGAACCTACTATGACTAATCTTGATTCTTCCATTGATGTCAATACCACCACTACTACAAGGATCAACAATGTTCATCCACGCCTAATATCATTGGTGATCCTAATGCACTGTTAGAACAAGAGGTACCGTGGCGCGTTCTAAATATGGACAGTAGCTTTTGTCTCTTATGTCTCAAATCAGAGAGATAATCACACGGACTATCAACATTGTCATTTGCTTGTTTTCTCTCACAAGTGGAACCAACCGGTGTTACTCGGGCTCTTGAAGACTCAAGTTGGCTTGAAGCAATGCAGATGAGATGCAGCAGATTTCAAAATCGGAGGTTTGGATATTGGTACCACTACACGATGGTAAGTATGCTATTGGGACAAAATGGATTACGAAGAATAAGAGATGCTAGAGGTGTTGTCATTAAAACAAAGCGATTAGTTGCATTGGGTTATAGACAAGAGGAGGGATAGATTATGATGAAGTGTTTGCACCAGTGGCAAGAGTTGAGGCTATCTGGATTTTCTTAGCTTATGCATCCTATATGGGCTTTATGGTTTATCAAATGGATGTTAAAGGAGCCTTCTTGTATGGTGAAATTGAAGAGGAGGTGTATGTCACTCAACCTAAAGGATTTGAAGATCCGGATCATCCTAATCATGTTTATAAGGTGGTCAAAGCTCTCATGGACTACATCAGCACCCGAGCACGGTATGCTAGGCTCTCTACATTTCTGTGAAGCATGGTTACGGAAGAGGTGCAATTGATAAGACTCTTTTCCTAAAGAAGAATTCCACCGACATTATTCTTGTGCAAGTCTATGTGGATGATATTATCTTTGGATCCACAAAGGAAGCTTGGTGCGTGGAGTTTGAGGAGCTTATGAAGGAGAGTTTCGAGATGAGTGCAATGGGAGAGATGACTTTCTTTTGGGTCTTCAAGTTCAAAGAGAAACCGATGGTATCTTTATCGGTCGGGACAAATATGTGAGGACATATTGAAGAAGTTTGGTATGGAGGGTGTAAGGGCGCTACTACACCTTATGAAGCTCCAAAGTCAAAGACCAATAATGAAGTGATCCACAGTGAATGTTCATTTATACGGGTCTATGATTGGATCTTTGATGTATATGACTTCGGGCCCGATATTACTTATCTTTGTGAGTGTTTGTTCGCGACATCAAGTTACTCCACCGACTTCCCATCTCAATCTTTGTTAAGAAGATCTTTAAATACCTTAAAGGCCAACCTTTTCTAGGTCTTTGGTACCCAAAGAGTCTCCTTTTAAGTTGGAAGCTTATAGTGATAGTGACTATCTTTGGTGCTAATCTGGATAGGAGGTCCACCATCGAGGTTGTCAATTCCTTGGAAAGAGATTGATTTCTTGGCAATGCAAGAAACAAACTATTGTGGCTACCTCATCTCATCAAGCGTAGTATGTGGTCTTTGCTAATTGTCGTGGACGAGTTCTTTGGATTCAAAATCGAGTTGTTGGATTATGGGTACAATTTCATGAACACAACAATTTTTATTGATAATCAAAGTACCATATGCATTGTTAAAAATCCAGTTTTCACGATGAACAAAACATATTGAAATCAGCACCACTTTATAAGAGATGCATATGATAAAAATTTGATAAATGTGGTCAAAATTCATCCGATGATAATGTGGCGATCTGTTAACAAAGGCTTTTGAAGGACCAAGGTTTCAACACCTTGTGGTCCATATTGCATGCTTAACCCTTAGCGCAAAGTTTAAGGGAGGCATAGGCCTCGGGGAGGCATATGCCTCGGGGAGGATTTGTATAACTTTGCATTTTGCTTTGTTAATTTGTATTTTGATAGATTTTAACTAACTCTAACTTCGCTAATGTAAGTTTAGTGTGTTTCTTTGTTGGTTTGTGTATATTTGTGTGTTTGTTTTGCGGTATAGTTGTCCACGATCGGTTGAGATATGATCATGAAAGCTTAAGTTGGTTTCCACCGAATTCATTATCTTTGAAGTGTGCTATTTGTTTCCTCCGAAGTTGAAATCTCGGAAGTTATATGACTCAATCAAAAGATGTCTGTAGCAAATAGATCATTCATTCATTCAAGAAACAGTTTCTGACTACAGATTAGAGTACTAGCAACATCAAAAGCATCTACATGATCTAATAGTCCTAATCTATTACATATCATCTATTCCAACATCTAAAGATGAGCACGATGAGTATGGCGGCTCACATCTTTCACACTAATAGTCGTTGGATATGCACGATCGCTCACATCTTTTGGCACTACATGATGGATATCTTGTGTGATAAGCATAACCAACCCTAACAGATGCTAAGGATCAAAATGGAGAGGATGGATTGATGAAAACGAAGAAGTTGAAGTCGATTGTGGCGAGAGAGATGAGAAGGAAAGATTTTCCTTTGTGCATCATCTACTCTTTCAATCATACATCAACTTACATCATTTTCCTTTTCCGTTCCTCGATACGATATGTGATGATGCACCAAAATATGATGCGAGAGACCAAGCACCACCTTTCTTCCCATAGGGAGTGGGGGATTTTGGCCGTGGCCTTTGTTGAGCCTAGGTCTTTGAGGGTTGGGAGTAAGATGTTCCCTCATTATAGGATTCATCGAATCTTCACGAGATATACTTGGTTTCTCAACACTTTCATCTTCTGATGAGGAGAGAAAAGGTGATTTCTTTGGTAATGGATATGGTTTTGGAAAATAGTGAAACCATGAATTGGTATTTTCACTAGATGATGAGGATGATGATGAGGATGTTGTTGTGAGATCTATGATCTCAGGTTTGGTACTCATGGTTATTCTGGTTAATTTTGAAGGATTGAAGAATTTAGGGTTTGAAATATTATTTGGGGATTTTTGATGAAAAAGTCTTTGTGCATTGGGATTGTTTTATAGCCGGGTTCAAGTGGTAAGAGAATTAATGCGTGTGGGTGAAAGCAGTTAAAGATATTCTTGAAGCTTGAGAGTAAGTCTTACATTTACTTGATTGTTCTACTTATTGAGAATGGTTCTCATTTCTACCGAAGTTATAAGTAAATCCAAGTAAAAGTAGAAGTCCACGTCATCCTTGGTCAACCTTTGACCAAATTTGGGAAATCTTCTATTTATTCTCTACGGGATAGTTTCGCTTCATAATAAGGAATTCTATTATTACTCTCATTAAAACACTTCCTTTTGTGCAAAATCCTAACCCTAATCTTCAAAAACTCTCATGGCGCTTCAATTCAAACATGATCATAATAAGGTTGCTTTTCTTGGATGCGCTCGAGGAGATGAAATTCTGGGGCCGATGATTTCTTTCTTACTAAGGTCAAAGATTGTATATGCATTGACACATTCTCCAGATGCTATATATGAAACTTTGATTACTCAATTTTGGGCGTCGGCAGAAAAGAGAGGAGATACTGAGATAGTTGCACGTGTTGATGGACAAGTATATGTGGTGACAGAAGAATTGATCAGAAGACAACTTCACTTGGATGATGAAAATGGTGTTTATCATTCTAACTCTACAATGGTACTTGAAGGGCTTAGAGCTATTGGATATCAAAGTCCGAGGACGGATATGTGGTTGAAAAACAAGCTTTGCCCTATGTGGAGGTTCTTAGTTCATACTTTGCACACGATTGTATGAGCAATAAGTCCGTGGATGGGATGGCCAACACAAATGGGATGTGGTATTGTTTGCTTATCTAAGGGTTTGACTTATAATTTCTCTAAGTATATCTTTGATAATATGGTAGAAAACATAACTAGGAAAGCGGGTAAGTTTTGATGTACCCTAGGTTCTTACGGATGATCTTGAATGTTTCTACACAAACCTGTGCTTTTCATCCCATAAGTGTTTTGACCCTAAGTTATTTGCTACAATGAGGACTAAATTTGAAGGACACATTTTCCTTTGTTGGTCGCCATGTTACCTCGTGGAGAATGTGACGATAATGAGCTTAATGTAGTTTTACCTTCTTCTAATCCCACCGATGGAAGTCTTTCGGTTGATGGTAATGAGGTCCTTACATTGTTGTCAAGCATCTATACCTTCACCAAGACCATGTTCTAGTCCATCATTTATCCAAGTTCCTATTGAAGAAGTTCCTGATCAAATTGATGAAGTTCAGGTTGATACTGACAGATTGCCTACACCAAGTCCTGTTAGGACTCCATTTGGTGAAGGATGTTCTAATGTTGATCAGATTGATGTTGCTCCTGAACAGTCTAATGAAGTTCCAATTTTGAGTGAGCAATCACATTCTGAAGATCCTATTTCACTTACCTCATTATATGATCCGGTGAACAAGCTTACGGGTGAGGTGATCGGTCTTAAGACAGAACTTACGAAACTAAGTCATTCTTGGTCGAAAGTTGTGGAATTGGAGGCTAAAGTTGAACACTTGGAGAAATTGCTAAGTCGGAAGGATAAAAGAGATGTGTGGTTTCTTACGGGAGGAGGTGAAGAGAATCTTAATGAATCTCTTGATATATTGGCTGATGTGGCACTTAAATCTAATGTTCCTTCTTCTATTGCTAAATCTTCACAAAGAAAGGTGTCTAGCAAGGAGCCTATTCTATATACTAGCAAAAGACGAAGACATTCTTTGGATAAGGTATCACGACACATCAAAGGAGCTAAATATGAAGGATGTATCTACCGATGGTTTAGTGAAAGAGGTTACTTCGATGGTCAAACTTCATCTATACCGAACATTCAAATGTTTCACCTTTAGTAGATGATGAAGAGGTTTTTCTTCTTTGGGAGAACGTATAAGTTGAATGCTTCTTACAAGTTTTCTACACCACTGAGGAATTGTCTCAACCTATTTCCTCGATGTGGGTTTGATTGTTTCTTCAAGCTCACATTGGTTCTCTTTGAAATTGGTTCTGTGAGACATCTTTCGAGACAGACAGGATCACGTGATTGATGATTTCTTTGAAGTCGTCACGGTGACTAAAGAACAATATCAAGCTCAGTGGAATGTTTTGATTATGAAGATATTCGGAAGAGTCGTGTTGTGGCTAAGTTTCTTCAAGATCGGTATGCTTCGATTTGTCTCACGAAGGAAATTAGAACTTGATGCATTCTTTCCTACGATTCTTGATGATCAATGGGATGGTTATATTTCTCAAGGTGCTTGATCCCGATCTAGCAAAACTTATCTTAGGAGATTCCTTTAATGATGATGATTTTGTGGATAAAATGATGGCACTTGGTAATCAAAGGAAGAAGGAATCTGCACAGAGAAGAGCTCTTATTGAGCAGAGAAATAAAGCAAAAGAGATAAACCTATGATTGTTGCTCGAAGAGGAATTTTATGAGGAGAGTTGTGAAGAATCTTTGCTTTGTATAATTCGGTATGTCTATGAAGCAAATCATGACTTTATCGATGATGCTTTGATTAGACAAGTATCATATGATTATGAAGTTTCCTTCTTCGGTTCTACTTCTTCTAAATTGGCAAATAGTGCTTCAATGTCGATGTTCCCTCTGAGCAAGTTGACGGAGAACAGCTTGAAATTGTGGATAGTTTTGATGATGTTTTGCCTTGGTGGTATCTTGATTGTTCTAGCGATACAACTTCGATGTTATTACTACTTACGCTATGGATGGTTCTTTGAATCTTCTTTGATTTCTTACGAAATGTTGTCCGGTGTTGAGTTAAATGATTCTTTGATTCAGAAACCGATCTACACCTTGATACCGATAACATTCGATATGGGAAAGCGAGTTTGGTTACAAGAAGTTACGATAGATTGGCTCGAAACATGCTTCAAGGAATACTCCTTTAGATCTTAATCTTGATGAATCTACATTTATTGAGGTTGGATCTATTGAAGCTTTTCCGAAGGTACTCATGTGGTTTTAGTTAATTGAATTCTTTGGAAAGCTTAACACTTGTTTATAATTTGGATAAATCTTTTATTGAATTTAACTTCTTGAAGGATATTCTTCATTTGGTGAATAGACATGATTTGAAGATCTTTGTATGAACATGTCATTCGATATTATAAGTCACATCATGCAACTGGTTCGGTTTATATTTGTTGGGTGATCTTGAGGTTATGTTTGATTCGATTCTCCACATGGTAAAGGGTATTCTATTTGGAAGAATTCTCATAAATGGGAGATTGAGAGTTGGAGATTTTATCCTCGCCTTGTGTTCGGTAGTTCGGACTACATGTGGGATGATTTTGTGTATGCTATCGATAGGCTTTATCCTTTATCGATATTTTATGGAAAGATTCTTTGAGACACAAGTTGGAAGTGCCTCCTAATCAGGTTGGAAATGATGACCTTCATGCTACTCAATGTGTTGGTTTGATTAAGAATCAACTTCTATCACATAAAAGTTCATCTTGATTGTAATATTACTGTAATATTTGTTTTCTTTTGTTATTTTATTAGTTAAAAAAAAAAAAAAAAAAAAAAAAAAAAAAATAATAATTTTGGTTTTATCTAACTTTTATTGCGGGTTTGTTGTATATTTTGGTTATTGACTCACCCGATATACTTTGTGTATGTCAAAGAGTTAGCTAGTCCAAAGTGCTGACTTTGGTAAAGACACATCAAATCATTGATAGTCAGTAATGATTTGCTAAAAATCATAGGGTAAGCAACCACCTATGCTTTATTCTTTGAGTGTTGTATGGTTTTCAATTCACCATGGTATATTCTGTTTGGAATCCAAGAATTGGCTAGTCCACTTGTATATGGCTTGTGGTAAAGGCGGTGGCATTCCATATTTGGTTCTCAATTCACCAATCCTAAGAATTGACTAGTCACGAGCAAAAGCAGCTACGGTAAAGACATTTCAAATCCGTTTATATGGTTCTTGGTTTGCCCATAAATCGAGATGGTTATCGATGTACCATAGTTTCCGAACTGAAACATATGGCTACTCCAAAGAGTGATGGCTATTGGTAAAGAGACATCAAATCCATTTATTTTCAATGATTCACCTCTCAGGAGTTAACACACTGGATGTGATGAGAATAGTATGAAACTAATCATTTTGATGTACCTTTTGTCATTTGTTCTTTGCAAAGATATGGCGTTTAAGAGTTTATTCATCATAGAGATGTTCTTTAGATTCTTTCTTTATTCTTTGTTGTTCGTGTCCAATTCTGCGGTGTCTTGTAAGATCTATCAAGCGGAACTTAACAAGTCAAATTCGGTTTAGGGAGGATTGTTGGGAATTATGTGAAAGTCGATTATCTTGATTTTAATGCGAAGTGTTTCTCTTCAAGTGAAGTGGATTCTAGAAGACTTATTCTAGCTGAAGTATAATAGTTAATAGTTTGTTTACTGGAAGTGTTTATTCCGTGTTTAGTTTATTTAGTATAGATATACATGAGCTTTATTAGGAAGTGATTGTGTATATCTTATTTAGTTTTATGATTATACGTTTCTTGGGAAGCGGTTTAGCAATATTGTTTAGGGTTCCTTATCTATAAAAGGAACACATTAGAAAGGTTTATGTACCGATTGCGTAATTCTGCATTTTAGTTAATATATAGATCCATAGAGGATCAAGAAGTTCTTAGTTATTTGTTACTTGTGTTTATATTCCACCGATAAACATTAGTAGTAGAGATTGTCTTTTATGGTGCTTGTGATTACATAGGCATACATAACGATCCACGAAGCTCAAGATCTATTAAGGTCTTTGTCGATTCAACACTTCCCAAGCTACTCAAGTTCCTCTTGAAAGGACTTGTTTCATTCTCACGGGAATCTACATTATCTATCGACTTTCTCTTAGAGACCATTGATATTGAAGAAGGAGACCTCTCCTAGTCTCCGACATAGGAACCAAATGTGCACAATTGAGTCTAGAGCCAAGAGATCATCCACAATATCTCATTAGGACACAAAATTAATGAAAACTTGCTATTTCACACAATGTAGAAAGTAAAAATATATTAAGAGTCCTACGCATTATCCTTGTGGTATTGCCAAAACATCCAAGTGACATGTAAAAGTATTCACGATGAAGATGGAAATCCTTCTAGAGCCAACATCAAACAAGCTCTTGGTGGGTGACATGTGAGATCTTCTCGAAAGATCAAACTTGTGACAACTTGATAGAAACGATGGGGCGATTCATTCTTGAATCAACCTTGGCCCAGGAAATGAATTGACGAATACTTTTGGAAAAACCATTCGATGTGCAAATCTTCTTTTCTCTAGCACATCGAATGTGTATTCATATTTCAAACACAAAAAGTATCTCTGATTGAAAAAATTACTTTTGGAAAAACCATTCAATGTGCAAATCTCTTCTTTTCTCTAGCACATCGAATGTGTACTCATTTTCTAATACAAAAAGTATTTTGATTGAAAATTGATCTTTCTCATAAAACCTTTGTCGTATTGCAAAACTCTTTCTTCAAGCAATACACGATTGTTTTCAAATCAATTTTTCATCAATCGGTGAATCTCAATTATTGGTTCACTCACTCGTTTTGTCTTCTTTGAGGCGTTCTGTTTGAGAACAGCTAGAACAACGAAACCCCGTCAAGGAGATTCTTGAATTATACGATCACGGGCAATCAACGAGGAACCGTGGGCCGTGTACCTCAATTCAACGAAGTGATCAAAGACACTTTCATATGATTTATTGCTAAGCTGTTGTTTGCGGTACATTGTTGTAGGTGATCGAATTGAGAAGTCAATCCAAAGCCGCATGCTCACAACATCCACACTTAATTGATGAAATCATGACTAGTGCATATCTACATTACACGGCTCGATATTTTTATACTATGCTACATTACGGCTCTTGCAAATATCATGAACCGATAAAGCTTCCGCTACTCGATGGAAAGATGTCATGATCACGAAAGTGTGAGCATGTCGGTCCAAAAAGTCACAACATCACATGAAGGCAACACAACAAAGGGTGATCCGAGATTTCTTGTGGTGATGATCTTAAAAAAGCTCGAAGATCATCAAGATGTGGATCGGTTCAAAGACCTCCACTTAAAGTACAAAGCGATCGGACTTTGAAGAATCAACGCTCAAGTACTAAGAATCACGAAATTGAAGAATTTAAGTCTCGAGCTCAAGACCGAAGATAAAATAGAATGCTATTATGCAAAATGTAAATCATGAGGTGACCTCCCTTATGGGAGATTGTTAGAATTGGAAATTCCATAATGAAGTGTCGGTCACCCCATATATAATCTAGCATAAGTTAGCTCATAGACATATCGTTATTTACGTTATTTGTTAGTTTATTAGTTAGTTATTAGCGTAGTTTAGTTTAGTGCAACACCGTGGAGGAAGGACGGGTCTTTACCCACGTATACCGATCCATGTGCCGTCGGGAGGTCGTTTAGTTTGTAACTATAATTACCCTTCCCACTAAGGCAAGGGTGGTGCTTTTATCATAATATGACCTTACATTTGTTTGTTTATCTCTCTAGAAAACACCTCTCCTCTATTCATCTCTCTAAAATGGCTATCTTGTTTAATCATAATCCAAGACCACCGAATCATCTAAACAACATAAATATACGATCCTTACACCTTGGTTTGCTGCCCCTACAAACACGTTAACGTGATCGTTTAGATCGATAGACCCATCATCATGCTTTTAAATTAGTTGGCATGGTATGCTTGGGACGTGAACTCCAAAATCCTTCTAGAAAAAGCGACCGCCACTTCCATGTTCGGTTTACTCAAATCATGTTTGGTTTTTTCCTTCGTTGGCTTTTCCGGCGTCTCCTCATCATCCCCAAATGCCAACCGGATTGGTTTGATTGCACTAGCTCATGTCGCGTTGTATTTCTTAATGAGTGTTTCCAATGACAACATCCGGGCTGTATTTGCTCGTGAAGTGCGGAGGTTTGACCATCGGTGACCCCACTTCCTCCTACCATTCCAAAGGTGGGGCCGGAGGACCGGGTGGTGGTATTTCTAACGGATCACTCATTCGGTTCTATGGTAGAATGAATAACGTGTCTCACGGATGGCGCCAATTTGTCGATCAAAATCATGCGCCTCGGTTATTGTCCGGATCTTTGCGTCCTTTATTTTCTTGTCCAAGGAAAGAAAGCGATCCTTCTCGCACAATGAGCAACATCGTTAGCCTCGCCTCGGGTGTTATCCGAGACCAAGCTCGGCGTGAGAATGAGTAAGGGTAAGAGGTATAAATGCGATAATAAATATGAGAGAATAAGTGTGTGAAAAATTGAATGCAAGTATTAAATGTGTTGGGGTATTTATACTACCCAAATCCTTGAAACTGGTTCGCCTAGGGAGTAGGCGTAGCGAGCCTATAGCCAACCTATTCAAGAGGTGTCACGCCACATGGTGGTGAAATTCATAAAAACGGGAAGGAGGCGCCGACAAGGTTATGCTCCTTATCCATTGGACAATAGCCAACTGGGTAAAAGAGTGGACGTTCGGACGCTAGGTCCTCCGGACCAAATATTGTCCGAACACATCGCCAACAACCCACTTTATACAAATATACCCTAGCAAATACCCGCACACACTCACAAACAAACTAAAAACTATAAAAATACACCACACATCACACGAAGTAAACTCGGTGAGTGCTTCACTATAAGTTTTCTTGGGTTTGGGAACTACCTTGTGACTTTTCTTTGGCCAAGAGGTTCACGTGTGACTTTGGAAGTCACTTAAGCAAAGTCACCCCTTTGCCGAGTAGCCTTAGATATATGGCAAATATGAGATCATCTCGACTCTACAAAAATATGACCAACAAAAACAATAGGCGCTAATACATCAAGAATCACATACATAACACGGAATCACATACATCAAGAAAAATATCGGATAAGATACATTTGAATTCAGATTTAAAGCCATTCTTTGATCAAGTGATTCCAGTGCTATAATATAAAATAGCTACATGTACGTATCATATTGGATTTCATACACATCAAACCATAAATAAAGTAGGCGTATAAGATGAGTTTTAGAGAGAAAGTTAGAGGTTTGAGAACTTTAGTGAGAGAAAGAAAAATCTTATTATGAGCTCCAACTCTCTACCTTGGGAGGTAGAGTATTTATAGTCTTACAATAAAGCGCCACCTGACGGAACGTGGATCGGGCATACGGTGGGTAAAGACCAATCCAGTCCTCCACGGTGTTACATAACTAAATACTAATTAACATTAAATAACTACGACTACGAGCTTTCTAACGAATACA
The DNA here is from genome assembly GCA_022545495.1 of Chrysanthemum lavandulifolium. Classification (NCBI taxonomy): domain Eukaryota; kingdom Viridiplantae; phylum Streptophyta; class Magnoliopsida; order Asterales; family Asteraceae; genus Chrysanthemum; species Chrysanthemum lavandulifolium. The sequence continues at coordinate 89,128,625 of CM040244.1, forward strand.
TATACTTGAGGTGACCGACACTTTAATACATGGATTTACTAAATCCTAACAATCTCCCCCTAAGGGAGGTCACCTCAAACACACATTAAAATTACATAGAATACAAACAGATATTACATTGAGATTGTTCTTGGATTCTTGTTCATGTTCTTTGTTCTGTAGCTCATAGTCTTTGATTCTTCATTTTTGCATGTTTGGATAATCGGTGGAGGTCTTTAAGCGATCCACGTGATACGAGTTTTGAGCCACTTTGAGATCATCGACCCACGGTAAATCTCGACTCATCCATTGTGGTGTTGGTATTATGTGATGTTGTGACATTTGGACCGACATGCTCACATTCGGATCATGATATATTCTTATCGAGTAGCGGAAGCTTTCGTTGATTCATGATATTGGCGTGCAGACATAGCGAAGCATGGAGTGATAATATCGAGTCATTGATGCACTAATCATGATTTCTTTGAAATGAATGTGTTGTGTGAGCATGCGGCTATGGATTGACCGCTCCATTACGATCACCGCAAACGTCGGGTCCTCCTGCATAAAGCGAGTTAGCAATAAAGTGCACAAGAGTGTCTTTGATCACTTTTGTTGAATTGGCGATACATGGCCCACGGTTCCCGTTGATCAATACAAATCTTGCTGTGATCGGGTAAAATTCAAAGAATTTCCTTGGCGGGGTTCGCATTGCTCTAGTTGTTCTCAAACCGAACGTCTCAAAGAAGACAACACGGAGTGAGTGAACCAATAATTAAGATTCAGCGATTGATGAAAAAGATTTGAGAAAACAATCGTGTACCGCTCAATAGAAATTGTTTTGCAATACAACGAAGGTTTTAATGAAAATCAATTATCAATCATAAACACCTTTTATTTTTGAAAAATTAGTACACGATCGATGTGCTAAGGAAAGAGTTTTAAGCACAACGGCGGTTTTCAAAGGTATCCGTCAATCCATAACACGGACGAGATTGATTCAAAAGATTGAATCGCTCCATTGTTTACATTCGGTTGTCACATGGTTGATCTATTGGATAGATCTCACATGCCACCCACCAGGAGCTTGTATGATGTTGGCTCGAAGGCTTTCCATCTTCATTGTGAGTATGTTGGCATACTACTCAGATGTTCTGGCAATACCACAAGGATAATGCGTAGGACTCATAAGATATAATCTCTCTTTCCACATTGTGTGAAACAGAGATTCTTCATTGAAAGTGTCCTAATGAGATTTGTAGATGATCTCGTGGCTCTAGACTCAATTGTGCATATTTGGTTCCTAAGCCGGAGACTAGGGAGAGGGTCTCCTTCTTCAATATCAACAAACTCTAAGATAAAGTCGATAAATAATGTCGGTCCCCCGTGGGAAGTTGTAGTGCATTGTGTCACTGGGTCCATGACATCTTGTCTTCAATACCGATGTTACCTTGGTAACCACCGGTAGTATATGAATTGAACCCGGTTTACGCCCTAAGGTTGAATAAATGGAGGCTACTTCTTTTCACCCTTTTCACATTCAATTATTTTTCATTCTTGACCCCTTGATTGCTTACGAAACTTCATAACTTGAACCTTGTTGGGTTTATTCCGATACTAGCTCAGTTTAGATCCGCCTCTTCCCATATCTCATTTTCTCCTTTTTCAATATTCCTAAGGACTCTACACTATCAAGTGGTTTTGTCCCTGGGTAGATCCCTCCGGTTACAGCGGATCATTGGACCTCAACCTAACCTTATCATCCTTATATCACCATGCATAAAGTAAAGTTGGTCGGTCTTTTGATATAGTTCTTCCGCCTTGAAACCAATTGAAAACCATTTGAAAATCAATTAAGATACTTGTGATATATAATCAAAGTATTTTGTATCTTAATTGTTTTGATATTTTAGAAATGCTCCCCCTCAACATATGCATAAAATTCAGAAATTGTTTAGCACATGGAGGCAAGAGATATTTGAAATCGTTAGATTAAGAATGAAAGGTCCAATCTTTTGATTAACATTTTCTAAAATGATCATCATCACTTCCCAATCAATTTGAGTAGATAAAACATTTTAAGGAAGGATGAGGTTTTCAAAAGTTTGCTCCCCCTCAATATGTGCCTCGAAGTTTGAAAGAGTTTTGCACATATTAGATGGAACCTGCACTTAGAGACAATTCAATCACGTTTCAATAATTTAAGGTTTAAAGTAGATGCTCCCCTCAACATGTGCATGGAAAATTTGAAATCGTTTGTCACATACGGGAGGAAAACTTGCTAAACACTTATGAACCCATTTATCGAATTATCGTTTAAATCAATTTAAATCACAAATTCTCCCCGATCACAATTTTCAAAACATTTGAGATTTGAGATCTCTTGTTGATTTAAATTGATTTTGAAAGCTTTGAGGAGAAGCTGTGACTTTCTTATGATAACATTTAGCCGATAAGGATCAAGTTTGAAACATAAGACTCCAAAGATTAAACATGCTTGAGTATCTTTTTAGAAAACATTATAATAATCAAGGTCTTGTACCAATTGTATAAACTTATTGTAAAACATTTAGAGTAGACCTTGCTCATTTACATGCCAATTGATTGAAAAATACACTTTGATTTAGTTGAAAAATCATTCTCCTCCTCAATCAATGACGAAAGTTGTTGATTGAAGGAATAAGATTTTGACATCCTAAAGCTCGATGATTTTCAAAAATAGAGTGCGGAGTGTTTTCAAAACAATTGCGTTTTCATTAGATGACTGAATATTTTTCGGAAGAATCATTAGAAGGAAAAATATTTGAAAGGAAACATTTGTCTTGTTAATGACAAACATTTGTTTTTAGAATCGAGCATGAGATTTAAAAGCAAGATAAAGCATGGCTCTGTTCTTTCTTTGAAAAGCGGGTTCTTGCTGAAATGACAATAAACCATTGTTTCACTTTCCTCAAATATATATATATATATATATATATATATATATATATATTTAAGCGAATATGTACATTCGACCAACATCTAAAGACCGTGTCACTCTTTGTTGACACAAAAGACCGTAGATATTAATCGAATCAAGAAGAAACATGACAAAAGACAATATATATATATTTTTGTTGAGATTTTTGAATTTTTCAAATTTTATGGATTTTTGAAAGTTTTATAATTTTTCTTTGCTTTTGTTGGTTTTAAAATTTTGTATTTTGATTTTCGTAATAAATATTTACAAGAGATGGATGAAGAAAGACCTTTACTCTTCGTCTTCCTCCACGAAGACGTTTGAGTGTTTACGGTTGAAGGCTTTTCAAGCCAAGTCGTGGAAGAATAAACTCAAAACGTTCTCTTGGAAGAGCTTTGGTGAAGATGTCTCGCTAAGCGGTATTCGACTTCACAAAATAGAGTTCCACCACACCGTTTTCTACTTGTTCCGGATGAAATGATGTCGAATATCGATGTGCTTTGCTCTTGAATGTTGAGCGTTGTTGCATGAGAGCAATAGCACTTTATTATCATACACGGAGGATTTTGTTGAATTCAAAGCCATAGTCGATAATTGGGATCTCATCCAAAGGTTTGAGCACAACAAGATGACATGGCTATGTATTCAGCCTCCTCGAGAGGAAATAGAAGTACTCATTTGCTTCTTTGAAGACCAACTCATAAGCTTATCACCCAAAAAGCGAGCACCGCTTGACGTACTTGACGTGTATCTTGACATCTGCATGATCCGCATCGAATAGGCTATTAGTGACATACCGGTGTCCTTGGTACCATAGTCCCATATTGATGGTTCCTTGGAGATACCGAAGACCCATTTAACCGCTTCAAGGTGCTTTTTAGTAGGCTTAGCGATATCTAGCACACATGCACACACGAACAAGATGTGCGGTCTACTAGTTGTGAGGTACATCGGGATCCAATCATACTACGATATTTCGTTTGATCTACCATGATCCACGAGTGGTCCTCATCCGACTTGGTACGCTCAATCATGGGAGTGTCAACGGTATCACATGAAACAAATCCAAATTTCTTTAAGATCTCATTTGCATATTTAGATTGATTTATAAAAATGCCTCCGGGACTTTGTGAAATTTGTAATCCCAAGAAAAATGACATTTGTCCCATCATTGACATTTGAAATTTGGAACCCATTTCATTTGAAAAACGATCACATTCATTGGGGTCAGTCGAGGCAAATATAATATCATCAACATAAATCGAACGTGAATTAAATGTTTTCCGACTTTACGGTGAACAATGTCGGATCAAGCGCTCCTTTTTGAATCCGGTAGATAGAAGAAACTTTGACAACAGTATCATACCATGCTCTAGGAGCTTGCTTAAAACCATAAAGGGCCTTTTTCAAGCGATAGACATGAGTAGGATGCTCGGATTCACAAAACCCTCTGGTGGTGGCGTAAACCACCTCTTTCAAATCACCATTGAGAAGGCAATTTTCACATCCATCGATATCGACCATGTTCTTACTAGCCGCATTAGCCAAGAAGATTCGATAGCTTCGATCACGAACAGAGGAGCAAAAGATTCCTCAAAGTCAATACCTTCTTCTTGGCGATATCCTTTAGCCACTAACCTAGCCTTATTTTTCAACACATCACCATGCTCATCAAGCTTCACTTTGAAGATCCACTTTAGAGCAATGATCATAGCACGATCTGGAGCGGTACTAATTCCATACATCTAATTGATCAAACTCATGAATTTCTTCTTGCATGGCATTGAACCATTGTCTTCATTCATCGCAGTTTAACATCTTTAGGTTCGATCTTAGAGTACGGAGTTGAAGAAGCACCATAAGGCATCGATAGCAAGTTGTTTACAGTGGATACAAGGCGAGAAGGGTTTCCAATGATGTTGTCCAATGGGTGATCATGTGTCCATTTTCTAAGGTGTTCATGTGGTTGTTCTTTGTGGGCCCGAAGTAGTAAGTCGATGTCTCTGATGAAGATGGTTCGGATGATGAATCAGGAGCAAATATATTTTCAAATGGAGCATCTTCGGGAGTAGCAAAGGGATGAACTTCATCTTGTGAATCGAAGCAATTCCTTGATGTACACTCGGTGATTGAAGGTTTGTTGATGAGCGATTGATCAGGCGCTTCGGACTTAATGACATAAGCTGAAGGATTGACTTCATTGTGAGGATAAGCACCTCGATGATGAGATTGACGGATCATTAGCATTTGGTTCATAGTGTTCATCAAACATTGGATCAAATAGTTTCTTCAAGTCATCTTCAAGGAGGTACATAAGGAGTTCTTGGCGAGGGCCGTAAACAAGAGTAGAACTGATGGGACTACATGATGATGCGAGTCCGAGTGGGTTTTCTGGAGCCATTGGACCGGTCGACTCATCGAGCGTAACGTGAATAGTTTCCATGATATTTGGGTTCTTTTGTTGTAGATTCGGTATCCCTTTTGTTTGGTGCATATCCTACAAACACTCCAATGTCCGCTTTAGCTTTAAGTTTGCCTAAGTCTTGACCCTCATTAGTTGGATAACACAATGCACCAAACACACGAAGAAATGATAAATTAGGTTTTCTATTGTGAACAAGTTCATATGGAGTTTTCCATGAGCGGTGTGAATTAGGGATCGATTTTGAGTGTAGCATGCGGTGGCAATGGCTTGACCTAGAGAAACATTGGAACCTTTGAGTAATCGGCATTGTTCTTGCGGCTTCCACAAGAGTTCGATTTAGTCTTTCAACTACACCGATTCGTTGAGGAGTTCGTGGAACACTTCTTTGATGGTGATTCCAACACCTTCATAAATCTCACTAAGTTGTTTATTAGCAAACTCGGTTCCATTGTCCATTGGATGATTCGGCGGTTTTGTTAAGTCGAACTCTGCATTTGTTTGATAAGTTTGATGATGATATCCGTGTTTCATCCTTTGTCCTTAAGAACTTAACCCGGTGAATCGAGGTAATCATCAACCACAACTAATACATATTTCTTCCCAAAGATATTCTCACTCTCATGGGTCACATAAGTCCATGTGAATTGTATGTAGAACTTTTATAACCGAGTTTGTAGGCTTGGGTTTGTGGGTATATTTCTTGCTTTTTCCCAATTGGCAAGTCGAACAAAGATGATCCTTTTCATACTTTAGTCTAGGTAGACCTACAACTAAGTCCTTCTCGGATAGATCATTAATGGTGCGAAGTTCAAGTGATTGAGACGACGATGCCATAACCATGACTTTGTTTTCGAAGCCTTTGACAACAAGCAAATTGGAGAAGACTTCATCATATCTTCGATAGAGATGGTGTATAGATTTGAACCACGAGTTCCTCTTAAAAGTTCCTTACCATCAAGTTCTCTAACGAAACAAGTATGTTTTATGAATGCCACTTCTAGATCAGAATCACAGAATTGACCGACAGAAAATAAGTTATGACCAAGACCTTCTACGTAGTATACCCTGGAGATAACACTATCACCGACAACATAATCTCCATAACCCATAATTTTACCAAAATGATCATTCCGAATCTAATCGTCCCAATGAATTTACTCACAAAGTTCATGAGCGCGACCGGTCTCCATCATATGCTTGGAGCGACTGAGTCCGTGTACCACGAGAATGATTTGAGCGATCTGCAGTTGAACATGAACAAGAATGGATAATCGGATAATTGGGATCCCCATGCAAGAATGGGTTCCATTTGGTTAATGTGATGATTGGAACACTCGCATCGAAATAGAAACACCCATATCGGACATAGAAGCAATGGAATCATTAGGAATAGATGCGTGCTAGTGTCAGATTTGACCTATTCAAAGTATGTTCACTTCTTAAAGAAATGGTTCTACCGGTGAGGCATCCATTTTCTAGTGGGCATTGTCTTAGTAAATTGAGGGTAAAACTCATTAACCTTACGACAAGAGTTATCCATTGATAACCTATATTACTAAATTTTCTTCTGTGGGTTTCCACTGTTTTCTAACTTTCTTTCGCCTTTGCCTTTTAGCCTTCTTACCTTGATTTTTAGAATCAGCAGTTTTAACTGGGCAATTGATAGAATTAGACAACCCATTCACAACACATTCATGATTAGTACCAGAAATCAAGCATTCATTACATGTTTTGCAAGTAGTAGCATAATTCTAATTAATTACACTACGCTTATAGCTAATACTAGAATCAACACGATTCGTTTTATTCAACTCAAACATAGTGTTCCTAGGGTGATCTTCTACTCTTTTCCAATGCACATTCTTAGCTTGCAAGGTCCTATCATTCCTTGTATTGCCTTGAGACTTTGACCTTTCGTTTAATGTCATGATTACTCACAGTAGGGAATGGGAACATTAGTTGGTTTTGCTACTTTTTCATTTCTTGTTTAGATGTCTTTGGGATGTGAACTATTTGAAGGCGCACTGAAGTTCACTTTCTTAACACTAGAGGTGTTGGGATCTGAACTACTTGAAGGCATACTAGAGTTCACATTCATAACATTGGGCATTGAATGAGTTGTATATTTGGCACTAGACATAGAACAAGGTATCAAGGGATTGACTTGCTCACCTAAGGTTTTAGGGCATATTGTAATTAAGCATTCTAGAAGTTCTTGAGATCGTTTGGCATATAAGCATGCATGGCCAATTGCATTATCAAGTGGTTTCTCTAACTTATCCTCTTCTACAATCTCACGGAGACATTCTAGGCTGTCCTTAAGGTATGAGAAATATGTTTGAATAGCAAGTTTGTTATTCCTAAGATGAGGAGGAACATATTTCACAGACAAAGCATATTTATTACGAGACATGCACCTTTGAGCACCATTCTCCCATTTGTCATTGGCATTTTCCTTTTACGACTCTTGATTCTCAATTTCCTTTTGCACTTGAAGTTATTTTTCATTATTTTTGTTCGAGTGACTTTTATTGACTCAAATAACTCATTGAAATGACGTTTAACCTTTTCATTTTCTTCTAGAAAACTCTCATTTTCCTTTTGTAAAGCATTAACCAAGTTTTGAAGATGAAAATTTTGAGAATTCCGAGAATCTAAAGGAGGAGGCATTTGGGAGCCAGTCACATTGTTCATTTCACCCTTTAATTGAGAAATTTGGGCTTTCAACTTTACGATCGTGTTACGATGAGCTTGAATCATTCATCACGTTTGTTGATTTCAAAAGCGCATCAAACTCGGAACATCGAGGATATCTTGATGTTTAAGGTTTTAACATTTTCTTTGAGATGTTGATATTTTAATTGTAAATTAAAATGTTCAACTTCTAGTTTAGAAAATGTCTTACCAAATTATCGTGATCATCTGTTCAATTTTCTCACTTAGTTTAGAGTTTTGATTTCAAGCTCAATGACACGATCATGGGAGACTTTCAAAGCAGCAGATAATTCATGAAATTGAGAAGCGATAATAGAACAATTAGTGGTAGTATAGAACACATCTTGAGAGATACATTCGAAATCGATTTTCATTTAAGGTATGCAAGTTCTTTCTCTCAATCTCATTATATTTTAATGCTCACTCATAGTCACTAACCTCAACTATCATTGCATCAAATTCCTTTTCCATTCCTTTAATATATGTATCTATCCCTTTTAAGACTCTCAAATTGATCTTTTAGTTGTTTAAAGAAAGGCATGACCTCGGTTAAGTAACATTCTTTTGTTTACTCAAAACCCTTTCCCTTCGATTATCCCGGTAGTGTGATCCTTTTCTTACAAGTTTTCTCAAAGTCAACAAATAATTGAAATACAACATATTGGTGATTAAGGTCTTGCTCTTAGTGGCAATAGTTCTAGGAACTAAATGCATTGGTGTATTTGGAGGATACACGGTCATTGCAGCATTTTCCTAAAGGGAGGTTTGTTTCAACAAGATTTTCACTTTTGCTTATCTAAGTCCTTTTCCGAACACTTGTTCGGTGTTAACAAAGTTTGAGGCTTAAACTTGTTTAAGGAAATCCAATTTTCCTTTTTGTAATCATGGGGTTTGACAATAATCTTATTCTCTTTGCACTTGGGATCGTTAAGCTTCTTATCCATTTTCTCCCTTGATGCATCATCTAATTTCTGTCTTCCTCGATTGCACTCAATGCAACTAGGTGTGCATCGAGGTTTAAGAATCTCATTGCCATCATAGATAACATTTTGAGCAGCTTTTGCTATCTTACCATACTCGAGTTGGATTCCTTTATAATGGGGATACTATGCTTATCACGAGAACTCTATGCTTCGTGATCATGTGAGCGATCTGAATTGTATTCCTTGTACGCACAACTTATTTTCGAGCTTGTTTTTCAAGGTTTTAGATTAGAAAAATCATTCAAAAGTTTTGATTCCTTAGCACTTTGAATTCTTGCTTAAGCATTTTAAAATTTTCTTGAAGTTCTTGTTTTGCTTAGCGTTTTAGAAAGCTTTTCTTGTAAGGAGTTTAACTCTTGTTTTAATACCTCTTCTCTAAACTTACTTTTTCTAATAGTTATGCATTTGATCATCCATTTCACGCTCACGGGTGGTTAACTCAAACTTAGCACGTTGTTCATAAATGGCAACTCGTTCTTTATAGGCATTAAGTTCGAGATAACAGAATCATCGGGGCACATGCGGTGTATTCATAAAAACATAGTCTTCATTGTTGCAGAAGATGCATCACTTGGTAAAATCTCACTTTCACTTTGTTTCACATATTGATCATATGGGACAACATTGATATTACCCATATTTTCAATATCGACTCAATAGTTTCATTTGATTGTACTTTGTCATGCATCTTTTGCACATCAACATCATCGTATAGTTTTAATACCTCAAAATGATTTTGTCTTTGGATGGACAGTTGTGGTGATGAAGAGACTTTAGAAGGACCATTGGAGAAATGCTAGCCATGAAAATTGTTTGTGCGATGGGTTCATCATCAACGTCGAGTCGTATGCATCACAATCGCCGACTTGAAAGGCATTCGATGATTGTGGCCTATCTCACGAATTGGTCGCTCATCCACATCTCGCATCATATGTCTTGGCATTTCCCTCGAAGAAACAACAACTCCTCTTCATCCAAAGTTGCACCATTATCACGAGCTTGCACAAGCAACATCTTATCTGAAGTACTCTGCATTACGAGGCGTTTGGCGATGTCGGTTCCTTGCAATATGTCCCTCACCACCACGGTTGTAACACTTGATCGGCTTTGCTTGTCCTTGATTTCCATTCCTTCCCTATTACGATTTGCCACATATCCTCTACCAACTCCACCTCTTCCTTGTTCATACGCCTTTCTTGAACCGGTTGTACCATAACCTTCCCATCTCTCGACCAAAGCATGATTGTGTAGATTGGATGCGATCCGATTTCATTGTTAGTGTGAAGTCTCATTAGTATGTGGAGTGAAGGTTAAGTTTTGTTTAACCATAAGAGCCGGTTTATTGATAAAGTGTTCCATGTTGCATTGGCATCGAGTTGTTTGAAATTTGGATCGGAATGACTTGAGATGCTTTGGTAGTGGTTCCATCATTGGTGTAAAATGTTGTTGAATCATTTGATGAACTTGTTTCTCCTGTTTTGATTTGAAGCGATTAAGAATCATTTTTCAAACATGGCATGTCTCTCATTCCAAGCGGGAAGGCATATAGTTGTTCATAGTTGGTGTTCTTCAAACCTTTGGTTAGCTTCACGAGGTGACAAACTTGTGCCATTCGGGATTCATGTTGTTCACAAATTTTGAGTTCAAATGAATGTTTGGCATGGTCATTTGATATCCCTCATATCATTAACAAGCTTGTGGAATCTCACGTAATACTCATAGACACTCTCATCAAGTTTCATCTTGAAGTGCTCAAATTCATCATAGAGTTGTGATTCTATGTCTTCCATAGTTAATTCGAACACGAGAGAAGCATCTTGACATTATCCCACATTGCCTTGGCTTCGTGTTGTGATTGATAAGCTTGTAGATATCCTTTGGAAGACCTTGAAGTATGATGTTAAAAGCCACGATATCGACATCGAATCTCTTTTCTCCTTATCATTGAGCTCATCATATGTCTTTGGTCCATCTATTCCATAGATCATTGTTCCATCTGCAATTGTATCAATTATGTCTCTTGTAGTCTCAATCGATAAGGTCCTTCCTCAATCGATTTGAGAATGTTGACCCCATTATCCTTTCCAAGACAAGATAATCCGATTCTTTGAGCCCAAGAGTCGTAGTCGATTACATCAAGCATGGGTGGACGAATATCCGAACCATTTGCTTGAACATCCTCTGTGATGGAGATGATTGTAGGTACGTTGGTAGACATGTTCAAAGATTACACGGATTTTATAACTCAATGATTAAACCGGAAATAGATTCTTTCACGGATTTTACTAAATCAAGAGAAAACCATATTACACACAAGAGTCAACCAAGTCGCTAAGAATCCTTGAACCAAGTCGCTAAGCACCAAATTGCTAAGTAATTAGAAGACAAGTCGCTAAGTTCCAAATCGCTATGAATTTTGACAACAAGTCGCTATGCACCAAATCGCTAAGATGTCAAGTCGCTAAATAGCAACTCGCTAAGGTCCAAATCGCTAACACCAAGTCGCTAAGAAACTTAAGAACAAGTCGCTATCAAAATTGAAAGCAAGTCGCTACCTTACTAAGTCGCTACCCGTAGTGGAGAATCCACTAAGTGTCTTGTTGTCGGCTTGTCTCAAAGACAAGTCGCTAGGACCAAGTCGCTACCAAAACTCACTACAACTCGCTACCTTTTCTTTGAAGCAAGTCGCTAGGATGAAATTCACCCGAGAGCCAAGTCGCTACCAAGAAAAACTTTAAAACACACTTTACAATCCAAAACAAGCTCAACCACGTTGATTCAAGCTCACCAAATCAAAACCCAAGCACATACAATGATTCTAAACACAAAAGTACACCCAAAATTCAAACTTTAACACAAGAAATGAACCAAATGATGCAAAACCACTAAACTTTTCAAACTCAAAACCATCTAAAACCACTAGAAATCCAAGGATATGTAAGAGATGATCTAACCATGGCTCTTGATACCATTTGTAACATGTTGGATTTCACATACATCAAACCATAAATAAAGTAGGCGATAGGATGAGTTTTAGAGAGAAAGTTAGAGGTTTGGGAACTTTAGTGAGAGAAAGAAAAATATTATTATGAGCTCAACTCTCTACCTTGGGAGGTAGAGAGTATTTATAGTCTAACAATAAAAGCGCCACCGACGGGTCGTGGATCGGGCATACGGTGGGTAAAGACCCGTCCGTCCTCCACGGTGTTACATAACTAAATACTAATTAACGTTAAATAACTACAACTATGAGCTTTCTAACGAATACATATACTTGAGGTGACCGACACTTTAATACCTGGATTTACTAAATCCTAACAATGTCACTGAATAATTATGATGGGTGGAGTATGTAATGTGACAGAGTGAATGAGTACATTTATCTCTTTAAATCCATTATATTCATAGCAAAACTCAAAAAGAAGAAAAAAGTAAAATGGGTTGGTGTAATTGGGTATGGAAGGATGACTACTGAAAGACAGCAAAATTTTTAAAGCTATATATATATATGAAAGGCAATTTATTTCAAACCAAACAACAAATCATCCACTATTTTAACAAGATACTTAACAATAGTGGACAAAAAAAATTACAAAACAAACCAATACAAGACTAAATGCTTTCCATAAACGTCACTTTCTCACGCAAAACCCAAAATGCTCTCTGATTGTACAATAATTTGTACGACCAGGCCTTCGATGGTGATCGAAGGATATGAGGGGTGATATGCTTACGCCAAACTTGTAGCCAATCTGCAATAAGAAATAGTAGACACTTCGTTAAGTGATTGCGTAGGGGTTGGGCCCTGCGAACCACCTCCGGCGTGAGAGTAAGTATGTGATATGTGTTGCAAATAATATGAAGTATGTGAAATCTTGTGTTGAGTGAACATACCATTGAAATGACTCGTCCAACCTATTTATAGGTGAAGAAATAAGCTTGAGAGTGTTAGCACGTTTAGGAGATCATGAGGCGTCCCCGATTTGTGGTAACCGCTAGGCTTCATCCCCACTATCTCTCCTTGGCGGGAAGCTAAGGAAATAGTGGGAGCGTGGGGAAGACCAAGTCAAGGTTCTCCTTTGTTTTGGTGCCTTCAGAGAAGACTCCGAAGGGCATGGGCCTTGGTGGCGGCGAATCCCAACCGGTAACCATGTCAATGATGAATGGTTTCGCCACCAATGGCTTATGAAGAAAGACTTGGGTCTTCGTAATGCAAATTCGACTGAGGCCGAAGGGGGGTCCTTCGACCTGATCGGAGGGTACGTCATCAAGCCTCCCAGTCGAAAGTGATATGTACGAACAAGAAATATTGCTTACGACTCAGAAATAGAAACGAAACCTTCCCTTCGTCTGAAAAAACGAACGAAGATGAAAAGTCTAGCAACTATTGACCGTAATTAATGCTTACATTTATCCTAACTACCCCTTTTCTTCGGTAAAATAAAACGTCATTTCAAAATTTAAAAAAGAGTTTGAAATCCAGAGGTAAGGGGATAACTTAGGACACGTGTAGGGCCGAGATTGAACATATGTGAGGGTATTTAAAGTGAAAAACAGTAAAAACCTAACACCATTTTATCTCACGCCCAATTTTTCACCTACTAAATCCTCTTCCGGTCAGGATTTCGAACAAACAGGTAAAGTAGTCCTTCGTATCTGTTACGTTTTTAAATACTTTATTGTCGATTTAGGAGGATCAATGTCTAAAAATAAGAAATTTGTAATCAAACAACAAGGTTGCAGCTTGACAAGGGAGGAGCTCAAAGCGTTCCTCACCGATTATCCAATTCCCAAAGAGCATAAAATCATGTTACCGGTAAAAATCAAGGTATTTTTGATGCCCCGTAAAACTATGTAGGCTTATACACCCATGCATTCACCACACAACCTTAGGATACCCTTGCACCCTTTAATTTTAGAACTCCTCCGATTACGAGGTACACATATCTAGGTTTAACCCTTTTGGCCTAGCCAAGCTTACGATATACATTGTGATGTGTAAAGCATGGGTTTGAACCATCATTAAGCGTGCTTAGAGGTTTCGAACTTGTACCCTGGAGAAGATTGGTTGACATTGGCTAAGAGGGGTGAAAGGGATGTGCCCATTCTCATAGATAGGCCATTTACAAACATCAGGAACTGGAAATGAAAGTTTTTTTACATCCAAAATACCATTATTCTTCCAACTTTCCCTGCATTGTTAAACCCAGAGTTCCAATATGATGAAAAAAGGTTCAACGATCCCTTGCCTTATACTGTGAGAAGGAATCCTTTGTATCAGCGTTTGGCTCGTCATCTAGCGGATTGCCAAACGTTCCCTGAGCCAATTCTTTTCATGGCTGGTCTGGCTGAAAGATGGGAGGGGTCTCCTTTGGTTCCTGAGATTATTTGTGAATGAGAAAGTATGTATTTTTTTGATTAAAATAAGAGATAAAAACTTATCTTTCTGATATTCATCTTATTTGTTCCTTTGTGCAGAAATGTCATTCAGAAACATTGTTGTTGCTTGTGAGATATAACTTTTCACATACACATCAAACCATAACACAAAGTAGCATATAGATGGAATTCTAGAGAGAGAAAGTTAGAGGTTTAGGGAACTTAGTGAGAGAAAGTGAAAGATATTATTATGAGCTCCAACTCTACCTTGGAAGGTAGAGAGTATTTATAGTCTTACATAAATCGCCACACATCGGGTGTGGATCGAGGCATACGGTGGGTAAAGACCCGTCCGTCCTCCACGGTGTTACTTAACTAAATACTACTTAACTTAAAATAACTACGACTACGAGCTTTCTAATGATTACATATATACTTGAGGTGACCGACTCTTTAATACCGGAATTTCTAATTCCTAACAATCTCCCAAGGAGGTTACCTCAATCATGTACCAAAATACATTGAATACAACCGATAATACATTAACAATTGATCTTGCATTCTTGATGTAGACCTTTGCTCCTAAGCTCGTAGACATTGATTCTTCACAATGCATGTTTGGTTACTTCAAGTGGAGGTCTTTTCTTGATCCACGTGATAATCATTTGAGCCATCTTTTGAGATCATCGACTATCAACAATCTCGACACATCCTTTGTGGTGTTGGTATTATGTGATGTTGTGACTTTAGGACCGACATGCTCACATTACGGATCATGATATCTTCTCATCGAGTAGCGGAAGCATTTGTTGAATCATGATATTGGCGGTAAGCGAAGCTTGGAGTGAAAATATCGAGTCATTGATGCACTAATCATGATTTCTTTGAGTTGAATGTGTTAAGTGAGCATGCGGCTATGGATTGACCGCTTCATTACGATCATTGCAAATGTCGGGTGTACACGCATATATGATTAGTTAATAAATCGCACGAAAGTGTCTTTGATCACTTCGTTGAATTGAGGTACACGCCCACGGTTCCCGTTGATCAATACATGTCTTGCTGTGATCGTATAATTCAAGAATTTCCTTGACGGGGTTTCGTATTTGTTCTAGCTGTTCTCAAACCGGAACGTCTCAAAGAAGACAACACGGAGTGAGTGAACCGGTAATTTTAAGTCCACCGATTGATGAAAAAGATTTGAAAAAACAATCGTGTATTGCTCAATAGAAATTGTTTTTGCAATACAACGAAGGTTTTATTGAAAATCAATTATCAATCATAAAAACACCTTTTGGTTTGAAAATGAGTACACGGTCGATGTGCTAAAGAAAAGAGTTTTTAAGCACAAAGACCGGTTTTCAAAGGTATCCGTCTAATCCATAACCGAACTGAGATTGATTCAAGAGAATGAATCGCCCCATTGTTTCATTCGGTTGTCACATGGTTGATCCATATAATAGATCTCACATGCCACCTACCGTGAGCTTGTTTGATGTAGGCTCGAAGGCTTTTCATCTTCATTGTGAATATGTAAACACATCACTCGGATGTTACCGCAATACCACAAGGATAATGCGAAGGACTCAAGATATAATCTCTCTTTCCACATTGTGTGAAACAGAGAGTCTTCATTGAAAGTGTCCTAATGAGATTTATTGATGATCTCGTGGCTCTAGACTCAATTTGTGCATATTTGGATCCCTGTGGGAGACTAGGAGAGGGTCTCTTCTTCAATATCAACCATCTCTAAAAGAAAGTCGATAGATAATGTCGGTTCCCGTGAGAATGAAACAAGTCCTTTTAAGAGGAACTTGAGTGGTTTGGAAAGTTGAAGTGCGGTGCGTCACCGGGTCCATGACGTCTTGTCTTCAATACCGATGTTACCATCGGTAGTATATGAATTGAACCCGGTTTACGCCTAAGGTTGAATAAATGGAGGGTTATTTGTTTTCACCCTATTCTCATTCAATTCTTTTAATTCTTCAACCCCTTGATGCTTACGAGACTTCATAACTAGAACCTTGTTGGGTTTATTCCAGACTAGCTCGGTCTTAGTCCGCACTCTTCCCATATCTCATTTTCTCCTTTTATCATCGCACCTAAGGACTTCTACACTAACTAGTGGGTTATCCTCGGTAGATCCCTCCGGTTCAGCGGATCATGGGAACACATACCTAACCTTATCATCCTTATATCACCGTACATAAAGTAGAGTTGGTCGGTCTATTTGGTATTGTTCATCCGCCATTGGAACCAATTGAAAACCATTTGAAAATCGATTCGGATACTTGTGATATATTATCAAAGCATTTTGTACCGAATTGTTTTTGATATTTTAGAACGAGAACTCCCCTCAACATGTGCATCAAGTATTTGAAAATGTTTAGCACGGAGGCAAGAGAAAGAATTAACTTCTTTGATTACCATTTTCTAAAGATATCAACATCACTTCCCATATCAAATCAAGTAGATATAGCATTTAGGGAAGGATGAGGTTTCCATAATATGCTCCCCTCAATATGTGCCTCGAGGTTTGAAAAGAGTTTTGCACATACTAGAGGAACTTGCACATTGAGATAAGTTGATCACATTTCAAATCATAGGTTTTAAGATAGATGCCCCTCAACATGTGCATGGAAAATTTGAAATCGTTTGTCACATGTGGGAAGGACAAAGATGTACATTCTTGTGAAACCATTTACCTAATTATCAGTTTAATATCAATTTAAATCACATTCTCCCCGATCACAATTATCAAAACATTTGAGATTTGTGATCTCGTATAGATTTAAATTGATTTGAAAGCTTTAAGGAGAATTGTGATTTCGAATGTGAAAGCGTTTGAACTCGATAAGGATCGGATTTAAGACTTTAAACTCCATTGATAAAACATGCATGTATATCTTTTGAAAACAATTTAATGCCAAATAACTTTCTAATTTAATTGAAATCATTCTCCTCAATCAATGACATAGGTTGTTGATTGAGAGATAGAGATTTTGACAAATAAGTTCGATGATTATCAAAAATAGAGACCGAGTTATTTTTCAAAGCATTTGGTTTCAAGAGATAAATATTTATAGAATCGAGCATAGAATTTGAAAACATGGTAAAACATGGCTCTGTTCTTTCTTTTAAAACTGGTTATTGCTGAAATGACAATAAACCATTTTCTCTTTCTCCCAAAATAATTTTGATTTTTTTTTTTTTTTTTTTTTTTTTTGAGAATTCGAACAACATCTAAAGTCCGTGTCATTCTTTGAATGACAGCACAAAGACCGTAGATATTATCGAACCGGAAAAACATGACAAAATGACAATATTTTTGAAGATTTTTGAATTTTTCAAATTTTATGGATTTTGAAAGTTTTATATTTTTCTATTTGATTTTGAAGGTTTTATAATTTTGTATTTTGTTTTCAAATAACTATTTACAAGAGATAGATGAAGATAGACCTTTACTCCTCGTCTTCCTCCCGAAAGCGTTTGAGAGTTTACGGTTGAAGGCTTTTCAAACCAAGTCATGGAAGAATAAACTCAAAACGTTCTCTTGGAAGAGCTTTGGTGAAGATGTCGGCTAATTGATATTCGGACCTCACAAAATATAGTTCCACCACACCTTTTCTACTTGTTCCCGATGAAATGATGTCGAATGTCGATATGCTTTGCTCTTGAGTGTTGAGCGTTGTTACATGAGAGAGCAATAGCACTTTATTATCCGTCGATGCGGAGGATTTTGTTGAATTCAAAGCCATAGTCGGATAATTGAGATCTCATCCATAAGATTTGAGCACAACAAGATGACATGGCTATGTATTCACCTCTGTAGAGGAAATAGAAGTACTCATTTGCTTCTTTGAAGACCGACTCACAAGCTTATCACCCAAAAGCGAGCACCTCCCGACGTGCTTGCGTGTATCTTGACAACTCGCATGATCGGCATCTCGCATAGGCCGTTAGTGACATACCGGTGTCCTTGGTACCAAAGACCCATATTGATGGTTCCTTGGAGATACCGAAGACCCGTTTAAGCGCTTCAAGGTGCTTTTAGTAGGCTTAGCTCGGTATCTAGCACACATGCAAACAATGAACAAGATGTCTCGTCTACTAGCGTGAGATACATCGAGGATCCAATCATACTCCGATATTTCGTTTGGTCAATCATGATCCACGAGAGGTCCTCATCAAGTTTGGTTCGGTCAATCATGGGGGTGTCAGCGGTCACATGAATCAAATCCAAATTTCTTTAAAATCTGTTGCATATTTAGATTGATTTATGAAAATGCCTCGGGACTTTGTGAAATTTGTAATCCCAAGAAAACGACATTTGTCCCATCATTGACATTTGAAACTTTGAACTCATTTCTTTTGAAAACCGATCACATTCCATTGGGTGCAGCTGAGGCAAAAATAATATCATCAACATAAATTTGAACATGAATTAAATGTTTGCACGACTTCTGGTGAACAATGTAGGATCAATCGCTCCTTTGATGAATCCGGTTGATAGAAGAAACTTTGTGATGTATCATACCATGCCCTTGGAGCTTGCTTTAAACCGTAAAGAGCCTTCTTCAAACGATAAGCGTGAGTAGGATGCTCTTGATTCACAAATCCTTGAGTTGGTGGCGTGAGCGACTTCTTTAAGATCTCCGTTCGAAATGCCGTCTTTACATCCATCGATAAACTACCATGTTCTTACTAGCAAAGCATTAGCGGAAAGATTACGATTGCCTCGATTCGAGCAAGCTGGAGCAAAAGATTCTTCAAAGTCTATACCTCCTCTTGACGATATCCTTTAGCAACTAATCGAGCCTTGTTCTTCAACACATCACCATGCTCATCAAGCTTTACTTTGAAGATCCATTTTAGAGCTATAATCATAGCACGTCTGGAGGCGGTACTAACTCCCATACATCAAGACGATCAAACTCATGAATTTCATCTTGCATGGCATTGAACCATTGTCTTCATTCATGGCGATTTAACATCTTTTGGTTCGATCTTAGATAGTACGGAGTTGAAGAAGCACCACAAGGCATCGGTTGCGAGTTGTTTCCGTTGATCTGGACGAGAGGATTTCCAATGATGTTGTCTAATGGATGATCGTGAGTCCATTTTACGAGGTGTTCATGTGGCGGTTGTTGAGGAACCGAGGTAGGCGAGTCGATGTCTCTGAAGAAGATGGTTCGATGATGATTCGGGAGTAGCAAATATGTTTTCAAATGGAGCATCTTCGGGGAGTAGCAAAGGGATTAACTTCATCATTGATGCGAAACATTTCCATGATGTACATTTGAAGAATGATGATTTGTTGATGAGGCGAGGATCGTGATGGGTGCTTCTTGACTTAAAGATATTGAGATCAAGGATTGACTTCATTCACTGGAATATGAGCATCCTCTATTGTAGGGATCAGACCTCATTATTAATTGAATCATACAGTTCATCAAACATAGGATCAAACAATTTCTTTACATCATCTTGGATGGAGGTACATATGGAGTTTCTTGAGAGGAGTTTGGAACAAGAGATGATCCAATGGGACTGTTTGAAGTGCGGGTCCGAAGTGGAGTGTCCAGAGCCATTTGACCGGTCGACTCATCAAACGAACGTGAATTGTTTCCATGATATTTGGGTTCTTTTGTTGTAGATTCGGTATCCCTTTTGTTTGATGCATATCCTACAAATACTCCAATGTCGACTTTGGCCCTAAGTTTGCCTAAGTCTTGACCCTCATTAGTTGGATAGCACAATGCACCAAACACACGAAGGAAAGATAGATTAGGTTTTCTGTTGTGGACAAGTTCATATGGAGTTTTCCATGAATAGTGTGAATCGAGGAACGATTTTGTGTAGCATGCAATGGCAATAGCTTCACCAGAGAAACATTGGAACCTTTGAGTAGATCGGCATTGTTCTAGCAACTTCAACAAGAGTACGATTTCGTCTTTCAACTACACCGTTACGTTGAGGGGTTCGTGGAACACTTCTTTGATGGTCGATTCCAACGCTTTCATAGAATTCACTAAGTTGTTTGTTGACAAACTCGGCCCATTATCTGCTCGATAATTACGGCGCTTTGTTTAGTCGAACTGCACTGCTTGATGAGTTTGATGATGATATCGGAGTTTCATCCTTTGTCCTTAAGAACTTGACCCGGTGAATCTAGAGTAATCATCAACCACAACTAACACATATTTCTT
Organism: Chrysanthemum lavandulifolium; assembly: GCA_022545495.1. Taxonomy (NCBI): domain Eukaryota; kingdom Viridiplantae; phylum Streptophyta; class Magnoliopsida; order Asterales; family Asteraceae; genus Chrysanthemum; species Chrysanthemum lavandulifolium. Next base: position 89,149,274 of record CM040244.1, read on the forward strand.
CCCAAAGATATTACGCACCTCATAGGTCCACATAAATCCATATGAATCATATGAAGAACTTACGTGCGAGTTAGTAGGTTTGGGTTTATGGTCATACTTCTTGCTTTTCCCCAATTGACATCTTTGAACAAAGATGGTCCTTTTCATATTTTAGTCTAGGTAAACCTACAACTAAGTCCTTCTCGGAAAGATCGTTGATGGTGCCGAAGTTCAAGTGATTGAGGCAGCGATGCCATAACCATGACTTTGTTTTTGAAGCCTTAGATAACAAGCGATTGGAGAGGCCCTCATCATGTCATCGATAGAGATGGTGTAAAGGTTTGAGCCACGAGTTCCTTTCAGCAGTTCTTACCATTAAGATCTCTAACAAAGCGGTATGTTTTCAAGGCTACTTCTAGATCGTAATCATAGAATTGACCAACAGAGAGCAGATTATGACCTAAACCTTCCACATAATACACTCTAGAGATGACACTATCACCAACAACATAATCTCCATAACCCATAATAGCACGAAATGATCATTACCAAATCTAACAGATCCGATGAATTTGCTCACGAAGTTCATGAGCCGTGACCGGTCTCGATCATATGCTTGGAGCAACTGAGTCTAGGTACCACGAGCGATTTGAACGATCTGCGGTTGAACACGCATAAGAATGGATAATCGGATAATTGGGATCCCCATGCAAGAATGGGTTCCATTTGGTTAGTAACAATGGTTGGAACACCCACATCGAAATAGAATCATTCATATCGAAAGTGAGGCAATGGAATCGTTGTGAATAGATGCGATACTAGTGTCGATTAGCCCTGCTCACGTGTGATCACTTCTTAAGGGAATAGTTCTACCGGTGGCATCCATTTTCTAGTGGGCATAATCGATTAGTCTTAAGACCAACGGTGTCCAATAAAGCCTATTTTCTTGAATGTTCTTCTGTGGGTTTCACCTTTTTTCTAACTTTCTTTCGTTTTGCCTTTTAGCCTTCTTAGCATGAACTTTAGCATTAACAATATTAACGGACAATTAACATCATTGGGCGAACATTAACACCACATTCATGATTAGAAAGCGAATTCAAGCGGACATCGGTACAAGGTTTGCAAATAGTATCGAATTGAATTAATTACAAGACGCCTATGGCTAATACTAGAATCAACACGATTCGTTTTATTCGATTCAAACTTAAAGTTCCTAGATTGTTCTTCTACTCTTTCCAAAGGCACATTCTTAGCTTACGAGGTCCTATCATTCCTTGTATTGTCTTGAGACTTTGACCGCTCCCTTTAATGTCATGATTACTCTGTAGAGGGAATGAGAACATTAGTTTGTTTTACTACTCTTTGCACCACTGTTTAGATGTCTTTGGGATCCGAACTACATGCAGTGCACTAAGTTTCACAATCTTAACACTAGAGTCTTGAGATTTGTACCCTAGAAGGCACACTTGAGTTCTCTTTCTTAGCATTGACAAATCTAGAATCTGAACCCCTAAAAGGCACACTACGGTTCACATTCAAAACATTAGGAATCGAGTGCCTATCATACTTGGCATTCGGCATCGAGCATGGAATCAAAGGATTAACTCTCTCACCTAATGACTTTGGGCATATTGTGATCAAGCATTCTAAGATTTCTTGAGATCGTTTGGCATATAAGCATGCATGTCCAATTGCATTATCATGAGGTTTCTTTAGCTTATCCTCTTCAACAATCTCACGCAGACATTCTAGGCAATCCTTAAGGAATGAGAAGTATGTTTGAATGGCAAGTTTGTTGTTCCTTAGATGAGGGGGGACATATGTCACAGATAAAGCATATTTATTACAGAGTGAACCTTTGATACAACATTTTCCTCATTGATCATTGGCATTTTCCTTTTACGACTCTTGATTTTCAATTTCCCTTTGCAATGAAGCTATTTGTTCGTTGTTTTTGTTACTGAGTGACTTTAATTGATTCAAACAACTCATTGAAATGACGTTTAACCTTTTCATTTTCTTCTAGAAAACTTTCGTTTTCCTTTTGTAAAGCATTTACTAGGTTTTGAAGATGAAACGTTTGAGAGTTTTGAGAATCTAAAGGAGGAGGCATTTGGGAGCTGTCATATTGTTCGTTTGACCCTTTAATTGAGAGATTTGGGCTTTCAACTTTTCGATCGTGATGCACCGAGCTTGAATCATTCATCACGTTTGTTAATTTGAAAAGCGTGCATCAAACTCTGGAGCATCTGAAGATGTCTTGACATTTGAAGTTTTGACATTTTCTTTAAGATGTTGATATTTTAATTGTAAATTAAAATGCTCAACTTCTAGTTTAGAAAAATGTTTAACGAAATTGTCGTGATCATCAGTTCAATTTTCTCATTTAGTTTAGAATTAGTTTTTCAAGCTCAATGACACGATCATGGGAGACTTTGGTACACAGATAATTCATGAAATTTGGAAGCATTAATAGAGCAATTTGAGCAATGAAAAACACATCTTGAGCAACACATTCAATAATAAGATTCTCATTTAATGTATGCGGTTCTTTCTCTCAATCTCATTATATTTCAAAGGCACGCTCATAGTCACTAACTTCAACAACCATTGCATAAATTCCTTTTCCATTCCTTAATATCGGTTTCTATCCCTTTTAAGACTCTCAAAGTGATCTTTTAGAAGTTTAAAGAAGGGCATGACCTCAGTTAGATAACATTCTTTCATTTGTTCAAAACCCTTTCTCCTTGAGTTATACCATGGGTGTGATCCTTTTCTTGCAAGTTTTCTCAAAATCAACAAATAGTTGAAATATAACGTATTGGCTAATTAATGTCTTGCTTTTAGTGGCAATTGTTCTAGGTACAAGATGCATTGGTGTATTAGGAGGATACACGATCGCTCTAGGCATTTTCCTAAGGGAGGGTTAGTTTCAACAATATTTTCCGCTTTACCTTATCTAAGTCCTTTTCCGTAAGACTTGTTCGGGAGTCAACAATGTCCGAGGCTTAAACTTGTTTAAGTAAATCCATTTTCCTTCTTGTAATCATGAGGAGTGATAATTATGTTTTCTCTTTGCATTGGGGATCATTTTGTTTCTTATTCATCTTTTCCTAGTGATTTCATTTGATTTCTTATCTTCCTCAAAGGCACTCAGCGCAACTGTGGTTCTCGCCTAGGCTTAAGGATTTCATTACCATCATAAAGCACCTTATGAGCATTTCTAGCCTTTTTAATTACCTCTGATTTGGTTCCTCAACAAGGGAATGCTATGCTTATCGCTTAAGACTCGATGTTTAGTGACCATGTGAGCGATCAATGGTGTTTCCTTGTATGTACAGACTTGTTTTCAAGTTTGTTTTCAAAGTTTTCGATTAGAAAAATCTCTCAAGAGTTTTGATTCCTTTGCATTAAATTCTTGCTAAGCATTTTCACATTTTCTTGAAGTTCTTGTTTTGCTTAGTTTGTTTTAGAAAGTTTTTCTTGCAAGGAATTTAATTCTTGTTTCAATACTTCTTTCTAAACTTACTTTTTCTAATTCTTGTACTCACTTGGACATCCATTTCACCGCTCACGAGTGGTCAACTCAAATTTTGCACGTTGTTCATAAATAGCAACACGTTCCTTATAGGCATTTAGTTCGAAATTATGGAATCATCGTGAGCACATGCGGTGTATTCATCAAAGACATAGTCATTGTTGATGCATAAGATGCATCACTTGGTACAACTTCACTTTCACTTTGTTTCACGTATTGATCGTATGGGACAATATTGTTATTACCCATATTTTCAACATTTGATTCAATAGTTTGAGTTGATTGTACTTTGTCATGCATCATGCACACATCAACATCATCGTATAGTTTTAATACCTCGAGATGAGTTTGTCCTTGGATGTGCCCGACTTGTGGTGAAGAAGAGACCTTGGGAGAAACCATTGGAGAAATGCTAGCCATGAAAATTGTGTGTGCAGATGGGTCCATCATCTACATCAGTCGTATGTATCACGATCAACGACTTGAAAGGCATTCGATGATTATGACCTATCTCCCAATAAATTGCTCATCCACATCTCGCATCATAGGTCTTGGCATTGCCCTCGAGAAGAAATAGCAATTCCTCTTCATCCAAAGCAACACCATTGTCCCGAGCTTGTGCCAGTGACATCTTATCTCTCAAGTAATCGGCGATTCATGGACGCTTTGGAGATGTCTGACTCCTTGCAATGTGTCCTTCACCACCACGCTTGTAACATTTGATTGACTTAGCTTGACCTTGGTTTCCATTTCTTCCTCGATTCAGGTTGCCAACATAACCTTTCCTAGCTCCACCTCTTCTCCGATCATACTGTCTTTCCGAATTGGTTGCCCCATAATTTTCCCATCTCTTATCAAAGCATGGTTGTGAAGATTGAGGCGGTTCGGATCTCATTGCAGTGTGGAGTTTGTTGGTGTGAGTGAAAGTGTCCTGTTCTCTTTAACCATGAGTGTTAGTTGAGTGATGAAATGTTCCATGACAAGATTTGCATCGAGTTGCTTGAACCTTGGATCGAAATGGGTTTGTGATTATCATCATTCATGGGTGCAACTTGAGAAGCATTGATGGAAGTCCCATTATCTCGTGAAGAAGGCGGTTGAATCATTTGTAGACCTTGTTCCTCCACGACCTTTGAGTTGATCAAGAATCCTTTTTCAAACATGGCATGTCTCATTACGAAGGAGGAAGGCATAGAGTTGCTCATAGTTTGTATCCTTCAATCCTTTAGTGAGTTTTACAGAGGTGACAAACTTGTGCCATTCGGGATTCATGTTGTTCACAAATTTTGAGTTCGGTGAATGTTAGGCATAGTCATTCGATGTTCCTCATGTCATTCACTAACTTATGAAATCTCACATAGTACTCATAGACATTCTCATCTGGTTTCATTTTGAAGTGCTCAAATTGGTCATAGAGTTGGGATTCTCTCATCTTCCATAGTTAATTACGAACACGAGAGAAGCATCTTTACATTATCCCAAACCGCCTTTGCATCGTTGTTATGATTGATCGCCTTGTAGATGTCTTTAGGAAGACCTTGAAGAACAATGTTTGAAGCCACGATATCCGCATCGAATATCTTTTCACCTTATCATCAAGCTCATCGTACATCTTAGGTCCGTCCATTCCGTAAGCAGTGTACCATCTTCATTAGTATCAAGTATGTCTCTAGTCGTCTCAACTCGATATGGTCCTTCATCAATGGATTTGAGAATTTTGACACCATTTTCCTTTCCAAGGCAATACAATGTGATTCGTTGAGCCCAAGAATCATAGTCGATTCATCGAGCATGGGTGGGCAGTATCCGAGCCATTGCTTGTACATCCTCGACAACATGGAGATGACAAGTAGGGACGTTGGTAGACATGTTAACAGTTATACGGATTTTATAACTCTATGATTAAACCGGGAAATAGATTCTTTCACGGGATTTTACTAAATCAAGAGAAAACCGTAAACAATCACTCAAGTCACTAGAAGATAATACACTAAGTCGCTAGAAGATAATGCACTAAGTCGCTAGAAGATAATGCACTAATTCGCTAACACTTAATTCGCTAGCCAACTAAGTCGCTAGAGTCCCAAGTCGCTAGACACAAAGCAAGTCGCTAGTAGTAACTCGCTACCCCTCAAGTCGCTAGCAAAATTTTGGCGATGATCGCTACACAAGTCGCTAGAAATACAAGTCGCTAAAGAGCAACTCACATGCATCAAGTCGCTACCACTGTCGCTACTCGTAGTGGAGAGTCCACTACTTGTACTTTAACTCACTAGATCTAACTCGCTAGGTTTAAAACGTAACTCGCTACAATATTGTGAAGCAAGTCGCTATGAAGAAAACTAAACCGTGAGCTAAGTCGCTAGCAAGAAAAACCTTATAAACATCACTTTTCAATCCAAAACAACCCAACCAAGATGATTCAAGCTAACCAAATGAAAACCTAAACACTTGTGATGATTCTAAACATGAAAGTACTAACAAAATTCAAACTTTAACACAAGAAATCAACCAAATGATGCAAAACCACTAAACCTTTTCAAACTCAAAACCACCTAAAACCACTAGAAATCCAAAGATGTGCAAGATATGATCTAACCATGGCTCTTGATACCAATTGTGAGATATAACTTTTCACATACATCAAACCATAACACAAAGTAGCATATAGATGGAATTCTAGAGAGAAAGTTAGAGGTTTAGGGAACTTAGTGAGAGAAAGTGAAAGATATTATTATGAGCTCCAACTCTCTACCTTGGAAGGTAGAGAGTATTTATAGTCTTACATAAATCGCCACATCGGGCATGGATCGGGCATACGAGTGGGTAAAGACCCATCCGTCCTCCACGGTGTTACTTAACTAAATACTACTTAACTTAAAATAACTACGACTACGAGCTTTCTAATGATTACATATACTTGAGGTGACCGACTCTTTAATACCGGGAATTTCTAATTCCTAACATTGCTGGTGGTGCAAAGGAGGTCAGCTTCATCCCGAAGGATCCCTAGGAGACGAGCTATGGTGTGGGCTCTCCTTCAGTGTCGGTAAACAACAATGATGTGGAAGCTCAGCCTATCGAACCTGTTTCCTCTGCTCCTCCTTCAAAGGAACCCATAGATGTTGAAGACCAGCTTGTGGAGAATGTTGCAGATTCTGATGAGCCAGTCTCCGAAGGACAGTTGGCCATCGAGGACCCTCCGGCATTGGTGAGAGAGTCCAGGCGGGGAAAGGTCTTGGTGCAAAAGTCGCTAAATCCGCATCGAAGAGGAAGATTATCCCGCCTACTCCTCCTCTCGAACTACCCGACAAAGAGTGCCGTGGTAAGGTTGTGGTGTTTCCAGCCATCAAAGGGCCCAGCGGAGATGATATCCATGGTAAGGTTTCTTTCATGTTACAAAGAATGAGATACAAGTAATAATATATTAACAAGTTTATATATGCTGTAGGACTTCCTGATACGAAGGAGCTTTCCTCTCCCTTGGCTTGTCATCTACTTGTGGAGCGTGTGACCCCACCCAGCTGGAAGAGGGTGATGGACAACATGTCCATGGAAAGGCTCTGCGATCTTCATGATAAGAGTTATGTCAGACAATGCATGCTGGACAACCAGCTCAATACCTGGACAAGGGAGCTGCTCCGTACTGTCACCAAGGCTTGAGAAGAAATGGATGTCATGCTTGCCAGGGAGAAGGATAGGGATAAGAAGTATGCATACATGGAGAAAAAATGTGAAGATGCACTAGAGGACTTTGACAAGAACCATTTGGTGCAAGATCTCGGAGCGATGTGGAAAAGCTCAAAGGTCAATGGCAAGAAGCGGTGAATGCAAAGCTAACTCTCGAAGGCTCAAAGGTCGAGGCTACAAAGAAAGCGATATATGTTCTTTCGTCCAAGTGGAGGCCTTAAAGAGAGAGAGCTAAGTGGTGGACCAGAGATCAAGCTTAGGGAGAAGGTAGATGGGTTAAACCTTCGGTTGAAGATGCTAAAGAAGGATAGGGTGGACTTGGTAACCAAGGTCATCCCTATATTGCCATGGATCTTTACCATAGTGATGATGTGGGATTGCAATTAGGAACACGTGAATGCGGCCATATTTCATGGCAAGTGTACCACTTTGGAGGAGATAGTCTGCGACAGGAACCGGTGGTGGAAAAGTTCCATACTACGGAGGCAACTCATGAGAAGGAGTATGATGATGCATGCAATGCCTTAAGCGCCTTGAGTTTCCTTTCCTTGCCGAAGTGTCAAAGGACCCAGCGGCCTCTATTGAGGACCTGCTGGCCAATAAGCCAAGGAAGGTTCAGCCTCCATCCCCTTTGAAGAAGACTCCATCTCCCAAGGTTCCATCCCCAGGTTCAGCTGATCCGACCCATTCTAAATTTTGATGAAGGCTACCATGTGGTAGTAATTTGATCCCCAGGGTGGTATGTACCCTGTTTTAAAACAATTTTTATGTGTCCTTTCCAGGCTATATGCCTGATGAAACAATTAACATTTGGTGCTTGTGGTATAGGCTTCGGCCTAAGACAATATTTTGTTTGCTTGGATCGTTAAGGCTACGGCCTGTTTAGACTAGTTAAACTAGTCATTAATTAATATCTACATTAAAGCCACTAGGGCTTGTATTTTGCCATGTGTGATTCTTCTCTTTATATTTTACTTGTGCGTAAAAAAATTTACAACCTAAGGCGTATGCTAGATGCATAGCCTCATTGTGTGTAATTACTTCACCAAGAATATAGCAATCGTATAATTTGACTGCTGACAGAGGGTTGCGACCCACTCCATCTTGATCCTTTGGGCAGCGAAAGGCTTAAAATACCTTAAGTCCATATAGGAAAGTTAATGTGAAGTTGAGATGGATGTTATGCATATGAGCAAGACATGTTGTTAGTCTTTGTACATCCCTTCGACATTGGAACTTATAAGAGCGACTTGGTGGACAAATCTTTGTTGTATTGAACGAAATAAGAGATTTGAGGGAAATGCGTTATATCATTAAGTGGGTAGGGAGGATTATATCATTTTAAGAAATGAATACTAGACGCCTACCATTAATGCTTCTTTCCACAAGTAAGAAGAATGCAAATACATTGATTGAAAGCAAAATAAAAAATGTCCTTGGACATTGTAAGTTTCATACGTAGAACTTACGAAGGGTAGTGCCATTCCAAGTTCTATCAATAGCGTCTCCATCCAAGGTTTCCAGCTTATAGGCTCCGTTGCCATATTCTTCCTTAACAATGTAGGGCCCTTCCCATGTAGGCCCTAGTTTACCCCAGTACTTTCGACTTTACTTCGATAACGCCACACGTCGTTCGGGGTCAAAGGAACTTCCTTTTTGTCGGCGAGTTTTTCAACACCCTAGGCAAGTGAACCTAATCGTTGTAGTGTAGTATTAGGGTAAGCCACGGAATTGATATCGTTCTCTAGGGAATAGGAATGCTAGTGAGAGGTTACTACGCTAAGGTTGGGGTTGAGGAAGATTATTTTTATCTTTTATATTTTTTAGGAAATGGAAAGGTACGAATCTCGGGGTTTGGATTTGGGGTTGGTATTTCACCGATTACTTCTACTATTTAATTATCTAATTAACTAAGGTGAGGGTAGTCTATGTCTAATTATTGTGTGATCGTATGATGGTTTAAAGATGTGTTTACTTAGGTTTTATTACCCTTAATTATCTCCTATTGATGGTTGAATTGTCACGCCCTTATTCTTAATCGCGTTGTGTCTAAGGTTGTAGGGTATCGTTTATCCCTAACTCTTTGAAACTACCAAAGCTTATCGCCTACAAAGTCTCTAGGATTTATAAACTCTAACTCTAAGGTACTCTTCGGATGGTTTAGCCTACAACAACTCTAGGCGCTATAAACTAAGGTTCACAAAGATTAATCAAGCATTAACTACACAACGGATGACCTATCGCATTACTAGATCATTAACAATTAAGATAAGAGACAACCAATCAATATTCAATAATTAAGTTTCATATTCCTAAGCAAACACACAAGTAAATTAGCCGGACATGGAGAACATGCAAGCATACACACAAATAATTGAAAACATAATTAAATTAATGAAGTAAACACTTATCTTGTTGTAAGATAGGGTTTGGAACCCTTAAATACTGTACAAGATAGCCTTGGTTCGGTTTAGGTTTTACTCCAAAAGACTACACACCGAAAACTAAAAATTCGGATTATATATATAAGATTACATTAGACGGCGTCACCTTTTAATTTGTGACGCCGTCGGGTCGCCGTCATTAGGGTTTCATCTTGGCACGTTAGTCTTGCGACGGCGTCACCTTATGCTTGTGACGCCGTCCCTGGGTCTCGGCGCCGTCTCGATCAAATCTAGGCGTGCGAGTTGCGACGACCTACTCTTTTAAAGCCCGACACCGCCACTTGTAAATAAGCAATTTGGCTCTTGGCCGTCACAAAGTGATGTGACGGCGTCAGCAGATAACACCGACGCCGTCCCCCCGGCCCAAAGCACCGAGTGGCTCGATTCTTGACTTTGGCCATTTTCTTCAGATATTCGCCTTTTCGTCCGAATAAGTGTCATTCCAAGATTTTGCCTTCAAGATATCTAAAAAGTGAAAAGGAACGATATTAAGTAATAACGGATACAAAAGTGATCAAATAAGGGCTTAAACGACCCCTCAAAAAGGTACATTCTAAAACCTTATCAAATATCCCTACACTTGGTATTTGCTTGTCCTCAAGCAAATGTGCTTTTAGCCAATTAATTTATAAGTTAGAGGTCATGAAGCATTGGTTTAAAACAATCCACAACACATATAAGCCCCGCAAAAGTCATAACAAGCATGGAAATTACATACTAGCACCTCACATGGGGTGTTTGGATACTCACATTTCTTGGGTGTATATGAAATATAACAAGTTGGAAATAGAAGATAAACACTCATTAACCGGTCCTAGTACATAGATTACCATAGGCTTGAGACTAGATCAAACCTCCATCGCTTTGGCGTAAGCACCTAGGAAATACTATCAAAGAGGTCTTTTAAAGGGTTGTAATGTTAGGCTTACGGTAGGGAAACAAAGGGTTTGGTGGGATAGGCTATTTAGTGGTGGCAAGTCAAAAATCTTTATGTTACAAGCATGCGAAGAATGGCGTTGCTAAGCCAAGACTCGACACTCTAGACTCTAGATAACTGAAACAAACAAACATAAATTAAAGATAGATGCAGGATGGTAGCCCGTATGTTTTTTTTTCTTTTTTTGAACACTCTATTTTTTTTTTCTTTTCCACTTTTTCTATTTTTTTTCGGTTTTTTTTTCATACACTTTTACTCTACCATCCTCTACGGTAACATCAAAATGATAGGGATTTATAGGCACATCCCTACACTTGAGTTTTTATTACTCTAACACTAATTTGACTCGAATTGAAAAGATCAAAACACTTGGAGTACATTATTACGCAAATAAAGGGAATTTGAATTTAACGTTCCTTCCGTCATTTCATAAACTTTAACTTTTCCCATGAGTCCCAATCGTCCCAAAACTATGTACAAAGGATATGACTCGACTTAGCAACTTATGCAAGCAACTAGATAATTGAACTAAGGGTTTAGGGTGATAACAATAATGCACTAAAAGTGAGTGCATACAAGGTAGGCTAAGGCGATTTGGGTGTACATTTGGGGTGGGGTGTAAACAATGCTCTTCATTGATATTCGAAAACCGAAACATCACGAGAACCGCGAAAAGGATAGGCTCGAGGGGTTAACTAGGGTATCGTGTACTAAAGATGAGTACAATGCAAAGGTGTGGGGAATTACTCAACCGTTGTGGAAGAAGTAATTATATTACGGGTATCAAACAAGGGTTATCCTAATGCCTCTTATCATTTAGTTATTCCTAACTACCCAAGTGTAGTCTTACTAGCGATCTCGGGATGCATCACAAAACAAGTTCTAGAATCTAATATACTACCGGTTCACACACTAAGCATTAAAGATGAATGCTTTAATTCCTACTAATCTAAGGGCGATCCTCACATTTTGGGTGGAATTTAAGTGGTAAAGGGTTTTTGTGCTAGTCATATAACTTCCTATCCGTGAGACGCTTTTGTTAAGACTAATGGCCCACTCCTATATGTCATGAAAAATTTTAAATTTGGTGCCAAAATTACCCTAACCGACATTTTCTCATGGTTTATTACACAAATGCAATTGGACAAAGCAAATAATCAAGGATAAGCATAGTTTCAAAGTTCCGTTTATTTTCCTCCTACACTTAAACTAAACATTGTCCCCAATGTTCCCGAAAGTATCAAAGTTATGATAATGGAAGGTAATAAAAGATGAAAGAAACTAGTACTCCCCTGATTAGCTCGGTAGGATCCGTGTAAAGTGGTGGTTATATTTTTCTTCAAGAAGAACGTTTGCGTGAAAAGCTCCTTCTCATCTTATGTATCTCCTTCTTGATAAATTAAACCTGCACACTTGAAGAAAAGAAACGAAACCTTCGCGTAAAATCAGCGGTAATAATAATATATATAAGACTCTACTAAACTAGGATATAATGCTTTTGGAATGGATGTTTACAGATTTTCTAGAAAATTAAGACCGAAAATTCCAAAATTTATAAGTAGCTCGTAAAACGAGAAAAGTGATAAGTTTAGTCGCTCCTCTGACGCCGTCAGTTGCGATCCCGATACCGTCCAGTTATTCTCGATGTAAACCGGTCTCGTGATTTTCTTGAAAAATTCGGAAAATTTACATCTTTAGAATCTGAAACATTTCGCAAAACATCCATTATGACTCGATACAAGCATTCGACTCGAACAAACACATATGTATATCTTTTAATTAATTGTAATTCTCATGTTTACGTTTCTTTTGAAAACGTGTGTAATCCTCCCTACACTTATCCTTTATGTAAAATACCTTTATATGTAATTAAGACGAGGTTAAAAACAAAATAAAGCATTTTTACAAATTTAAACATGAGAATAAGCAATCAATAAAAGATATATGACACAAACAAGCAAAAAATTAAGCATGGGTTGCCTCCCACGAAGCGCTTTTCTTTATTTATGAGTCTTGTAGCTAGACTCGTAGTCGTGCCCTTACGTGACTTCATTACCGTCACCTTCTCCCATCGCTCTCCCTTTGTCAAAAGGGCATAGACGTTGTATGATTACTGTGGATTCCTTGCCAACGCCGTCTATTATGGTGACGGTTTTATCCTTTAGATTGGTTTCCTTCATTGTTGGATCGATGTACTCTAACCAAACTAACTTAAATAGCTTGTTAAGGGTTTAATAACCTCGGATAAATCCTAAGTTATTAACAATGAAACTCTTGAATAATCTTTATTAAGTACGCGGAATTTACTTAACAAATCTAAGAAGAATATAACTTTAACTTTTATTAATAACTCTAAATCTGCTTGTTATGCAGATTCTTTAACAACTCTAAAACTCTAATAATAATCGTACTTTAGAATTCTAAAACTCTTCTCTAAAACTCGTACTTCTAATGCCAATCTAGGGGTCCTTTTATAGGCTCAAGGATAACCCTAGTCGGTTTACAATTTGTATCCTTGTACGACAAGTAATCTAAACAAAGAATATTCTAGAATAAACAAAGCTTTCCATAAACGAATATAGCAGTTCTTTAGCTTTGCAGTACTTTGACTTGACAACGATGCTTTGACTTTCTCTTTAGCGATGCTTTGACTTTTCCAGTACTTTGTCAATCTTGATGCTTTAACATTCTTGACACTTTCATATCCCAACAATCCTCCCTAACTTGAATTCTACTTGCTTGACTTCAAGTTCCTTTATAAACATATCTTTAATGACTCCATCTTCAAGGAAAGATTGTGTCTTTGTCTTTGGATTGTATCTTTGTAGACTCGTGCTTATATCATCATTATCAAAGTATTCTTTAGAAATTATTCTTTTGACATCCTTGATCGGTAATCTCTTTTCGACAACATTCAACAATACTCCATCTTTTCGGCAACATAAGACAGTTTGTACATTAATTCGGTTTTAAGTTTGATCTATTCTCATCACATCCGGTGTGTAAACTCTGTGAGAGGTGAATCATTGAAAATTTAATGGATTTAATGTCTCTTTACCAAAGCCATTAACTCGGAGTAGCCAAATGTTTTGATGTGTAAGATCATGGTACATTGATAACCATATGATTTTAGCAAATCATCGACTATCAATGATTTGATTTGTCTTTACCAAAAGTTGTACCCTTTTGGACTAGTTAGTTCTTTCATCTATGGTGAACTAATTACCAAATAATGGTTTTCCTGACCTTTACCACAAGCCATTTTCTTGTGGGCTAGCCAACTCTTCACATTCTTGATATGGTGAGTTGATTACCATCCAACTTATTAGCAAGTTGTCAACTATAAAGCGGTTTGAGATATCTTTACGAGCCGTTTGCTCATGGATTAGCCAATCCTTTTGTAACCATGGTGGATTGATAACCTATGGATGTTACCATCTCAAAAACCATTTATTTCTTTTAACCTTTGTTTCAAAATATTTGTCACTTAACAAAAGTTTTCAAAATCATTAAGCGGTTTAAAGTGCAAGCGATACTTTGATGAAAATCTTGTTTGATCGGCGATACTTTGAATAAAATCTTGATATATCAAAAATTTATTCAATTAAAATTCATACCAGTTATTCATCATCATCAGCCATAGTAGTCCATCTGATAAACAATTTGATGACCATAAGAGCAATTTCATTGTCTTCTTCAACTTCCATTCCATGCTCTAGCATTCTTCTCATAAGATCTGCTGTAAGTGGATATCTTCTATCTGCTAGCATATGAATCATAGTCCCATCTTCTAACTCTAGAACATGTACTCCAGATTCTTCAAAAAATCTCCAGCTGATAATCTCCCAAGCTTCTTGGTTCTTCCAAATCTCAGCAGTGCTTTGTTCTTCAGTTTCCCAAATAGTTGTGAGATCCCCAAGCAAAACTAAACCAACTCCTTCTGATGTATCATGTTCAAAATAATCTCGCACCAAATGATATAAATGAAATAAATCCACCCTATCTATTATGTGCAATAGATCCCATAACATGTTGAATGTTCTGAAGCTTTCATCTTCTCTGTGAAACATCAGATAACTTCCATCCTTTGACTCTACAACTTCAAAAGTGGTTATTGGAGATTTGTTCATCTTCATTTCATCATCATCTTTAGAATACTCAAATTCTACTATTCTTAAGTAATTCCTTAGTTCATCATCAGTATCAGACCTTAACTCAACTTTCTTTAATGGCTGTGTGTCTTCAACCTCAGTTGATCTTTTTCTTTTTAAGCTTTCTTTTCTTTTATCTTCTTTCTGAGCAAAGACCTCTTTATAATCTTTGATACTATCAACCTTTTTTCGATAATCTTCTCTAATGACTTCATACAAACCTTTCATCTCAACATAATTTAACTTATTCAATCCAATATACCCTTGACCTTTCAAATATGCCATCATTGCATTCCTTTGTTTTGCAAGATTTGGTCTTCTTGGTAGAGAAAAGCAGAATAGGTGACTTCAATGGTACAATGACTTGACATTTAATTCTTCTTGTAGTTTCCTAGTTGCTTCTTCATTCATAGCCTCTTCATTAACAACTTGACATTTAATTCTTCTTGTATCTTTCTAGTTGCTTCCTCATTCATAGCAACTTGAGCAGCCACCTTATACGTGCTAAAGTAGGTTTCTTTTCTTCTTTGTCTCTACCAATTTACCTTTTCCTTTATCCTTAGGATCTATAGTAGATTGAGAAGCTTTTGGTTGTTCTTCTTGTACTCTGGAATGCTAACACCCTTGGCTTTGATAAATCATGCAAGATCTCGACAATGGTTTCATCATCACTTGCGGTATGTATAGGTTTGGGTGTTTGACTTCCTTTTACGGTATGACGGTTGAAGGACCAGCTTCTTCTTGATGTTAAAGCAGTTGAAGGACCGACTTCTTCCTCAAAATCTAACAACCTTGGAGTAATCAATTCTTGCTGTAGGTTCCATGAAAAGCGATGCTTTGATCTTGATACCTTGATCATCGATACTTTGAACCTTAGTCCTTTCTTCCTCGGTACTTTCAATGTTGACTTGTTCTTGATACCTTGAGGTTGAACATCGGTACCTTGAGGTTGACTTCTTCTTGATATATGATGGAGCATCTTCATTCAAATTCTTATCTTCCAATTTCCTCCCAATTGGAATGAAGATTGCTTTTGAACCTTTTGCTTTTGGTCTTCTTAAGCTGCCGTTCTTTGCTTCTTTTTAGCTTTGACCCATAATCTGTGATGTTTAACCAAGGGCCAAACAGACTTCTTGAACTTTCTAAACTTGATGCGCAACTTGGCTATACGTGCGACTTGCGCCTCGATAGTTTTCTTCAATCGACCAATTCTTGTGTTAAAACATAATTATCCAACACCAAACCTTGAGGGGTATAGTGGTTGGATCTTCCTCGAAGATGATGAGAAAATAGGAACATCTTGTTACGGTGATGCCATAGGAGGAGTAGTATGGTGGGATGAGGTGGGAGAAACTTGATACCTTCATTAACATCATTACCACGTGAAGCGGTACCTTGTGTTGAAGTTTCTTGAGATGCGACACTTTGAGAAGCGGTACCTTGAGCGGTACCTTCTCTTTCATCACTAGATGCTGACCTCATCTCTAATAGCTTGAACAATCTCCATCATTGAAGTAGTCAATGGAGTGTCCTGCCGATGAATAAATCACTTTTCCTTGCCATAAAAGTGAAGATCTTGGTGGTTGCACCACAACGGGTAGTAGATCGGTGAGGCTTAGGTACATCAGCAAGTTGTTTGTTCAGGAACACTTGAATAAACCTTGGATACATCAACCATCTTGAACCATGAGAGATGTGTGAGAGCATTCCATCTAGGATCAGCCTTGAAAAGTTGAAAATTCGATTTGTAGCTAATCCCACTATAGCAGATGCTATGTTAGACCCAAATTGCTCCCATGATGTACTTTTAGCACTAATACAATGAAGTAGTACATGAACTAAATACTTCCATTGAGGACAAAATAAGGGTTTCTTGAATGTTTGTTCAGTTAAGGACCCTTCATAGCCAATGTTGCTGAATGTATCCCAAATCAGTTGCTTATCAAAACGAACGACCCCTTACGCATCATCAAACAATAAGTCTTCACGTATAGAGGCTTGATAACCTTCACAGTTCTCCCGGCAAGCTGTTGCTTGAATATCTGAATCATCATTCTCCATATGAACCCTAGCGGTTGCCCAAAATTGTTGAATCCATGGCTCAATGATATCGGTTCCACTAAAAGGGCATAACTAATCGGCGACCCAGTGAGAAAATCAATGATATCATGAAAGATAACATTAGGTTCAGTCTTTTCTAAATTTGCGACCATGTTGTGTTTTGAAACTGTATTACGATTTGCCATTTATGATATGTGTTCACAGAAAGTGATATAGCGAATAATATGGGTGAAAGAGAAAGAGATATGGAAACGATTATAAGTGATCAATATGAGAGAGAAATTTCGAGAGTAGTTATTTATAGGTGAGATTTAAAAATCACGACCCTTAATAACAAAGTTACCGTTAGTAGTAGTTACCCTCAATATTACCGTTGGAGCGATGCTTTGATACGACACGTGTGCGGTACTTCCAAAAGCGATACTTTCAAGCGGTACTTTCATAAAACCAAAAGCGGTACTTTCCCATTCTCCTCTTTTCAATAGCAAATACAACAAATAAACATGAATATCCTCCCTCAAACAATGCATAGGACTATACTTACACTAAATAGTCCTCCCTCAAATGTAGCTCGATAATTAATCATGCCAATGCTTACCACCAAGTGATTGAATCTTGAAACATCAAAGCCTTTGGTGAGTAAGTCACTACATTATCATCCGTGTGAACCTTGACCACATTAATGAGCTGTGCTCATAACAATCTCGATGAAGTGATGCCTAATCTGAATATGCTTGGTCTTGGGTGATAAACTGGATTCTTCACAATGCAAATGGTACTCTCATTATCAATATTGATAGGAGTATTCTTGAAATTGAACCCATAGTCCAATAGTTGATTACGCATCCACAAAACTTGTCCACAACGACTTACGTGACCACATATTACGCTTGATGAGGATGTTCTTTGCAATAGTCTGTTCTTGCATTGCCATGAGACTAATCTTCTTCCAAGATATTGGCATCCTCCGGTGGTGGATCTTACGTCATAATTGTCACTGCATAATCACTATCGAAAAAGCTTCCAAGTGAAAAGGTGAATCCTTTGGATACCACAATCCTAATTTAGGTTGTTGTTTCAAATAACTGAAAATTCTCTTTACTGCATTCAGATGAGAGACCTTTGGTGAGACTTGATATCTTGCACATAAACAAACAACAAACATGATATCGGGCCTAGATGCGATGAGATACATAAGACAACCAATCATTGATCGTATAACTTGACTTCAACAGGTTGTCCATCTTCATCTTTTCGGTGAGTTGATAGACTTGATAGGTGTAGTTCTTGGCTTCATAGCATCAAAATTGAACTTCTTAAGTATATCGGATACATACTTGTCTTGGTGATAAAAATACCCTCCTTTGTTGCTTAACTTGAAGTCCCAAAAGAAAGTTAACTCACCCATTGAACTCATTTGAAATTCATTACGCATCAATTGCTCAAACTCCTTGACCATGGTTGTTTGGTAGCTCAAATATGATATCATCAACATACACTTGAACCAACATGATATCCTTCTTGTCTCTCTTGATAAACAAAGTCTTGTCAATGGCTCCCTTACGTAACCATGTTGCAATAAGAAAGTAGAGAGCCTCTCATACCAAGCTCTAGGTGCTTGATGTAAGCCATAAAGAGCCTTAACCACCTTGTAGACTTTGTTAGGATGAGTAGGATCTTCAAAACCGGAGGTTGCTTAACATACACCTCCTCTGTGATCTTGCCATATAAAAGGCACTCTTTACATCCATTTGATAAACACGAAATCCCATATAGGATGCAAAAGCAAGGAAAATTGAATTGCTTCAATCCTTGCTCTTGGAGCAAATACTTCATCATAATCCACTCCTTCTTCTTGTCTGTAGCCTTGAGCTACTAACCTTGCCTTGTTCTTGATGACATTCCCTCTTTCATCTCTCTTGACTCTGAACACCCATCTTGTACCAATTACCTTCTTTCCATCAGGTAGATCACATAGTACCCAAACTTCTTGAAGTTTAAATTGAAGAAGTTCTTCTTGCATAGCTTCAACCCAACTCTCCTTAGTTAATGCAGAGCTATATTCTTGGGTTCTTCTTGAGAGATAAAACAAGTGAACAGGCATGTTTGATGATCCTTGTGATTCAGTCTGTTTTGTTTATAAACAAAGCTAAGTAAAGCATTGTGAGGTGTAGAAAAACCCTTAGCTTTGTTTCTTGTAAGCACTCCATGAGAAGAAGGTCCAATGATTTGACCAGTAGGATGATCTTTATGAACTTTTAAGGTAGGAGCCTGTGGAACTTCATAATCATCATCCAGGTTTGTGTAATCAACACCTTCATTGGAATTTGTGAAAATACCTTCAGCATCATACTCATCATCAGTATCTTCTAAACCAGGCATTGTAGGATCATCCAAATCATCCAAAGTGCTGTCAATAGGTGCAAGCGATGCTTTGATCAAAATCTTGTCAACCAAAGTATTGTGAGTGAACTCTGCGGTCTTTGTCTTTTCTTTGCTTCCTCATAAGCTCTTCTGTTCATCATTATAAGAATGTGCTAAAACATCTTGAAAAAGCATCGATTTAGTTCATCTTGAATAGATTGATCCTCGTGAGACAATGAGGATTTTGGTGCATCGATACTTTTCTTTGGTTCAACGGTATTGGTTCTTCATCGGGAACAACATCGGTCTAATATGGACTCCATGAACAACATCTTGTAAATCTTCTCCATTGTATACAGGTTGATTTTCTTCTCTAACGGTACATAGTTCATAGAAGGAGTCAAAACTTCAAGATCAAACATCCAATCGGGACCTTTACCCCCGATTGTCTTGATCTTCTAAAATTCAACATGAAGACAATCTTGAACCTTCTTGGTGACTCATTGTACACTCTAAAGCCTTTCTTTGTTGGTGCGGTACCTAATAGATAACCTTCTTGACTTGCCATCAAACTTGCCCAAATTATCAATGGTATTGAGAATAGTGAGAGGGCATCAAAAGGCTTGAAATCGTATGTTGGGTTTAATTCCCATCAACAACTCATAAGGTGTCTTCATCGAGGTTTTGTGGTGATACTCTGTTAAGCACATAACAAGCGGTGCTTGACTTGACCCGAATTGAATAGGTAAAGTGAATCGCAAGCATAGTTCGGCTGCTTCAATCAAAGTCCTATTCTTTCTCTGCAACACCATTACATTGTGGTGTTCTTGCAATCTTGAACTCCTCTTGATCCCTTTGTTGGCACAAAACTCATCCATAAGCTTGTTCTTGAATTCGGTCCATTATCACATCTAATACCTCTAACCTTGAGTCTCGGTTGGTTTCAAGTGCTATTATAAGATTATGGATAGCATCAAAAGTATCATCTTTAAATCCTAAGAAAAATACCCAATGAATCTCTGCAATCATCTGTCACAACCAAGCGGTACTTTTTCTTGTTTAGGCTTGCAATTGAAACAGGTCCAAATAAATCCATATGTATGACTCAAAGGTTCTCTAATACTCCTTTCCTCAAGCTTCTTGCATGAAGCTTTGTGTTGTTACCCCTTCTTGCACGTAAGCAGGGTGATCATTCTTGTAAGTCTTTGAAGGTAAACCTCTAACTAAATTTCCTTTGACCGGTTTGTTGATATTCTTGAAATTTACATGGCCCAATCTTCTATGCCAGCGATGTGCTTCTTGGATGTTGCTTTTGCCACTAAACATGTAGCTCTCCCGGAAGAGTGAAGACTCTTCATATCCAGTTGTACACATCATTAGTTCTTGGTACTCTAAGAACTACCAAGTTATCATCAATAGGCTTGAATTCGGGGAAAGGATGAGACATTATGTGTCGATGAATAACACGAGGATGCCTTTTATCACAGATTTGAGATCCGACAATAAGTTGAACTTGAGCTCCTTCACATATCTAACATTCTCAAAATCTATGCTCCCTGTCTTGATGGTTCCTTTTCGATGATTCTTCCTCCATTAGGATCATTCCCAAATGCAACTCTTCCTCCACAAATAGATCTAAAATCGTGAGAATCTCCTTGTCTCTGTCATGCTTCGAGCAACCACTATCCACAATAAGATGATCTTTAAGCTCCTCCTCGGGTTGCCTGCACAAAGATACAAAAGTTAGTGTCTTTTAGGAACCCAAGCCATTCTTGACTTGTGTTCCCTTGTGGAGTAACATACTCAAATTCTTTGAGTATGTAATCTTCATGATTTTGTAAACAGAATCAAGCATTATCTTTTGTTTTAAAACTTGTGGTGAATTTTAATAAAACTTTCTTTTCAACAAAAATCTCCTTTTCTTTTACCACAAAATCATCTTTATCAAAATGTTTGTTTCACGGTACTTGTTGAAAGTCTTGTTTGTTCATCATCGATACTTTCCTTCTTTACCCATTTAGTTTTAACATCGGTGTAGAGTCCCTTGATCTAGCTACTCTTACGGGTTAAGCGCCTTCTAGATTGATAGTAATTAGATCTCCTAGGGCTCCTATTCCAAGAGGTGGTTGGTGGCGAAGCGATGCTTTGAGAAAGTCTTGTATTTTATATGATACCTTGGAAAGTGTTTGAAGGTCTTGTAGGTTTTGAAAAGGTCTTCTCGGTGAGGGTGCCTGTAGTGCGGTGAGAAGTTTCTATGGTTAACCCTATTTGAATGGTTCCAAGTGGTCTACTCTCTCTTGGTTTTGGTTGACATGTCATTCTTAGGGAACTTACTTAGGTATTACGAATGTAAGTCACGGTCCTTAATCAAATGATCGGGACTAAAACAAACAAAGCGAGTTTTGTTACGTAATCCCAAAATTTCTTCTTCTATGTGTATTACCAAACCTATCACGATTTCTAGGTGAATGATTAAAAGCTGTTTTGACCAAAATTATCCCAAAAGGTTTAGTATGATTGTGAAAAGGTTTTCTTAAAGTCTTCTTGAAGGTGTAGCGATACTTTGAGGTGTGTGATACTTTGAGGTGAAATCTTGCTTGACTTTTAGCATCATCTACCTTAGGTGTCTCAAGCTGTTTCTGTTGGGTTTCGGACCTAGATTGACCAATAAGCTTCTTTCTAAATTCTAGGTTGTCTACACCAAAGCGAGAAACATCGGGTCTTATGGGTTGATGACTACCGGTGGGATGTGGGACGACATGATAACCTTTGTCTTGCTTATATTACGGAGGTGGTTCACTAAATGATTCCTCATTACTAGATGTGTCAACATAGTTAATAAGCTCATCATCACTAGTGGTTATATCCTCAAAATCAAGGTCATCCTTATCACTAGGTGGGTTTTCATCTACACTCTTGAAATCCATACCAAAACCTAGACCGGTCCTATTGTAAGCTCTTCTTTGTTTTTGAACATAAGAAACATGAGAAAGACCGATTCTTTCCGGGCATCAAACTTTGCTAACAAATCATCTCTCTCCTTAGTCGGTTTCTCAATTTGAAATCTTACAATTTAACTTCCATTCACTTAATTTTAGCGATAATCCTGTTGTTCATACTTTTACGCCCAAGCCATTTCATTATTTTCATGTGTTATAATTTTGGCTTCCATAGACTCTAAGGTTATTTGATAACTTTGCTACCTCGAACCTAGCTTTTATACAATTATCTCTTTCAATCACATAACTATTAAGTACTTTTGATAAAAGTCATGACGGTTTGAGCATACCTCGGAGATAGGGGATGAGCTTGGTGAAGTAGCCATCATAGCAAGTAGAACAGGATCATCTTCACTCTCCATGCTCGATCAAAGCTTCCAAAACCATCTTTAGACTCCATAGCAGCATGTCCGGGTTCCTCATCGAAAGTTGTGCTCGGTCAAACTCTTCCAGAATCCTCCACGGCTACCATACTAGTGGGTTCTTGGTTCATCATCAAACTCGGCCTCGGTCAACCTCGATAAATTCTCTTGAGCAACCAAAGCTTTTGTTTACGTAATAGGAATTTCTTTCAACTCTAGCTTTGGTTTCTCGGTCATCTGTTTGCTTGATATTTAGCAAACCTACATTCCCTGCAAAATGTCGATCTTTTGACAATTGAAGCATTCAATCTTGGATTTGTCAAAAGTGATTCCTGTTTTGGCTTGAAGTCAATGCCTCTTCTGTCTTCTTCATAAACTTCTTTATCCTTGCGGTGATCATAGCAACTTGCCACGATATCAATTTCTTCAAGAGCATCCTCTTCAATCTGTGAGAGATCTTCTTCATAAGTGACGGTGAGAAGCTTGTTGTGCAAAGAAGGAGCATACAACTTCATCGAGTGGATGGTTGGTGGGGGGGCTTCTTTGAGGCGGTGGGGTAGAATAGGAAGCGATACTTTGAGCAGATACTTTGAGTAGGAGAAGCGGTACTTTTGGTGGAAATCGCCCTCTTTCGAGATGACAAAAGGCTATACTATGAGACTTTGAACTAGTTTGGCCATTCATCTCATGCTCATACACCTTGAGATGATTGTAGAGATCATCAAAGTCCATAACATCAAACCGGGTTGTCCTCGATCATTGTAGCAATCACATGCCATGTCGATGGCGAGACTCATAAGAACTTGAGATTAGCATCTTCAACTGAAACCTACGCTTTGTATAGCTCCAACATCTTGAGAAGGTTTTGGAATCATCATAAGCGACATCAAGGTTTCTCTTTCTCCAACGATGAATGTTTCAAACTCTTGCTTCAATAGAGTTTGTGCATCTTTTGGAAGCATCATTACCTCAAACCTTGTCTTGAGAGCGACCCGAGTTGCTTTGCATCTTTAGCATCATGGAACTTGAGAAGATGACCATACGGAATGGCGAGACAAGAGAATGTTGAGTGCCTTCTCTTGATTCCTTAATGTTCTTCTTTGGTAAGGCGCCTTAGGTGCTTTGGGTTGTCCGGGAATGTCAATAGGTTGGAGCGACTTCATTACCATTGACAATTACATTCCACGAGTGCATGGTGCGTAATTGCAATGTCTTGCCTCATCTTCATGCTCCATAGGTCGTATTCTCCCTTTAATGCGGTATCACGGTGAGGTGATGGAAGGTGGTGGAGCGACATCGATCGACATCTTTAGGTTTTAGGGTTTCTTCTTAGTCGAGTTTCCACACAAGCTCGATACCACTTGTTGGATCGATGTACTCTAACCAAACTAACTTAAATAGCTTGTTAAGGTTTAATAACCTCGGATAAATCCTAAGTTATTAACAATGAAACACTTGAATAATCTTTATTAAGTCGCGAATTTACTTAACAAATCTAAGAAGAATATAACTTTAACTTTTATTAATAACTCTAAATCGCTTGTTATCTGATTCTTTAACAACTCTAAAACTCTAATAATAATCGTACTTTAGAATTCTAAAACTCTTCTCTAAAACTCGTACTTCTAATGCCAATCTAGGGGTCCTTTTATAGGCTCAAGGATAACCCTAGTCGGTTTACAATTTGTATCCTTATACGACAAGTAATCTAAACAAAGAATATTCTAGAATAAACAAAGCTTTCCATAAGCGAATATAGCAGTTCTTTAGCTTTGCGATACTTTGACTTGACATATGATGCTTTGACTTCTCTCTTTAGCGATGCTTTGACTTTTCGATTACTTTGTCAATCTTGATGCTTTAACATTCTTGACACTTTCATATCCCATTTGCTCCTCGGAGGCGTTGGAAGATTCAATAGAGTTGATATGGCATTAACCATTTTAACGGGGTTTCGAGATTCATTCCAATCTTAGTAGCTTTGCTCGGCAAGCACTTCAATGATATCCCAAGATTTTCTGCGTTAAAGTCGCTAAGCATTCCACGGTGGCTTGATCAATGGATTGCCTTGTGATGAAATCGGTATGGTCATAGAAGATTTGGATTTGAAGCCAAAGATCAATACCATGATGGGGGACTTTATGGAGTAAGTCCTTGAATCGAGTCCATGCTTTGTAGAGAGAATCGCCTTGAAGTTGTTGAAATGTCAAGATGTCTCGTCTTAGTTTAGTGGTTCTCCCCGGTGGGAAAAATTGAGCAAGGAAGCGAGAGGTGAGATCATCCCAACTTGAGATGGAGCCGGCGGGAAGTCGCTCAAGCCAATTACTAGCTTGGTCCCGTAGAGAGAATTGGAAGAGACGCAGGCGCGTGGTCTCCCGAGTAGTAGCATCGAGGTCGATGGAATCGACAATTTTAAGGAAATCTTAAGATCTTGATTAGGATCTTCAAACGAAGTCCATGGAATGCACATCCGCTTTGCACCAACCGGATGGTGTCGGATCGCAGGCCGTAGTTTGGGCTTGGTCGGGAAGCTCAATGGTGTTCCTATAGCCTTGGTGGCTAGGTCTGGAGTATTCACCAAGAGTACGGGCTCTTGGCGGGACAATCATTTGAGGGGGTTATCACCTTCCATAATGAAAAGTGATGGGTTACGAACAAAGGTCACGAAAAAGGGGGATAGACTACGAGGAAGCTAAAAAATGAGAAAAATTTTACTTGATAGGAATCAAGCAAAGAAACCAAAATGAGGTGGACTCCTAACTAGCTATTATATTCCTCAAATGCACCAAAACTTGATAACGCTTACACGCGTGTTCGGGGTCAAAGGAACTTCCTTTTCGTCGAGCAAGTTTTTCAACACCCTAAGCAAATGAACCTAATCGTTGTAGTGTAGTATTAGGGTAAGCCATTGTTAGGAATTAGAAAATTCCATGTTAAAGTGTCGGTCACCCCAATTATGATCTAGCATAAGTTAGCTCGTGAGCGTATCGTTATTTTAGTTGTTTAGTAGTTTATTAGTTATTTAGTAGCGTAGTTTAGCGTAGTGTAACACCGTGGAGGAAGGACGGGTCTTTACCCTTCGTATCCCCCGATCCACAGCCGATAGGAGGTCGTGTCTTATGTAACTATAAATACCCCTTCCATCCATGGAAGGGGTGGTGCTTCAATTCAATCTAACCTTTCATTTGTGTAAACCTCTAGCAAGAACACCCTCTCTCTCTACTTTCTCTCTCTAAAATGGAAAACATGTATTTTGATCTCCCAAGACCACCCGAATCATCAACACAATAAAATAATGATCCTACAATTGGTACCAGAGCCAAGGTTTATTGTGTTTTGATGATTTATTGTGGTTTGAATCGTGTTTGAGGCTGCTGTTTTGTAATGTGTTTCTTGGTCGGAAAACGTTTTTTTTGTATTATGGCAAAACTGTTTTTCTGTTTATGTTTGGTCAAATATTAAAGTCCGGTCATTAAAGTGAACATTATTTGTCTTGTGTCAAATGCTTTGTCCAACTTTTATCATAGTCAAATCTTTGCGTCATATGCTTTGTCTGGTCAATATCCGTGATATATGTAGACATTTTGGGTTCAATCTTGGTCATCACTGGTCTTTATGAATATTCATAGTTTTTTTACGGGAAAGTATGCATATGATCGGAAAAGTAGTCGAAATCTCATATATTCATGCTAGCGAGTTGTTAGAAAAAGATGTCCAAATACATTGAATCTTCCTAGCGAGTTGGGTCACCTAGCGACTTGTTATTTAACAAGTCGTAGCGAGTTAGCTTAGCGACTTGGCTAGCAACTTGGCTAGCGAGTTGGCTAGCGAGTTGACTCAAAAGATGATGCAACTTTACAGAAAGGTAGAAGAATGAGATAAGACTTGACAACATAAACCAAATACCATCATTAGTTTGACTACATCATCCCAACATCATACAACAAACCATTAGCAAGAAATGGAAAAACATCAACAAGTCTCAACTGGTTTTAAACAGTACTACATCCTACAAGACTCATCTAGTTACATCACAAAATCTCAGTTTGTATACATCGTGTGTTCACACAAGCTACAAGAAACTCAAAGAACAATCACATGAATACAAAACATCATAGACCATTTTTCGAAGCCTTTGCTTCTTCATATCCGAATACAAAGATGAAACCATAACTAATCTGTTATGATAGTTTTTTCTTTCTTTCGTTCAGTGTTACAAAACTCTAAGCTTACTGATTATACATCGAATGAAAAAGAAAATCTTATTGAATCTCAGATGTTTATTTCGTGATAATCATTGATCAATCAAGACCATTATAGGTATATGACATGAAAATAATTATCTTTCATCGATCCATGTCTCATACTTTTAATGATAACTACATGAAGCTGATCTCAGATATTGTCAACAATGAGTTTCAATCTCTTTTAAGATGTTTTCATTGATGTTTCATCTTCATGATCTTTTGAAGTATAAGCTTCTCTTTAATTTTGAACTATCTTGAAGAAATTAACAAAACAAAACCGTTTCATTAATTTCTTTTGTTCGGTTTTGAAAAGAAAAGTCGTGTTCAATGAAATACCTACCTTGTCTCGAGCCTCGTCACAAGGTGATGCCATCCCCGTGGCTTATTCGATTTGTGTTGTGTCTAAACACAAATGAGTCCGACACCTTTATTTGTCCCTTGATTCAATAGTGCATATGTTAAGGATGGTTAAGAGTTGTTTGATTCGGATGGCTAATATACCCGTGAGATTTGGGAGCAAAGTTGGTAATGGAAGATTTATTTTGGGAGAGAAGCAAATTATATTGGGAGCGTATAATCGGTGTGTTTTCGAGATTTGGGTGAGAGTAGTGATGGGGGCGGAGGTGATATGTGAATGTGAGATTAGGTTTTAAGATATTGACCTAATATTTAGGGATTGAGACTCTTATAACCGGTTAAAATTGTTATCAAGTGTGATGGATCGTTTTTTTGTTGTTGTATCATGAATGGGCCAACGAAATTTAATGATTTGATGGGCTGCGAATTGTGTACATGGGCCGAATACAGATATTGGATGTTTTTTTTGTTTGGATCACACTGTGTAATTTGATATCATGGGCTATGTTGCTTTGACATCAAATATTACTTGATACGTTTTTGTCAAATCTAATGTAATGGATATTTGAAGTTATTATTCTTGAAATTATTTTGAGTTGATTTCAAATGATACTCAAATTTGATGGGCTTCTATATGCGGTATTGAGTGGTATTGGGTGACTAAATTGACCAAGTTTAATGATTCATTACTATATCGAGCTTGTTTAAGAAACGGATATGGATCGGGCCTCTATTATTAATTGTAACCAAAGTTTGGGCCACACATGATTGGGTTAAGGATTTTCTCTAAGAATTGGATTATATGAGTCTTGGATTTAATGAGATTCGTTGAAGTAATTTGTGGTAATGAGATTTGTTGAAATGACTTGATGATGTGAATTTGATTTTACCATGAGACTTGATTGGTTATGTTGATTGATACCTTGGTTTATACATATTCACAATGGGGTTTATGTCAAGGCTTGTATTCATGATTGAACGAAGTTGACCACGGGTTGTTGTTACAGTATTTCTTATTTGGATTTGAAGTGATGTTTTCCGCACGTTTACTTATTTAGTCTTCTTTCTTTCCACCCTTCAAATGAAGATGACTTGTTTGGGCATTTATAGAGTGTGATAAAGACTTGGAAATTTAATTACGTTTGTGATTCTTCTCACTTAACCCACAACGTAGCTATCACTTGATTGTCTCACTCGATTGAGAATGTCAAGAGGTTTTGTACATTGGGTACACCGCTTCTTGTTCACGAGGATTAGTACAAGTTTAAGTAACAAACTGGGAATTCTACTTCATGATCAAGTTTGGTATATCGGGTTTACTTTCTATGTGGTCACTACAAGAGCCGCCGAATTTGTGAATGATGTGTTTACCAAAGTGTTGATTAGGATGGTTGTTGATGTTGTTGATGTTGGATAATGGACCGATGAACCGCTACATGTTCCCCTAAAACAAATATTCACCGAAACCAAAGTTGTCATAACACCTTCAAGTCGACATTGTTTACGGTTTTGTCTTGATTTTGTAAAATCCCGAAAGAACCTATTTTTCGGTTTAAATCATAGACTTGTAAAATCCGTGACAATGGAAACATCCCGTAATAGTAAAGTGCATTTCGGATCTATCTTACGGTTTATTCTTGGTTTTGTAAAATCATGAAGAAACTATTTCGGTTTAAACCATAGAGTTGTAAAATCCCGTTATGATGGAACCATCACGGAGAAAAGGAAAGTGTATTTCGAGATCTTATCGATCTTTGGTGCTACAGCTTCGTTTCAAGAAAGGATAAAAGGTGTACTTCATATATTGGATGTGTGTTTGGGTATTCGTCATGGCAGCTTGGTTTTTACATGATTTTACGGGTTACGTGCATTTAACCATGGTCGGATGAAAACCATTATCAAAGTTCATTTAAATGTCAAAGAAGGCTAGATTTGAGCAGTTCGTAAGATGTGACAACGGCATTAATTCAAGATTATTTATTTGAAGTTGAAGTGAATTATCACGGGCGAGTGTACTTAGTATCCAAGGTATCGGGATGGATGGATGAAGATTCTTCATGATCCTTGTTCTGCTTATTTCCAAAACGAAGACTTGGAAATCTAGTTATTTTTAGAGTCTATTTTTCTCGGGTGAATTGGGCTCTTTAATCAAAAATAACTATCACTTTAAGGAGTTACGTTGTAGTGCTCGGTGTCACATTCAATTGTGGATTTTCAAGAGGTAATGTACGCCTATTACTTGATGGTTGGTTGGTTGAAGAGTATAGAGTACTTAAGAGATTCAATGGAGCATGAATTTCGACACCGCTCTTTGTTACATATGTGCAAGTTTAAGTCACGAGTTCGGGTTAGTTTACTTGTGGTCAAATTCATTATATCGGGTTTTTCCATCACCGTCACTACAAAGAGCCTCTTGAATGATAATGGGGTTGATTACGTGTTTTGCCAAAGAGATTGAAAAGAGAGAGATTATGACGTCTGCTCACATCTGCTCAGCCTCAGACTCAAAGAAAAGAAATGTACGCGTTTGATGCACATTATCTTTGAAAGAAGAGAAATCTTCTTATGACGTATGAACACAGCAGTTCATGCCTCGCTCCTCAAAGAAAAGAAAAGTGTACGTGTGGGCGCTTTATCTTCCAAGAAGAGAAATCTTCTATTATGACCATTCTCATCAACATGCTTCATACTTTTTCCATGCGCCTACCATCAAGTGAACCGGCTACCACCGATTGTTTTCTCATTCCACGTGCTCGATTATAATGAAGATGGCGACATCATGTGCTTATATTGCGGGAGAAGTGTGAATAAGAACATTCGGATGATTTTCACTTATTTAGTCAAGAATGGCATCTCCGTATGCAATTCTTGAGGGGAGAAGAAGTGTGATTTTTTGCATTGTCGATTGATATTTGAGAATTTAAATGGTCATACGGCTCTAAACTCATGTAAGAACCGAGCTTCTTATTATCGGGTCATCTTCACATGGAGTTTTTCTTCTAAGATCCGCTGGTTGACATCTTCACTCGGATTGATGAGTTTATCGACAAAGTGCTCCGGTTAATGCTTCACGATACATCAACATGATGATTCCGAACGATCTCTCTGTTCTTGTTTGATGTGATTGGTAGTTTGGTGTTACCATCTTGTGTGTTCGTTTGCAAACCGATTGTCGATTTCCTTGATGAACGTCTTTCGTTCTTGTTTGAATGGGAGGATTTTAGTTAAGGGATTTGCAAGATGTGTTAATTGGGATGCTTTTTGGTGGGATGCTTTTGGTGTGAGTTGAAGATGTTAACTATCTATTCCCAACCGCACAATCTTGAAGAAGGTCGAGTCTGACCGTTTCTACATTTTCTGCGCATGTTAGAAGACTAAAGACGAGTTGCCTTTAACGATCTAAAGACTTCTTCTTAACTGGGCATTTAACAAACAGATTGTCGGTTTATGGGAGAACACTAATTGGGTGAAAGTTATAAGTCGATTCAATTCCCAATTAGACGTGCTCATATTCTTTAGCGATGACTACTCGAGACGTTGATATTGACTATTGTTGGACATTTGACACAAGGTGATTACTTGAATTAATCATTTATCACTTATATGAGATTGAAGTTGACTTTCACAAAGGCGTGTTCTTATTTGATAACTTGCTCGGGCTTAAGAATTTGAGTTGAAAACTTGGCTTATCTAGTTACCCGCAATGAGGTGGATGGTTGAAGACCGTTAACTATCACTACTAGGAGTTACTTTGTTTTACTCGAAGGTCACACGATATGACGGTATGGATAAACGCAAGAGGTGTTAATGTCTCATACTTTGTTTGGGTAGTGAGTACTTAGAGATTTGCTTGAAGCATAAATTCTCTACACCGTTCTTCCATCATTAGGTGCAAGCTTAAGATACAAACGTGGGAAGTTGACTTGATTTCAAGTAGGGTATATCGGTTTTCTTCTTGATGGTCACTTCAAATTGTCTACATAAGGGTTGATAAAATAGTCGAGTGAGTCTTGACAAGTTGATTCTCACAAAGACTTCAAGCGATCTTCTCAACAAATTTCAAGTATTTGGGCATTCAAAGAGTTCTTGATTCAAGTATCAAAACTAGAAAGGGAAGGAGACAAGCATCTAAACGCGAGTAAACTTGATGTACTTAATACTTCTAAGAAATTGAAGATATCCCGGAAGACAAATGTTATTACATGAGAGAAACTCAAGGTTTGACTCATGACGAGTAAACTTGATGAACTTAATTCTTCTAAGTGATTGAAGATATCCCGGAAAACAAATGTCATGACCGCAGAGAAACTCAAGGTTTTACTCATTAAGGCGTTAAGTGTTATTATTCCAACTACGGGGAAGTGATGTTAGAAAAGTTTCAAGATAAAAGATGTACACTAGTGTGTGGTGATTTCGATGGTATCGCAATGATCGGGGAGAGATCGTGTACATTGGGGATGCTCATTTGTTTCACTTGAGTGCTTAATCGGTGATTCGAGATATAATCACTTATTCGGTGTTGACATCCGCAGAGATTGTCACCCGCAGAGATAATCGATGACTTGGCTCGCTTCTTCAATGTTATCGATTATACATTCCTTGTGTATTGGTATACTGGATACTTGAGCTTCATACATTCATCGTGACGAAAGATGTGAACATAGGGAGGTGTTCTACATTACCCTCTTGATGTGTATTCGGAGAGTTCTTGGATATTGGTGTACTTGGTTCTTGAGCTTCATACACGCTCATCGGGAAGAAAAATGTGAACATGGGAAGGTGTTCTTCATTCCCTCATGAAGTGTATTTGGGAGAGTTCTAGAGCATTATACAAAGAGGTCGATCGCAACAATTCAACTACTTGGGGAATTGCTCTCTTGACACCTTTTGGAATGGATCGCTTGGACTTCAAATGGTTATGAAATTTGAGAAGATTATTTATGTGGGATGATACGTTGTTGTTCTTATGGATGATATAACCCCAACGGAGATTCTCGATTATCGGTCTTAAAATGATCGGTGGATTTATGATAATGGTGTGCTTCTCTGCACTGGCTAAGGAAAGCTTGAAATAGAGCTTCAATCTGCTCATCCAAAGGATTTTCGGTTTGGGGAAGTCGCGAGTCTCACTTTCGGATGGTTCAATTTCTCTCAATTCGAGGAGCCTCAAAGCTTTGGTGGTGAATGTTTAGAGATGATGACTTCTATCTTCTACAACGAGGTCGCTAGATATTCTTATCATGGTACTCGTATCATCATCCTCTTAACTATATCATCTATTCTATCCTTGTAAATATTTATTGAAAAACAAAATACAAAAATATAAAACCAACAAAAAGAAAAGAGAAAATATAAAACCAACAAAAAGAAAATAGAAAAATATAAAACTTTCAAAACCATAAAATCGTAAAATTTCAAAAATACCAAAATATGTTTTCTCAAGACATGTCTTCTCGTATCGATAACATCTACGGTCTTAGAAATGTCATTCAATAATGGCACGGGACCATAGATGAAGTTCGAGCAGAGGTGTAAATATTCTTTCCTAAACATGTCTCAAACTATGGCTTATGCTATATTTGATCAGAACCGCACTTAAACTATGGCTTGCGATTACTTGATCGTGACCCGCTTAAACCATGGCTTGCTATTATTTGAGATAGCAACCCGTTTTTTAAAAAGAAGGAAAGTGCTACGCTTAAACTATTTTCAAAATATTTCATGCACTTATCCTAAAAACAAAACAAGGAAAGTATGTCGAAGGGATCTGTTCCTACACAAATATTTTTCCGTCTAAAATTCTTCGTAAAAATATTTGGTGTTTTAACAAAATGGTGGTTAATGAGTTGCAAAACCAATCGGTTCGAGTTTTTTCAGAATATTGAAAACTCAATCAATGACTTCGAGCTTTTAATCTTTTCGTAAAATAAGTCATTGATTGAGGGAGAATGTTTTCAAATCTTTATCATCTAACAAGATTATCTTAATCATCCTATGTGCTTATCTCAGAAATACAATTGCCTATGTTGAAGGACTAGGTTTCTAGGATGTGATTGTTAGGTTTAGATGATTAGAGTTTGATAAACACATTATTCCCATATATTTGAATGATCCGATTGATATGTTGAATTGACTTTTATTAGTCGATTGTTGTTTGGGTGATGTCGACCACCATATATTTGTATGTGTGTTCACTAACGATGCGGTATATTGGTATAAAAGAATGTTCCCGATCCGGATCCCACAATTGAAGATGATTGGATGCAGAAAGGAAAGGGTAACTATTTCTTGGGTTGACGGATGAAGAAACGGAGCTTAATTGGACTTCTATGAGAGTTGGCATAAATGCAACGTAAGAGGTCTCACCGCATCACAGATGGTTTTCTTCTAATTGAGTGAAGAAACGAGCTTAATTTGACCTCGGTTGGCATTCAAAATGCAACGTAAGAAGAAGTCTCCTTGCATCGCCAGACGGTTTTTCTTCCATGCCCTACAAGAACAACGAAGCTTCTCAACCACCCATCGTATCTTTGTGCGGGATAATTGTGATTATACCATTCTCTTTAACAATTTTTATCTAAGATTGTTTTGAAAATGGAAAAATATGTGTTTTGAAAATAAATTGACTAAATTTTGAAAATCATAGGACTTCATGTTATCAAAACCTAAGTCACTCAATTATTGACTCATCATGGATTGAGGGGAGAGTGATTTTAAATAAATTATTTTCTAACAATATTGCTTCATAAAAGTCCGTTTGTACGCTAAAATGTGGTGATCTAAAGATTTAATGTTATGTCATGGTATGGTTTTCTTTAAAACTCAAAGATCCGTCAAAATGAAATTTTTTACATTCTTGTTTGATTGTGAAATTGTTTTATTTTACTTAAAGATCTCTTAAAAACTATCATACCCGACACTAACAATCTTTAATGTCTAAATCGGTCCTTATCTATCATTTTCAAAATTGAATCTTGCCACGCCTTTCCCCAAATTTTTCTAAATGATTTAAATCGTTTGGGATCTCTAATCTCAAATGGTTTAAAATTTCTCGATCGGGGTAGAGATCGTGATTTAAATCTCTTATCTGTTTAAATGGAATTGGTTTTAGTCCTTTATAGGCACTCCTGCCTCCATGTGCCAAACGATTTTATACATAATGCACATGTTGAGGAGGAGGATTTATCCAAAAACATGATGAGTATTTAAACCAGGCCACATATTCTCCCATGTTTTCTAAACCTAATTAAATCACTTGGGATCCAAAATCTCAAAGGATTTGATATTTTTGATCGGGGGAGAATTTGTGATTTAATAATGAAATTTGATAAAAGTTGATCGTTTGATTCAGTTGTGCATGTTTGCTCTCATATGTGCTAAACGCTTTCAATCTGAAGCACATATTGGGGAGCAAAACCATTGAGGTACAAAAGTTTTCTTAAAAAAGAGATTATAAAGTACCTTGATTGTGTTTCAAATGGTTTTCTTAATGGATTTTGTGATTGTGGATGTGCTTCAAAGAACTCTTGCCTCTATGTGATAAAATGTTTTAAAATATCCTATGCACATATTGAGGGGAGAATTTTACCAAGAAAATCAAATGACTTTTCGTATGAAAATTGTGATCAAAGAAAATATTTCAAAGTCCTCTTGCCTTCTTGTGCTAAACAATTTCTAAATCATATGCACATGTTGAGGGGAGGTTTTCTAAATGATCAAAACTATTAAGGTACAAAATGCTTTGATCTCGTATCACAAGTACCTTGATTGTTTTTCCAAATGATTTTTAATTGGTTTTAAGGAAGAATGAACTGTACCAAAAGACCGACCAATTTACTTTATGCATGGTGTTATAAGGATGGTTAGGTTAGGTATTAGTTCCACGATCCGCCGAACGGAGGGATCTACCGAGGACAATCCACTAGATAGTGTAGAGTCCTTAGGTATATTGGAAAAAAAGGAGAAAAGTGAGATACGGAAGAGTGCGGATGAGACGAGCTAGTAATGGAATAAACCCAACAAGGTTCTAGTTATGAAGTCTCGGTAAGCATCAAGGGGTTGAAGAATGAAAAGAACTGAATGTGAAAAGGGTGAAAAGAAATAGCCTCCATCAATTCAACCTTAGGGCGAGAACGGGTTCAATACATATGCTCTTGGTTGTTACTAAGGTAACACTGGTATTGAAGACAAGACGTCATGGACCCGGTGACGCCTTGCACTAAACTTCCCAAGCCACTCAAGTTCCTCTTAAAAGGGCTTGTTTCATTCTCACGGGAACCGACATAATCTATCGACTTTCTCTAGAGATTGTTGATATTGAAGAAGGAGACCCTCTCCTAGTCTCCCAAGACAGAACCAAATATGCACTATTGAGTCTAGAGCCAAGAGATCATCCACAATATCTCGTTAGGACACTATATTAATGAAGACTTGCTGTTTCACACAATGTGGAAAGTAAGATTATATATTAAGAGTCCTACGCATTATCCTTGTGGTATTGCGGAACATCCGAAAGTGATATGAAAATATTCACGATGAAGATGGAAATCCTCTAGAGTTAACATCAAACGGGCTCTTGGTGGGTGACATGTGAGATCTTCTCGTAAGGTCAAGCTTGTGACAAACCGGCGAGAAACGATGGGGCGATTCACTCGTGAATTAACCTTGGTCCGGGAATAGAATTGTGAATACTTTTGGAAAAACCGTTCGATGTGCAAACCTTCTTTCTCTAGCACGTCGAATGTGTATTCATTTCAAATTCAAAAGTATCTCTGATTGAAATACTTTTAGAAAAACCGTTCGATGCGCGAATCTCTTCTTTTCGCTAGCACGTCGAATGTGTACTTATTCTCTAATACAAAAAGTATTTTGTTTGAAAATTGATCTTTCTCATAAAACCCGTCGTATTGCAAAACTCTTTCTTCAAGCAATACGCGATTGTTTTTCAAATCATTTTCATCAATTAGTGAATCTCAATTCGCTAGTTCACTCACTCCGTGTTGTCTTCTTTGAGACGTTCGGTTTGAGAACAATGACTAGAACAGTGCGAAACCCCGTCAAGGAGATTCTTAGAATCCTACCGTTCATGAGCGTACTTGTAACGATCAGCGGGAACCGTGGGCGTGTACCTCAATTCAACGAAAGTGATCAAAGACACTTTCGTGCGCGTTATTGCTAAGCGTCACCGTATGCAGTACACCCGACGATTGCGGTGATCGTAATTGAAGAGTCAATCAAAGTCCGCATGCTCACGGCATCCACACTTAATTTGAAGAAATCAAGGCGGTGCATATCTACATAACTCGGTTACGATATTTCATACTATGCTTCCTTATTCGCCGCAAATATCATGAACCGAAGAAGGCTTCCGCTACTCGATGAAAAGATGTCATGATTCAAAAGTGTGAGCATGTCGGTCCGAAAGTCACAACTTCACATGTTGGCAACACAATAAAGGGTGATCCAGAGATTTACCGTGGCTAATGATCTCAAAGCTCGAAGATCATCAAAGATGTGGATCGATTAAAGGCCTCACTAAAAGTACAAATCGGTCGGACTTTGAAGAATCGCTACTAAAGCACAAAGATTGAGAAAGTGAAGAATTCTTGTCTACGAGCTCAAGAACGAAGTCAAGAATAGAATGCTAGGATTCAAATGTAAAACATGGGGTGACCTCCTTGGGGAGATTGTTAGGAATTAGAAAATTCCATGTTAAAGTGTCGGTCACCCCAATTATGATCTAGCATAAGTTAGATCGTAGACGTATCGTTATTTTAGTTGTTTAGTAGTTTATTAGTTATTTAGTAGCGTAGTTTAGCGTAGTGTAATACCGTGGAGGAAGGACGGGTCTTTACCCACTGTATCCCTGATCCACAGGCCGATAGGAGGTCGTGTCTTATGTAACTATAAATACCCCTTCCATCCATGGAAGGGGTGGTGCTTTCAATCTAATATTCTACATTTTGTGAAGTAACTCTCTAGCAAGAACACCCTCTCTCTCTACTTTCTCTCTCTAAAATGTTAAACATGTATTTTGATCATCCAAGACCACCCGAATCATCAACACAATAAATATACGATCCTACAATTGGTACCAGAGCCAAGGTTGTGGTGTTGTGTTGATTTGTTGTGGATTTTGTATCTTGGAAAAACTGTTTTGTGGGTTTATTGGCTGGAAAATCGTTTCAGTTTATTATGTTTGGTAAACAGCTTTTACAAGTTTTGTATCCTCTTTGGTCAAAATATTCATGTGGTCTATTGGTTGCTAACATCTTTGTTATATCAGTTTTTATGTGTCAAGCTTTTGTCCAAAGTGTCACGTTAATATCAACAGTTTTTGTGAAGTCAAGTGGTCATCTTTACATGGTCAAACAGGGTCTAAACAAGGCAAAAAGTAAGATTGTTATGTCACTATTTCTGGGTATATCATGAAGATGAGCGGAAAAGTAGCGGAAAACTCATGGAAAACATAAAAATCTTGCTGGCTATTTGACACAAACCGACGGATGCATTGCACCTCTTATAGCGACTTGTCTTTACAAGTCGCTACGACTTGGCCTAGCGACTTGGTCGTGGCGAGTTAGCCTAGCGACTTGGTCATGGCGAGTTAGCCTAGCGACTTGGTCGTGGCGAGTTAGCCTAGCGACTTGGCCGTGGCGAGTTAGCCTAGCGACTTGGCCGTGGCGAGTTAGCCTAGCGACTTGGCTGTGGCGACTTGGCCATGGCGACTTGTGTAAAAAATGGTTTAGTGACGAAAGGTAGAAGAAATTGACCAAGACCACAAATACCAAATACCAAACAAACTCGACCTCGTTTAAATCCTTCATTGGTCCATGTTCTACAATAATCGAATTGAAAAGTGGCGATTCATCGGGTTCGATTCAACCCAAAATTCTACAAACTCAAAACCTACAATCTAATAACACCATAAGACCCTCACATATCTCTCCTCAAACACACATCTATGTAACACCAATCATCTAACTCAAAAAAATGGAATTTAATCTCGGACTCGGTTCAATCTTTCAATCTTTCAAAGATTTGTTTTGATTGAACCTTATTCCTCATCGATTAATTTAGAAGTCTTAGCTTCATTCAATATCCGAATCATATCAAGAAAGTACAAAACTATAATAGTTTCATACTTACTTTGATTCGTTCATGACCAACATCAAATTACAACAAATGATAAAACCTACCCGAGACCCTTTTTAAAGGATCTTGAAGCTGCGAACAATTTGAATATGATACGGGTCTTGATTGGTTTTTGTTGACTAGTATCTTGATGAAGGAAGTCGTGAATGATGTGATATGCGATCGATTTGGATAAATCTGAGTTGTGAGAAGTTTGGTGGTAGCCGATACATGAGGAGGGGCGGATAGTATTGTGAGTTTAGGGTTAGTCTAGGTAAAATGTGTGTAGGTTTTGTGATATATGTAACGGATTATAAGGAGTTGTTGGATTGGAATGGGCTTTGCAACGTCTACTATCTTATGGGCTGATGTGATAAGTGTTTAAACTTTACCCATGGACTAAATTATGGATTGAATGGTGGGCGAATTATATTATCAAAATATTTGTTATCCGATTATGTTTTATACAAAATATTGGATACAACTTTTGATACTACTTTTATAAATGAGTGGTAATTTTTGGTATGGTAAATTTTCACGGAGGATACAAATTCACGGCTTGAGCTAAAAGTTGATGAAAAATGACTACGGGGTTATTGTACGGTATTATTGATGCAAAATTGAAGTAACATTATCTCCATCAGTGGTCATTACTATTAGCCGATGAATCAATGGAGGTTCAATTTCTGGAATTCCCATGAGATATTCGACTCCTCAAAATGTCAATGATACTTCACAGTCTAAGCAAAATCTTTCTAAGAATCGTCAGCGTCAGTCATGATTTTTTTTAAGATGTTTGCTTATGACAAGAACTTGTCGTGCAAATAGTCGTACACTTTATGATGCTTCCGAAAGTTCGAAACCATCATGGGGGAGAAAGCGTGTACTTTAATGTGTTACGGTCAACCTCGTGGGAAGTAGTATATACTACTTGACTTAGTATGGTTTGTGAAGTCGTCTACATTTGGGTATTGAATTGTTCATGGTGGAGAAGAATCGTTGAAGAACCAATGCATGTTCCCAAAAGCAGATATTCACCGAAACCAAAGTTGTCTTAACACATTCAAGTCGACATTGTTTACGGTTTTGTCTTGATTTTGTAAAATCCTTGAAGAAATTATTTCTCTGTTTAAATCATAGACTTGTAAAATCCGTAACAATGGAAACATCTGGTTAAAGTAATGAGCATTTCGGATCTATCTTGCGGTTTATTCTTGGTTTTGTAAAATCCCATGAAGAAACTATTTCTCGGTTTAAACCATAGAATTGTAAAATCCGTATTGATGGAACCATCTTGGAGAAAGGAAAGTGTATTTCGGATCTTATCGATCTTTGGTACTACGGTTTCTACTTGAAGAAGGGATAAAAGGGTGTACTTCATGAATTGGATGTGTGTTTGGATATTCGTCATGGCGGTTTGGTTACTACATGGTTTTACGGGTTATGTGCTTCTTACCATGGTGGGATGAAACCATTATCATAGTTCACTTAAAGCGTCAAAGGAGGCTAGATTTGAGCTTTTAATCGAAGATGTGACAACGGGTTAATTCACTATTATTTATTTGAGGTTGAAGAGAAATATCACGGCGAGTGCACTTAGTATCACGAAGGTATCGGGATGGTTGGATGAAGATTCTTGAGATCCTTGTTCGAGCTTAATAAAAAGCGAAGACTTGGAAATCTAGTTATTTTGGGTGACTTTTTCTTTTCTTTTACCACTTGGGGAATTGGGCTCTTATCACCACAAGATAACTATCACTTTAAGGAGTTACGTTGTAGTGCTCAATTGTCACATTCAATTGTGGATTTTCAAGAGTTAATGTCGTCTTATACTTGATGGTTGGTTGGTTGAAGAGTATAGAGTACATAGAGAGTACTTAGAGATGCTAATGGAAATCGGCACCGCTCTTTGTTACATATGTGCAAGTTTAAGTCACGAGTTCGGGTTAGTTTACTTCAAGGTCAAATTCATCATATTGGGTTTTCTCCATCATTTGTCACGACAAAGAGCCTCTTGAATGATAATGGGGTTGATTACAAGTTTGCCAAGAGAGCGAAAAGAGAGATTATGGCGTCTGCATTCACATCGATTCGGGCCTCGTTCTCTAAAGAAAAGAAAAGTGTACGCTTGATGCGCTTTATATTCTAAAGAAGAGAAATCTTCTTATTATGACCATTCTCATCAACATGCTTCATACTTTTTCCATGCGCTTGATCATCAAGTGAACCGGGCTACCATCGATTGTTTTTCTCATTCCACTTGCTCGATTATAATGAAGATGGCGACATCATGTGCTTATTTTGCGGGAGAAGTGTGAATAGAACATTCGGATGATTTTCACTTATTTAATCAAGAATGGCAACCCGTTTGCAATTCTTGAGGGAGAAGAAGTGTGAAATTATTGCATGGTTGATTATTATTTTGAGAATTTAAATGGTCATACGGCTCTAAACTCATGTAAGAACCGAGCTTCTTCTTATCGGGTAATCTTCACATGGAGTTTCTTCTTAAGAGCCGTTAGTTGACATCTTCACAAGTCGATATGAGGTTATTGACAAAGTGCTTCCGGTTAATGCTTCACGTGCACATCAACATGATGATTCGAACAACATTACATTCTTGTTTGATGTGATTATCGCTTGGTGTTACCATTTCGTGTGTTCGTTGCATGGCTGATTCTTGATTTCCTTGATGAACATCTTTCGTTCTTGTTTGATTGGGAGGATTTTAGTTAAGGGATTTGCAAGATGTAAGTTGATTGGGATGCTTTTGGTGATGTTCTTGTTTTGGTGAGTTGAAGATGTTAACTATCTATTCCCCAACTGGACAATCTTGAAGAAGGTCGAGTCTATAGTCTATTCTACATTTTACGCTACATGTTAGAAGACTAAAAGGCGAGTTGCGATTGATTATCAAAGACTTCTTCTTAATCGGTCATTATCAAGCAGTTGTCGGTTTAGGGAGAGCACTAATTGGGTGAAAGTTATAAGTCGATTCAATTCCCAATTAGGCGTGCTTATATTCTTTAGCGATGACTACTCGAGACGTTGATATTGACTATTGTTGGACATTTGACACAAGGTGATTACTTGAATTAATCATTTATCACTTATTTGAGATTGAAGTTGACTTTCACAAAGGCGTGTTCTTATTTGATAACTTGCTCGGGCTTAAGAATTTGAGTTGAAGACTTGGCTTATCTAGTTACCGGAATCGAGGTGGATGGTTGAAGACACGTTAACTATCACTACTAGGAGTTACTTTGTTTTACTCGATGTCACACATATGACGGTGTGGATAAGCGCAAGAGGTGTTAATGTCTCATACTTTGTTTGGGTAGTGAGTACTTAGAGATTTGCTTGAAGCATAAATTCTCTACACGTTCTTCCATCATTAGGTGCAAGCTTAAGATACAAATGTGGGAAGTTGACTTGGTTTCAAGTAGGGTATATCGGTTTTCTTCTTGATGGTCACTTCAATTGTCTACATAAGGGTTGATAAAAATAGTCGAGTGAGTCTTGAGAAGGTGATTCTCACAAAGACTTCAAGCGATCTTCTCAACAAATTTCAAGTATTTGGGCATTCAAAGAGTTGCTGATTTTGAAGCATCAAAACCAAAGAAGGGAAAGGAGACACGCATCTAAGCGAGTAATCTTGATGAGCTTAATTCTTCTAAGTGATTGAAGATATCCGGGAATACAAATGTTATTACCGAGAGAAACTCAAGGTTTGACTCATGGCGAGTAAACTTGATGAACTTAACTCTTCTAAGTGATTGAAGATATTCCGGAAAACAAATGTCATGACCATGAGAGAAACTCAAGGTTTTACTCATCAAGGCGTTTAGTGTTCTTATTCCAACTATGTGGGGAAGAGATGTTATAGAAAGTTTCGAAGATAAAGAGGTATACATATACGACATATTCGGGAGATAAATGTGTAACATGAGAGAGGTGTTATCTGTTATTCTCTCGTTGGGAATGTGTGTACTTTGGATTCTTGGGCTTATACACATTCATCGAGGACGAAAGATGTGAACATAGGGGAGGTGTTCTTCATTACCCTCATGATGTGTATTCGGGAGAGTTCTTTGATATTGGTGTACTTGGGTTCTTGAGCTTCATACACGTTCATCGGGGAAGAAAAATGTGAACATGAGAAGGTGTTCTTCATTCCCTCATGAAGTGTATTCGGAGAGTTCTTGAGCATTATACTAAGAGACCGACTACATCAACTCAACTACTTGGGAAGTGTTCTCTTGACACCTTTTGGAATGGATTGCGTCGAATTAAATGGTTATGAAATTTGAGAAGATTATTTATGAGTGGGATGATACGTTGCTATTCTTCTTGATGATATAACCCGAATGGAGATCCTTGATTATCGTTCTTAAATGGAGCAATGGATTTTATGATAGGGGTGTGATTATCTGTGCTTTGGCTAAGGCAAGCTTGAAATAGAGCTTGAATCGCTCATCTTATGGATTTTCGGGTTGGGGGTGTCGCCGAGTCTCACTTTCGGATGGTTCAATTTCTTTCTTGATTCAAGAGCCCGGAAGCTTTGGTGGTGAATGTTTAAGAGTTGATGACTTCTATCTTCTACGACGTGCTGCTCGATATCCTTATCTCGGTACTCGTATCATCATCCTCTTTAACTATATCATCTATTCTATCCTTGTATATATTTATCAGAAAACAAAATACAAAAATATAAAACCAACAAAAAGAAAATAGAAAAATATAAAACCATCAAAACAAAATAGAAAAATACAAAACCTACAAAAATCCATAAAAATCAGAAAACTTAAAAAATACCAAAAATATTGTTTTATCAAGACATGTCTTCTGGTATCGATAACATCTACGGTCTTAGAAATGTCATTCAATAATGGCACGGGACTTTAGATGAAGTTCGAGCAGGAGGTGTAAATATTCTTTTCTAAACATGTCAAAAACTATGGCTTACGATTATTTAATCAGTAACTTGGACTTCAAAAATGGCTTCTGATTATTTGATTGTAACCCGGGCTTCAAATAATGGCTTACTGATTATTTGATTGTAACCGCTTCAAAATATGGCTTGCGATTATTTGATTGTAACCCGTGCTTAAAATCATGGTTTGCTATTATTTCGAGATAGCAACCCGCTCTTAAAAGGTAGGAAAGTGCTACGCTTAAACGTTTTCACATATTTCGTGCACTTATCCTAAAAACAAAACAAGGAAAGTATGTCGAAGGATCATTGTTCCTACAAATGTTTTTCCGTCTAAAATTCTTCAGAAAAATATTTGGTGTTCTAACAAAATGGTGGTTAATGAGTTGCAAAACCAATCAGTTTCAGAGTTTTTCGTAAAAAAAATTGAAAACTCAATCAATGACTTCAGAGCTTTTAATCTTTTCAGAAAATGA
The DNA here is from genome assembly GCA_022545495.1 of Chrysanthemum lavandulifolium. Classification (NCBI taxonomy): domain Eukaryota; kingdom Viridiplantae; phylum Streptophyta; class Magnoliopsida; order Asterales; family Asteraceae; genus Chrysanthemum; species Chrysanthemum lavandulifolium. The sequence goes on from CM040244.1 coordinate 89,192,948, forward strand.
GTCATTGATTGAGGGGGATAATGTTTTTCAAATCTACATCATCTAACGGGCTTTCTTAATTATCCTAATATGCTTAATTAAAAATGATGTTAACCTATGTTGAAGGACTAGGTGCCTAGGATATGATTGCTAGGATTAGATGATTAGAGTTTGATAAACACATTATTCCCATGCTTTATATGAACTGATTTGTATGTTGAATTGACTTTTATTAGTCGATTGCTGTTTGGTGATGTCGACCACCATATATCTGTATGTGTGTTCACTAACGTATGCAGGTATATTGGTATATAAGAATGTTCCCGATCCGGATCCCACAATTGAAGATGATTGGATGCCGAAAGGAAAGGGTAACTATATCTTGGGTTGACAAATGAAGAAACGGAGCCTAATTGGACTTCAATGGAAAGTTGGCATAAATGCAACATAAGAGGTCTCACTGCATCTGCAGATGGTTTTCTTCTAAGTGATTGAAGAAACGGAGCTTAATTTGACCTCGGTTGGCATTCAAAATGCAACGTAAGAAGAAGTCTCCTTGCATCTCGCAGACGGTTTTCTTCCAAGCCCTACAAAGAACAACGGAAGCTTCTCAACCACCTAACGTATCTTTGTGCGAGGATACCATTTTAAACAATTTTGAATAATTTGATTAAATTGTTTTGAAAATGGAAAATATTGTTTGAAAATTAATTGGACTTAATTTTGAAAATCACGGACTTCATTTTTCAAAACTTGTGTCACTCAATTATCGACTACGGTCATGGATTGAGGGAGAGTGATTTTAAATAAAATATTTTCAAAACGATATTTCTTCATAAAAGGTCCGTCTGTACAACAATTAGTAGTGATCTAAAGATTTAATGTTATGTCATGGTATGCTTTTCTTTAATACTCAAAGATCTTTCAAAATGAAATTTTTCTGTTCTTGTTTGATTGTGAAATTGTTTTATTTTACTAAAAGATCTCTTAAAACAAATCATACGACACTAACAATCTTTAATGTTTAAATCTGTTCCTATCATCATCTTTCGAATTAAATCTTGCCACGTCTTTCCCTAAAATTTTCTAAATAATTTAAATCTTTGGGATTACAAATCTCAAATGGTTTGAAATTTTGATGGGAGAGATCGTGATTTAAATCTCAAATCTGCTTTTAATGGAATTGGTTTTAGTCCTTCAAAGGCACTCCCGCCTCCATGTGCCAAACGATTTCAAATACACAATGCACATGTTGAGGAGGAGGATTTATCCAAAACCGGATGAGTATTTAAACAAGGCCACATTTTCTCCCATGTTTTCTAAACCTAATTAAATCACTTGGGATCCAAAATCTCAAAGGATTTGATATTTTTGATCGGGGAGAATTTGTGATTTAATAATGAAATTTGATAAAAGTTGATCGTTTGATTCGGTTGTGTAGGCTGCTCTCTCATATGTGCTAAGCGCTTTCGAATCTCGAAGCACATATTGAGGGAGCATAACTATCGAGGTACAAAAGTTTTTTTAAAGAGACTTATAAAGTACCTTGATTGAGTTATCAAATGGTTTTCTTAATGGTTTTTGTAATCGTGGATGTGCTTTAAAAGAACTCTTGCCTCTATGTGATAAAAATGTTTTCAAATATCCTATGCACATATTGAGGGGAGAATTTACCAATGAAAATCAAATGGCTTTTTCATTATGAAAATTGTGTTCAAAGAAAATATTTCAAAGTTCTCTTGCCTCCTTGTGCTAAACAATTTCTAAATCATATGCACATGTTGAGGGGAGGTTTTCTAAATGATCAAAACTATTAAGGTACAAAATGCTTTGATCTCGTATCACAAGTACCTTTATTGGTTTTCCAAATGATTTTTCAATTGGTTTAGAGAAGGAATGAACAATACCAAAAGACCGACCAAATTTACTTTATGCATGGTGCTATAAGGATGGTTAGGTTAGGTATTTTTTCCCACGATCCGCCGAACCGGAGGATCTACCGAGGATAATTCACTAGATAGTATAGAGTCCTTAGGTATATTGAAAAAGGAGAAAAATGAGAATATGGGAAGAGTGCGGATGAGACAGAGCTAGTCTTGGAATAAACCCAACAAGGTTCTAGTAATGAAGTCTCGGTAAATGAAGGGTTGATGTCACACCCCAATTTACTGCTTTTGCGTGGAATGGAATTCTCAGGGATTGTTGTCATAGCACCACATCACGGTTATATTGAACGACCTAAAGTGTCGTTTTAAAAACACATCGTTGGATATTTAACAAAAGCATACAGAGTACAACATAGGTCCCAAAAGGTTTACAAAGTTTGCGGAAATACAAATATGTTACAAGTCCAAACGATGTTTTTGAAAGATAGCCATAATGTACAATAATGTAAGTCGACGCCGCGACTCAAAAGATAGGTCCCTAAACCATGTCATGATGATAATGCCTCAGTTACCTGAAAATACATTGCTAAAAACGGTCAACAATAATGTTGGTGAGAAATCATAGGTTTATGTAAATGTTTTATACGACTACACAAGTATAGATCGGGCATGACCCTCAAGTCACGTAAAATGTTACAATTGCAATAAGCCCATGACCCCGAAACTAGACCGTACATAATGTATGCCCTGCAGTGTTTGCCAGACAACTCCGTAATGTTATCAAATGAAATGCATCCGTATGACAAGTTGGGATTCACCAACTCGGATGGAGGCGTCACCCTCGATAGATCTATCCACTCATCCTCGCTTCAAAGATTAACGGTTCATGTTCAAGTAATGGGGACTTTCAATTGGCAAATGTGGTAACTTAAGCAATGTAATGAATTTAATGTACTTGGTATCGTAATAAAATGTTGTGCAATGTATTCTCCCGTAGGTTTGAAAATAATTAAAAGCATGCGACGGGGCTATGAAAACTCACTTGGATAAGCTGGAATGATGACAAAGTGAGTACACCGAGGTATAATGTGATCGTTAACGGGACCTATTACGAATGATATGATATTTCATGAGTTGCAATATAATGTTATGCATGCATTTAGTATGTTATTTATACCATTTGCGAGTTTTGAAAATAATACTTTTAAATGAAAAATACTCTTTTGACGTCTTGACCAAATCAAAATCACTTTACAAGTTTTACGTCAAAATGTCATCCTACAATGGTTTTATAATAATTTATGGTGAAATTATCACTTTTCGTCATAAAACAATGTTGTCGGAAATTTCTTGAAATTAACAAAAATGGCTCAGAAAAACTAGTCAGTAAAGCGGTGTCGTCGATCGTTAGAGAACGAACTCATTGCTTTTGGAAAATTTGTATCGAAATCTAAAAGTTTCAGTTCAGGAGTTTTCGTCCAAAAGGTCTCGAACATAAAGATAATAAGGGTTAAAGATAGTGATTTTGGCTAGTTGTAGTGAAAAAGTGAGTTTCGGCCAAGTTTGAGCAACCGTAATTAATTTACTACAACTCCGCTATACAAACGGCTTGTCGTTTTGAAAAATATGGCCGGTGATCTTGATTTTACTAGAAAACATTTCGTTACAAAAAGTTTCACATCATGGCTAAAAACAGCCTCAAACATGGTCGTTACAGCTACCGTAACACTTGTAACGTAAAAATAATTTAGTTTTTCAGAAAATAATAGTTACGGCAACTTTTTGAAAACGTGCATATCTTTGTCGTTTCAAATCCGTTTTCTACGTATAATACGTCCTTAGCTTCGTATCGAAGTAAACTAATATATTTTTGATAAGTCGAAATAATTTGTGAAGCTTAGGACTCGTTTTGACTCGAACAAAGTAAAAGCGCATCTTTGAAATTTTACGAAAATGTCCATTTCGTCGTCAAACTTTAAAACCCATAACTTCTTCGTTATAACTCCGTTTTATCCGTTCAAAAGGCCACGGATTCGTTTTAAAGTATATTTTCTAAATATCAAGGCCAAAGTTTCGTACCAACTGTCGGTTTTCCAGAAAATCGAAACAAGGACGATATACATTTTATACGATAGAAAATAGTTTTCTCGGACAAAACCTATTCTAATCCCTTCAAATCAAATCCAAAGCTAATCTAATCCTACCATACACCTTCTTAGGGTGTCATGGGTTCCTAATCACCATCAAGACCAATGAATACCAGGGGATAATTATAGGATGACCATAATATATATATAACTCTAAAATCAAGTAAAATGGTATAAATCACATATGTCTTGCATGTTGCTCCAAAATGAAAAGATACATAAGAAATGAAAAGGAAACATGAAAATGAAAGAAACATGCTTACAAGTGAATATGATGAGGTGCAAGTAACAAGGTTAAACCTAAATACTCTAGATTTTTATTTCAAAATCTTATAAAGAGTATTATCTAGATTGTTAATACACTTGAACTTGAGAAAAAATATTTTGATCCCTTGAGAGCTCTATGTGGCCGGTTCTTGATGAAGGAGAAACAAGAGAGAAAATGTTTTACTACTAGGTGAATTATTTGAGAATGAATGAGATAATAATTCAAGTAAGACTTATGTAAGTGTAAGACTTTATGTTTGTGTGTAAAAGTTAACAATCAAGAAAGCCATACTCATTTTAATGCCAACCCTCCCCTTGGTCGGCCAAGGGGGAGTGATTTGGTAGATATTTTGTTTTTTTTTTTTTTTTTAAACTTTACTTGTATATAATTGAGTAGAAATTTGATAAAATGTACAAGTAAGTGTAGAAAATGTAAGTAATGTAAATGGTAGATTTTTGAGTAAAAGAGATGTTTAATAGATCAAAGTAAGATGTAATGAGATAATAAAAATTGTAAAATACATTCCTTGTGAAATTTGAGTAATAAAATAATTATCGATAATTTTTAAGAAAACGTCGTAATAATTAAACTTTAACGATTAATATACCAAATAAATTTGAAACACTAGGAAAACTAAAAATATAGTTTTTATAAACTAAATGTAAGTAATAAAATATATCGGGATCATTTTGAAAGTAACGGGTTAAATGTTAAAATAATAACTCACGCGATAACGATTATTAAATATAAAAATTTCGCGTTGAATGTGAAATGAAATGTCATGAATGAATTAACGTGATGCAAATGATGCAAACGAAATGTAGACTAATCTTAGTCCATATGAAATGTACGTGATGTTATGATCATGAATTCGCCGCTAAACCATAAAGGTTACGCGAATTTGGAACAAGTAAACCAAGTTTACTATAAATGTTGAAATAATGAGACATGAATTGTGTCGAGAAATGACACGAAGTACGGGTTGTCACATTCGCCCATCAAAAGGAATTAGGTCCACGAATTCAATCGTTGTTAGGTCTAACGGTGTCGGTGAAAAGATGAGGATACTTGTGTCGCATCGATCTTCCGTTCCCAAGTAAACTCGGGACCTCGTCGAGAATTCCAATGAACTTTCACAATAGGAATACGACTCTGTTTCAACCGCTTGACCTCGCGGTCCATGATTTCTCTGAGTTCCTCCACAAAATTGAGTTTATCGTCAAGTCGAACTTCGTCTAATGGAATAATAAGCGATTCGTCCAAAGACACTTCTTGAGTTTGAAACGTGAAACGTATTGTGCACATGACTAAGTTCTGACGGAAGATCAAGTCGATAAGCTACCGGACCAACTCGGCTCAAAATCTTGAATGGTCCAATGTACCTCGGGTTCAACTTTCCACGCTTTCCAAATCGTACCACGCCCTTCCAAGGCGATACTTTCAACATAACTTTGTCGCCCACTTGAAATTCCAATGCTTTACGCCTAACATCTGCGTAACTTTTACGCCGACTCTGGCGATTCGAGTCTATCACAATTTGAACTATCTTTCCGTGGTTTCCGTACCATTTCTAGACCCGATGAAGTTGTCGTCTCTACCTCACCCAACAAGCAGTGATCGGCACTTTCGACCATAGAGTGCCTCAAATGGTGCCATCTTTATCTTGGTGTGATAAGCTGTTGTTGTACGAGAATTCAATCAATGGCAAATGGTTAGCCCAACCATTTCCAAAATCAATTACACATGCCCTCAGCATATCTTCTAACGTTTGAATTGTCCTTTCACTTTGACCGTCGGTTTGTGGGTGATACGCTGTGCTCATCTCTAATCTGGTTCCAAATGAATCTTGTAATGATTTCCAGAAGTTTGAAGTGAATCGACTATCTCTGTCGGAAATGATGGAAATTGGTGCACCGTGCCTCGAGACTATTTCCTTGACATAAAGTCTAGTGAGTTGCTCCATGGAATAAGTCTCTCTAATTGGTATGAAATGGGCTGACTTGGTAAGGCGATCAACAATTACCCAAATAGCGTCGTAACCTCCCGATGTCTTAGGAAGTTTCGTAACAAAGTCCATCGTAATGCGTTCCCATTTCCATTGAGGAATTTCTGGTTGTTGGAGTAATCGACGGCTTCGGTATTCGACTTTTACCTTAGGCGGTAAGGCATTTGCTAACGTGACGTGGCAATTTTCGCTTTCATGTTCGGCCACCAATAAAGCTTCTTAAGATCTTGATACATCTTATCCGATCCGGATGAATAGAATACTTTGACTTATGCGACTCATGCATAATCAATTCTCGTATTCCGCCATACAATGGAACCACATTCTATCCTTGAAACATAATACTCCATCGCTCTCTTTACAAAACCATTTGCGTTTCGGGCATACCATAAAGCTTTTCACTTGGTCGGTTTTCCTCCTTAAGTGCCTCGACTTGTGCTTCGTGGATTTTCGATGGTAAAGGAGAAATAATCGTCATTCCCAATGATCGAACTCTTAAAGGTTTAGGCCTCTCTTTCCGACTAAGAGCATCGGCCACAACATTGGCTTTTCCGGGTGATACTTGATTTCACAATCATAGTCATTGAGTAACTCCAACCAACGACGTTGCCTCATATTAAGTTCCTTTGATCAAGAATATATTGCAAACTCTTGTGGTCGGTAAACACTTTGTGCACTTTGTACCTTAGAGAGGTAGTGTCTCCAAATCTTGAGCGCAAAGACTACGGCTCCTAACTCGAGATCATGAGTGGTGTAATTCTTCTCATGAGTCTTAAGTTGTCGAGAAGCATCGCTATCACCTTCTCGTTTTGCATTAAACAGCCCCTAGTCCTTTATGCGAGCGTCGCAATATACAACAAAATTCTCAATGCCTTGGGTAGTGCCAAAATTGGCGACCAAAGCTTTTGTTTCAACAATGAAAAGCAACTTCTTGTTTCTTTCCCATTCGTACTTCTTGTTTTTCTGTGTCAACTTGGTCAAAGGCCTCGCTATCTTTGAAAAACCTTCGATGAACCTTCGGTAATACCGGCTAGTCCTAGAAATTGTCGGATTGTAGGATTTGTTGGAGTAGCCCAATCTTTCACGGCTTCAATCTTTGCGGGATCAACTTGTAGTCCTTGACTATCAATGATGTGACCAAGAAATTGCACTTTGTGGTTCCAAAATCACACTTGAAAATTTGGCATACAACTTCTCATTCTTGAGTAGCCTTAAAATCGTCCTTAAATGCTCTTCGTGCTCTTCTTTGCTCTTGGAGTAAATCAATATGTCGTCGATGAACACTATCACAAACTTGTCCAAACACGGTTTACAAACTCTATTCATGAGATCCATGAATACCGCAGTGCATTAGTCAATCAAACGGCATCACTTGAAACTCGTAATGACCGTAACGTGTTCTAATATTTGTTTTGAATATCCTCTTCCGAACTCGAAGGCGATGATAACCCGACCGGAGATCAATCTTGGAATAGATACTAGAACCTTGCAACCGATCAAACAAGTCATCAATTACGGGAAGTGGGTAACGATTCTTCATCGTTAACTTGTTCAATTCTCGATAATCTATGCACATTGGAAGGATCCATCTTTCTTCTTCACAAACAAGACCGGTGCTCCCAGGCGAGGAACTCGGCCTAATGAATCCTTTGTCTAGAAGTTCTTGCAATTGATTAGACAACTCTTGCATTTCGGATGGTGCTAAGCGTTAAGGTGCTTTCATGCAATAGGTGCGCTCAGGAACTAAGTCAATTTGAAATTCTACTTGGCGTGCGGTGGAAGTCCCGGTAAATCCTCGGGAAAGACTTCAGAAAATTCTCGGACAATTGGTACATCTTCAAGTCGCTTCTCCTCCGACTTTTTCTCGGTTACATGGGCTAAGAAAGCAAGACAACCTTTCTTAATGTACTTCTCCGTTTTGATGCACGATATGATACTAAGTCTAGTTCCACTTCGTTCCCCACGAATAATCAAAGTCTCGCCGTTATAAGGAAGATGAACAACTTTCTCATCACAAATGATCTTTGCACGATGCTTGGATAGCCAATCCATTCCGATTACGACGTCAAAACTACCAAGCTCTACGGGCATGAGGTCTATGTTGAAGGGATGATTAAGAAAATTGAATGTACAACCGCGAACAATGGTGTTGGTGCTAACTAAGTTACCATTAGCTAATTCAACAATGTATGATGTATCTAAGGTGGTTGGTTTAATGTTGAGCAAAGGTGCAAATGCATTGGACACAAAACTTTTATCGGCACCGAATCAAATAAAAGCGAGCGTAACGATTATTGAGAAGGAACGCACCGTAATAACCTTGGGTCCTCCCTATCTTCTCCACCTCCTATCACGTAAACCCTTCCTTGTGCCGTACCTCCTTGATTCGGATTTCCTTGGTTTCTTCCCTTCTTACATTCATACTTATAGTGTCCACGTTCCCCGCAACCAAAACATGTAACTTGTTGTTTCTGATTTTCCCCCATAGTTGGCAACCTGCAATCCCCAGTTCGGTGACCAACTTTCTTGCAGTTCTCACACGGATCAGGACATCGACCCGGATTGTGATGACTCGAACACTTATTACACTTCGGCAAAACCCCCGAATATCCTTTTCCTTCTTTCTGACATGCAGCATAAGCCTTTACAACCTCTTGCCTTTTGGGTGGTTGTTGAGTAGCATTTCTACCCCTGGTGTTGTCCCATTTCCGCTTGTTATTGTTGCTATTGTTGTTGTTGTAGTTGGATCGGTTATTGTTGTTATTGAAGCGGTTGTTGGGGTTGTTGTTTCGGTTAGTGTTGGTGTACTTACCTCTCTTCACCACTTGTGCCATCAACTTCTGAGTCACTCGAATAGCTTCCTCAATTGTTTGTGGATCGAATGAAGTCACATCTCCTTGAATCACCTCGGGAAGTCCCCCGATAAAAGCCTCTAGCAATTTCTCGTTATCCGATACCATTGACGGGCATAATGCGGCCAATTCCTGGAATCTCCGAATGTAAGTGTCAATATCATAGCCAATAGTTACTAATTCATAGAACTCCGTCTCCAACTTTTTGATTTCCGTACGAGGACAAAACTTCTTAGTCACCAAACCCTTAAATTGCTCCCAAGTAAGCTTGAAAGCATTCTCCATCCCAATCGGTTGAGCATAAGAATTCCACCACGATAATGCTCCATCGAGTAATGTGCTCGTAGTAAATTTGACTTTACTATCATCCGGACGGTTACAAAGCAAAAACACCGACTCAATTTTTCAAACCATCGAACCATTCTTGTAGCTCCTTCATCCCTCTAAACTTAGTGGGTTCACCACTCTTGAAATCCTTATGCGAACATTTCTTAACTCCGGATCCTCCGGCATTTCGATAGCGATAGCTAGCCTAGCGTCCTGGCCTCAGCAGCAGCAGTTTACCATCGCTTTTCAACTCTTAAAGCATTAGCTATGCTATCATTCACCAACTTTTGAATTCTTTGCTTGGGTCATTTCGGTGTAGCTTTCTTGATTGCCATAACTCTTCAAAATCACAAGATGAAACAATCATGAGAACTCGTAAGTAGAAACAACCATCATACAAATATATCCACAACCACAACATGCATAAAGTAAATGGAATCACAGCGGAACAATAACGAAATATCACAAATATAATCACAACACCGTGGATAATATACATGAAAATTTCGCCTACATGGACCGATATCATAGATAATAACAACCATTCCTACATAGTAGAGTCAATACTTGATACATTTGTTTGTACAACAACCAAAATACAACAAGTTCTTTAAACCACGTCACACACCTCGTGACTAGGATAATAATGGTCAAAACTATACATAATACAAGTCTACATAAGGCACCTCATGGTGCTCATGGCTCGATCACGGAGATCACGAACACGAGTAGTCAAACTAGCAATCAAACTCCTCAACTCACTAATCGACCGCAAAGTAACAATACTCTCACGAGCTAAAGATAACTCCTGTGGTGACTCAGTAACTCATCCCGAGTCAACTCGGCTCATCATACAACTCGGGCATCTCACGCCTCAACTCATCTATCGCTCTCGGTCCTCTATCCTCTATCTTGAATACTACGATGAGATAAGTCAATCGAAACCCTACCTAACACTAGTCCCTCGACCTCCTCAAAGAATGGGCTCAATCCATCTACCGACAGTTCCTCCAACTGTCGCGACAAACTATCAACTGGATCTGCTGAGCATCAATACGGGCTCCTAATGCCTCGGTAGAAGGTCGTCGTGCAGCCGACCCTAGAACTCTCTCTAACTCGAACCTAGCGGTGGCTCGGGCTCGGTGGATGGTGGTGTCGGGATATCGAAACGAGCACGCTTTTTGGGCGGCAAGTCTGTCGTAGGCAAAGGATCCCTAAGAAAATATGATGAAGATGGTGATGATGATGGTGCTAGTAGTGGTGATGGTGGTAGGTGTATCGGGTTAGGAGCAGGGCTAATATGAGGAGTGGGTGCGACTTCGCCCTCCTCGAAGGGTTCAGTCTCCGTGTCAGTCAATATAGGTGGAAAGGCTAGAGTAGAGCCAATGGAGGATACGATCTCAGTGGAGTGTGATGAAACATCATCCATGATGGGGTTAGCTGGAACATCATCCGAGCTAGAGTCCGATGATATGGTGATGGGATGTGAATCTGAAGACATGTCTGTGACAACCGATGTGAAATAAAAGTAAATAATCTCGAATAAAGTGTAAGTGAATCCGCATAAAAAAATGAATATGTACTATGATGAAATGATGAGATGCTATGATAATGTAGCTATAGTCTAGGTCAATGATGCAACCTAGTTCTCTATAATCGTAGCTCGGTACCAATCATCACACCCCAATTTACTGTTTTGCGTGGAATGGAATTCGGGATTGATGTCATAGCACCACATCACAGTTATATTGAGCGACCTAAAGTGTCGTTTTAAAACACATCGTTGGATATTTAACAAAAGCATCTGAGTAAAACATAGGTCCCAAAAGGTTTACAAAGTTTGCGGAAATACAAATATGTTACAAGTCCAAACGATGTTTTGAAAGATAGCCATAATGTACAATAATGTAAGTCGGCCTTGTGACTCAAAAGATAGGTCCCTAAACCATGTCATGATGATAATGCCTCAGTTACGAAAATACATTGCTAAAAGCGGTCAACAATAATGTTGGTGAGAAATCATAGGTTTATGTAAATGTTTTATACGACTACACAAGTATAGATGGGCATGACCCTCAAGTCACGTAAAATGTTACAATTGCAATAAGCCCATGACCCCGAAACTAGGCATGTACATAATGTATGCCCTCGCAGTGTTTGCCGGACAACTCCGTAATGTTATCAAATGAAATGCATCCGTATGACAAGTTGGGATTCACCAACTCGGATGGAGGCGTCACCTCGATAGATCTATCCACTCATCCTCGCTCAAAGATTAACGGTTCATGTTCAAGTAATGGGACTTTCAATTGGCAAATGTGGTAACTTAAGCAATGTAATGAATTTAATGTACTTGGTATCGTAATAAAAATGTTGTGCAATGTATTCTCCCCGTAGGTTTGAAAATAATTAAAAGCATGCGACGGGGCTATGAAAACTCACTTGGATAACTGGAATGATGACAAAAGTGAGTACGAGGTATAATGTGATGCGTTAACGGGACCTATTACGAATGATATGATATTTCATGAGTTGCAATGTAATGTTATGCATGCATTTAGTATGTTATTTATACCATTTGCGAGTTTTGAAAATAATACTTTCCGTCGAAAATACTCTTTTGACGTCTTGACCAAATCAAAAATCACTTTACAAGTTTTACGTCAAAATGTCATCCTACAATGGTTTTATAATGATTTATGGTGAAATTATCACTTTTAAATGCAAAACAATGTTGTCGGAAATTTCTTGAAATTAACAAAAATGGCTCAGAAAAACTAGTCAGAAAGCGGTGTACGTCGATCGTTGAAACGAACTCATTGTTTTGGAAAATTTGTATCGAAATCTAAAAGTTTCGATTCGGAGTTTTCAGTCAAAAGGTCTCGAACATAAAGATAATAAGGGTTAAAGATAGTGATTTTGGCTAGTTGTAGTGCAAAAAGTGAGTTTCGCCAAGTTTGAGCAACCGTAATTAATTTACTACAACTCCGCTATACAAACGGCTTGTTGTTTTGAAAAATATGGCGGTGATCTTGATTTTACTAGATAACATTTCGTTACAAAAGTTTCACATCATGGCTAAAAACAGCCTCAAACATGGTCAATTCACTCTACCGTAACACTTGTAACGTAAAAATAATATAGTTTTCGGAAAATAATAGTTACGGCAACTTTTGAAAAGCGTGCATATCTTTGTCGTTTCAAATCCGTTTTCACATTATATCGTCCTTAACTTCGTATCAAGTAAACTAATATATTTTGATAAGTCGAAATAATTTGTGAAGCTTAGGACTCGTTTTGACTCGAACAAAGTAAAAGCGCATCTTTGAAATTTTACGAAAATGTCCATTTAGTCGTCAAACTTTAAAACCCATAACTTCTTCGTTATAACTCCGTTTTATCCGTTCAAAAGGCCACGGATTCGTTTTAAAGTATATTTTCTAAATATCAAGGCCAAAGTTTCGTACCAACTGTCGGTTTTTCCAGAAAATCGAAACAAGGACAGTATACATTTTATACGTATAGAAAATAGTTTTTCTCGGACAAAACCTATTCTAATCCCTTCAAATCAAATCCAAAGCTAATCTAATCCTACCATACACCTTCTTAGGGTGTCATGGGTTCCTAATCACCATCAAGACCAATGAATACCAAGGGGATAATTATAGGATGACCATAATATATATATAACTCTAAAATCAAGTAAAAATGGTATAAATCACATATGTCTTGCATGTTGCTCCAAAAATGAAAAGATACATAAGAAATGAAAAGGAAACATGAAAATGAAAGAAACATGCTTACAAGTGAATATGATGAGGTGCAAGTAACAAGGTTAAACCTAAATACTCTAGATTTTTATTTCAAAATCTTATAAAGAGTATTATCTAGATTGTTAATACACTTGAACTTGAGAAAAAATATTTTGATCCCTTGAGAGCTCTATGTGGCGGTTCTTGATGAAGGAGAAACAAGAGAAAATGTTTTACTACTAGGTGAATTATTTGAGAATGAATGAGATAATAATTCAAGTAAGACTTATGTAAGTGTAAGACTTTATGTTTGTGTGTAAAGTTAACAATCAAGAAAGCCATACTCATTTTAATGCCAACCTCCCTTGGTCGGCCAAGGGGAGGATTAGTAGATATATTTTGTTTTTTTTTTTAAACTTTACTTGTATATAATTGGTAGAAATTTGATAAAATGTACAAGTAAGTGTAGAAAATGTAAGTAATGTAAATGGTAGATTTTTGAGTAAAGAGATGTTTAATAGATCAAAGTAAGATGTAATGAGATAATAAAAATTGTAAAATACATTCCTTGTGAAATTTGAGTAATAAAATAATTATCGTATAATTTTTAAGAAAGCGTCGTAATAATTAAACTTTAACGATTAATATACCAAATAAATTTGAAACACTAGGAAAACTAAAAATATAGTTTTTATAAACTAAATGTAAGTAATAAAATATATCGGGATCATTTTGAAAGTAACGGTTAAATATTAAAATAATAACTCACGCGATAACGATTATTAAATATAAAAATTTCGCGTTGAATGTGAAATGAAATGTCATGAATGAATTAACGTGATGCAAATGATGCAAACGAAATGTAGACTAATCTTAGTCCATATGAAATGTACGTGATGTTATGATCATGAATTCGCCGCTAAACCATAAAGGTTACGCGAATTTGGAACAAGTAAACCAAGTTTACTATAAATGTTGAAATAATGAGACATGAATTGTGTCGAGAAATGACCTAAAAGTACGGGTTGTCACAGTTGAAGAATGAAAAAGAACTGAATGTGAAAAAGGGTGAAAAGAAATAGCCCTCCATCAATTCAACCTTAGGGCAGAAACCGGGTTCAATTCATATACTCTTGGTGGTTACTAAGGTAACACCGGTATTGAAGACAAGACATCATGGACCCGGTGATGCCTTGCACTAAACTTCCCAAAAGACTCGAGTTCCTCTTAAAAGGGCTTGTTTCATTCTCACGGGGCAGACATTATCTATCGACTTTCTCTTAGGGATTGTTGATATTGAAGAAGGAGACCTCTCCTAGTCTCGACACGGGAACCAAATATGCACGATTGAGTCTAGAGCCAAGAGATCATCCACAATATCTCGTTAGGACACTAAATTCTTGAAGACTTGCTTTTCACACAATGTGGAAAGTAAGTATATATTAAGAGTCCCACGCATTATCCTTGTGGTATTGCGGAACATCCGAGTGGTATGTAAAAGTATTCACGATGAAGATGGAAATCCTTCAGAGCCAACATCAAACAAGCTCTTGGTGGGTGACATGTGAGATCTTCTCGTAAGATCAAACTTGTGACAAGCTGGATAGAAAGCGATGGGGAGATTCATTCTTGAATCAACCTTGGTCGAGATTGGAATTGGCGAATACTTTTGGAAAAACCATTCGATGTGCAAACCTTCTTTTCTCTAGCACGTCGAATGTGTACTTATGTTTTCAAATTCAAAAGTATCTACGATTGAAAAATACTTTTAGAAAAACCATTCGATGTGCGAATCTCTTCTTTTCGCTAGCACGTCGAATGTGTACTCATTCTCTAATACAAAGTATTTTGATTGAAAATTGATCTTTCTCATAAAACCTTCGTCGTATTGCAAAACTCTTTATTCTAAGCAATACTGATTGTTTTCAAATCAATTTTTCATCAATCAAGAAATCTCAATTATTGGTTCACTCACTCCGTGTTGTCTTCTTTGAGATGTTCGGTTTGAGAACGAGCTAGAGCATTTCGAAACCTGTCAAGGAGATTCTTAGGAATCCTACACGATCACGAGCGGTATTCATCTTGATCAGCGAGGAACCGTGGGCGTGTACCTCAATTCGGTGAAAGTGATCAAAGACACTTTCGTGTGTTTTATTGCTAGCTGTTGTTTGTAGGTACATTTGGACGGTTGCGGTGATCGAAATTGAGAGTCAATCCAAAGCCGCATGCTCACAGCATCCACACTTAATTTGAAGAAATCATGGTGGTGCATACTTACATAACTTTGGCTCGATATTTCATACTATGCTTATGCTTCACTGCGCAAATATCATGAACCGGTAAGGCTTCGCTACTCGATGGAAAGATGTCATGATTCAAAAGTGTGAGCATGTCGGTCCGAAAGTCACAACTTCACATGATGGCAACACAATAAGGGTGATCCAGAGATTTCTTGTGGTGATGATCTCAATGAAGCTCGAAGATCATCAAAGATGTGGATCAGTTCAAAGGCCTCCACTTAAAGTACTAATCTATGCGGACTTGGAAGAATCACTACTTAAGCACAAAGATTGCAGAATTGAAGAATTGAAGTCTACGAGCTCAAGAACAAAGTCAAAGATAGAATGCTAGGAAGCAAAATGTATTTCATGGGGTGACCTCCCTTAGGGGGAGATTGTTAGGAATTAGAAAATTCCATGTTAAAGTGTCGGTCACCCCAATTATGATCTAGCATAAGTTAGCTCGTAGATTTGTCGTTGTTTACGTTATTTATCAGTTTATTAGTTAGTTATTAGTTTAGTTTAGCGTAGTGTAACACCGTGGAGGAAGGACGGGTCTTTACCATCGTATCCCACGATCCACGAGCCGATAGGAGGTCGTGTCTTATGTAACTATAAATACCCCTTCCATCCATGGAAGGGTGGTGCTTCAATCTAATATTCTACATTTTGTGAAGTAACTCTCTAGCAAGAACACCCTCTCTCTACTTTCTCTCTAAAATGTTAAACATGTATTTTGATCATCCAAGACCACCCGAATCATCAACACAATAAATATCGATCCTACAATTGTTAGGAATTGAAAATTCCATGTTAAAAGTCGGTCACCCCAATAATGGTCTAGCATATGTTAGCTCGTAGATTTGTCATTGTTCGTTATTTATCGGTTTATTAGTTAGTTATTAGTTTAGTTTAGCGTAGTGTAACACCGTGGAGGAAGGACGGGTCTTTACCTTGTATGCACGATCCAGCGATCCGATGGGAGGACGTATTTCTTGTAACTATAAATACCCTTCCATCCATGGAAGGGTGGTGCTCATAATCTAATATTTCATACTTTGAGTAAACCTCTAGCAAGAACACCTCTCTCTACTTTCTCTCTCTAAAATGGAAAACATGTATTTTGATCATCCAAGACCACCGAATCATCAACACAATAAAAATAACGATCCTTACAATTGGTACGAGCCAAGGTTATTGTGTTGTGTTGATTTTATGGTTTTGGATCTTGTTGATACTTGTTTTGTACCTTTTATGGTGAATATGTTTTACCTTGTTTTCGGATCTGAATGTTTTATCTTTTGGGTAAACTGCTTTTACATGGTTTGTGTATCTTATTTTGGTCTAAAATGTCTGGTCATTCATGTTTATATCGTCCTTGTGTCTCTTTTGGGTCCAAACAAGTTATAACATCTTATTAGACAATTTTGTTACCAATCGTGAAGAAACATGTGGTCAAGCTGTCATCTTTGTGGTCAAACGGGTCTAAAGTAGCAGTTTTATGATAGTTTTACGGGTTTAGTATGAAGGTGGTGGGAAAAGTAGCGGAAAACTCATCGGAAACATAAAAATCTTCTTGGCGATTTGACACAAAGCCGACGGATGCATTGCAACTCTTATAGCGA
This sequence comes from Chrysanthemum lavandulifolium, assembly GCA_022545495.1. NCBI lineage: Eukaryota > Viridiplantae > Streptophyta > Magnoliopsida > Asterales > Asteraceae > Chrysanthemum > Chrysanthemum lavandulifolium. The sequence goes on from CM040244.1 coordinate 89,210,068, forward strand.
CTTGTCTTTACAAGTCGCTACGACAAACCTAGCGACTTGGTGGTGGCGAGTTAGCCTAGCGACTTGGTCGTGGCGAGTTAACCTAGCGACTTGGTGGTGGCGAGTTAGCCTAGCGACTTGGTCGTGGCGAGTTAGCCTAGCGACTTGGCCGTGGCAAGTTAGCCTAGCGACTTGTCGTGGCGACTTGGTGCATTATATTGGTAGCGACTTGACCTTGTGACAGAAATGGTGAAGAAGAAGACTATGACTTGTTGACCATGAAAACCAAGAACCAAGACTTGACCCATGACCACAACTTACCATATACCAAAACCAAACCCAACTAATCCTAGACCTAGACTCACCAAAGGACCCTCACATCCACTCCCCAACTCTTATCATTCAAACATAAATCATATCAAAAACTGATATACAAATTGATCTCAGATAGATTCAATTTTTTCTTAAATCTTCTAAAGATTTTTGCAATCGAATCATTATCCTCACCGACCCTATAAGAAACCATCAATTTCTTTCACTATCCGATTATGACCAAGATGAAACAATAACAATTATTTTATCATTTTTCCTTTCAATCGGTTCATACTAAACGAAAAACACAACAATTATACCTACCCGAGACCTTTGTATAAGATCTTGAAGCCATATGTTCTTCGAAACTGAAAACTATTATGTGATACTCGAAGGAGAAGGTTTGTTGTGTGATTGTTCGTGTGTTTCAATGAAGATGTATGATGAGATTGTCATTAGACGAGGGATATGAGACTTGATGATTGATATGATCTTTGTTGGGAATATGATGAAGGAAGCGTTTTTTTTTATCCCAGATTTGTTTTGGTGAGAGGAAAAGATAAGTGGTAGGCGTATTTCTTATCACTAGTAAGTTTTAGGTTAAAGGGTGGATTAGGTTAAGTGATATATGGTGTGTTATAACCGGATCTGGGGAGTCAAATGAATCGGGTATATCTTTTTGAAACGACCCGGGTATACTAAATCAGTTGGGACGTTGGGCTTCCAATGTAATTTGTTTGTGAAACGCAACAAGCAGGGTTGACATAATTTGGGTTGTTTGCTATTCTATCCGAACATATGATATATCACGAAATAGAATGCAAAAGATAGTATCCAATTTTTGTGATAACACAAAATTATTTTTGGATATTTAAATCGTATTATGAGTGGTATTATTTGGTATTGATAATTTTCACGGAGGATACAAATTCACGGCTTGGCGAAAAAGTGAAAAATGACTACGGGTTTTTGTATGCGGTATTATTGAGTGGCGTTATCTTCATATGTGGTCATTACTATTAGCCGATGAACGCTGCATGTTCCCTAAAACAAATATTCACGAAACCAAAGTTGTCATAACTCATTCAAGTGACATTGTTTGCGGTTTTGTCTTGATTTTGTAAAATCCCTTGAAGAAATTATTTATCGGTTTAAATCATGGACTTGTAAAATCCGTAACAATGGAAACATCACGGTAAAAGTAATGAGCATTTCGGTTCTATCTTGCGGTTTATTCTTGGTTTTGTAAAATCCATGAAGAAACTATTTCTCGGTTTAAACCATAGAAGCTGTAAAATCCGTATTGATGGAACCATCACGGAGAAAGGAAAGTGTATTTACGGATCTTATCGATCTTTGGTACTACGGTTTACGCTTGAAGAAGGATAAAAGGTGTACTTCATGAATTGGATGTGTGTTTGGATATTCGTCATGGCGGTTTGGTTACTTCAAAGTTTTACGGGTTATGCTCATTAAACCATGGTCGGGATGAAACCATTATCATAGTTCACTTAAATATCAAAGAAGGCTAGATTTGAGCGATTCGGAAGATGTGACAACGAGTTAATTCACTATTATTTATTTGAGGTTGAAGTAAAATATCACGGCGAGTGTACTTAGTATACGAAGTTATCGGGGATGGTTGGATGAAGATTCTTCATGATCCTTGTTCGATGCTTATTATCAAAAGCGAAGACTTGGAAATCTAGTTATTGTTGGGTGTCTTTTACCTTTTCTTTTACCACTTGGGGAATTGGGCTCATACCATCACAAAATAACTATCACTTTAAGGAGTTACGTTGTAGTGCTCGATGTCACATTCAATTGTGGATTTTCAAGAGGTGATATCGTCTTATACTCGATGGTTGGTTGGTTGAAGAGTATAGAGTACTTAGAGATTCAAATGGGCATGAAGTCTCGGCACCGCTCTTTGTTACATATGTGCAAGTTTAAGTCACGAGTTTGGGGTAGTCTACTTGAGGTCAAATTCATCATATTGGGTTTCTCCATCGGTTGTCAAGACAAAGAGCCTAATGAATGATAATGGGTTGATTACATGTTTTGCTAAGAGAGCGAAAAGAGAGAGATTATGGCGTACATTCACTTGATTCGGGCCTCGTACTCTAAAGAAAAGAAAAGTATGCGTTTGAGTGCGCTTTATCTTTGAAAGAAGAAATCTTCTTATGACGTTTGAATACTTGATTCAAGCCTCGTTCTCTAAAGAAAAGAAAAGTGTGCGCTTGGTGCGCTTTATCTTGAAGAAGAGAAATCTTCTTATTATGACCATTCTCATCAACATGCTTCATACTTGTTCCATGCGCTTGATCATCAAGTGAACCGGGCTACCATGATTGTTTTCTCATTCCACTTGCTCGATTATAATGAAGATGGCGACATCATGTGCTTATTTTGCGAGAGAAGTGTGAATAGAACATTCGGATGATTTTCACTTATTTAATCAAGAATGGCAACTCGTATGCAATTCTTGAGGGAGAAAAGTGTGAAATTCTGCATGGTTGATTATTATTTGAGAATTTAAATGGTCATCGACTCTAAACTCATGTAAGAACCGAGCTTCTTCTTATCGGGTAATCTTCACATGGAGTTTCTTCTTAAGAGCCGTTAGTTGACATCTTCTGGTGATATGAGTTTATTGACAAAGTGCTTCCGGTTAATGCTTCACGTGCACATCAACATGATGATTCGAACAACCTTCTTTTCTTGTTTGATGTGATTGTTTGCTTGGTGTTACCATTTCATGTGTTCGTTGCGGCACGATTCTTGATTTCCTTGATGAACATCTTTTTGTTCTTGTTTTATTGGGAGGATTCTAGTTAAGGGATGTGCAAGATGTAAGTTGATTGGGATGCTTTTCTTTGATGTTCTTGTTTTGGTGAGTTGAAGATGTTAACTATCTATTCCCAGCTGGATAATCTTGAAGAAGGTCGAGTCTGATCATTCTACATTCTACGCTACATGTTAGAAGACTAAAGGCGAGTTGCATTTGATTATCAAAAGACTTCTTCTTATTCAGGCATTTATTAAAAGATTGTCGGTTTAGGGAGAGCACTAATTGGGGAGAGTGAAAAGCGATTTAATCCCAATTAGACTTGCTCAAATTCGCTTGACAAGTTGATTCTCATAGATATATTTGTGCTTATAGTGTTCTTCTCAAAGATTTCAAGTATTTGGGCTTCAAAGAGTTCTTGATTACGAAGTGTCAAAACCGGCAAGGGGGAAGGAGACAAGCATCTAAAGCGAGTAAACTTGATGAACTTAATACTTCTAAGTAATTGAAGATATCCGGGAAGACAAATGTTATTACAGCAGAGAAACTCAATGTTTGACTCATGGCGAGTAAACTTGATGGACTTAATACTTCTAAGTGATTGAAGTTATCCGGGAAAACAAATGTCATGACCGCGAGAGAAACTCAAGGTTTTACTCATCAAAGCGTTTAGTGTTCTTATTCCAACGTCGTGGGGAAGTGATGTAAATGAAAGTCTACGAAGATATAAGAGGTACATTGGTGTGTGATGATCTCGATGTTATCGCAATCATCGGGGAGAAAATTGTGTACATTGGGGATGCTCAATTTGTTTTACTTGAGGGCTTAATCGTGATTCGAGATATAATCACTTATTCGGTGTTGACATCCGCAGAGATTGTCACCCGAGAGATAATCGATGATTGGCTGCTTCTTCAATGTTATCGGTTGTTCTCTCTTTGGGGAATGTGTGTACCGGGTCCTTGAGCTTCAAACACGATCATCGGGAAGAAAGCCATTGTTTACCACAAACATTGGGAGGTGTTTTCCTTAGGGCATGATGTGTATTCGGGAGAGTTCTTGGATATTGGTGTACTTGGGTTCTTGAGCTTCATACACATTCATCGAGGACGAAAGATGTGAACATTGGGGAGTTGTTCTTCATTACCCTCATGATGTGTATTTGGAGAGTTCTTGAGCATTATACAAAGAGTCGATTGCATCAATTCAACTACTAGGGGAATTGTTCTCTTGACACCTTTTGGAATGGATCGCTTGGACTTGATGAAAAGGAAATTTGAGAAGATTATTTAAGTGTGGGATGAAACATTGTTGTTCTTCTAGTGGATGATATAACCCGAATGGAGATCCTCGATTATCGTTCTTAAATGGAGCGGTGGGATTTATGATAATGGTGTGCTTCCTTGTGCACTGGCTAAAGCAAGCTTGAAATAGAGCTTGAATCTGCTCATCTTAAGGATTTTCGGTTTGGGGAAGGCCAAAGTCTCACTTTCAGTTGGTTCAATTTCTTTCTTGATTCAAGAGCCACTGGAAGCTTTGGTGGTGAATGTTTAAGAGTTGATGACTTCTATCTTCTCTGACGTCTTTGCTCGATATCCTTATCTCGGTACTCGTATCATCATCTTTTAACTATATCATCTTCTCTATCTTTGTATATATTTATCGAAAAACAAAATACAAAATATAAAACCAACAAAATCAAAATACAAAAATATAAATCCAACAAAGAAAATAGAAAAATATAAAACCTTCAAAAACCCATAAAAATCGAGAAAATTTCAAAATACCAAAAATATGTTTTCATGACATGTCTTACGGTATCGATAACATCTACGGTCTTAGAAATGTCATTCAATAATAGCACGGGACCATAGATGAAGTTCGGCGAGAGGTGTAAATATTCTTTTCAAAACATGTCTCAAACTATGGCTTGCGAGTTACTTGATTGTGACCCGTGCTTAAACTATGGCTTGCTATTATTTGAGATGGCAACCCGCTCTTTAAAGGAAGGAAAGTGTTGCGCTAAACAATTTTCAAATATTTCGGTACACTTATCCTAATTCAAAATGAGGAAAGTATGTCGAAGAATGCATTGTTCCTACTCAAATATTTTCGTCTATAAATTCTTGAGAAAAATATTTGTTGTTTTTAAAATGGTGGTAAATGAGTTGCTTGTAAATCTATCGATTCGAATTTTTGTGAAAATTGAAAACTCAATCAATGACTTGGACACTTTTAATCTTTTTGAAAATAAGTCATTGATTGAGGGGAGAATGTTTTCAAATTTATATCATCTAACGGACTTTCTTAATTATCCTCGTGCTTATACGGAAAAATATAATTGCCTATGTTGAAGGACTAGGTTTCTAGGATATGATTGTTAGGTTTAGATGATTAGAGTTTGAGAAACACATTATTCCCATACATTTATATGATCGATTGATATGTTGCATTGACTTTTATTAGTCGATTCTTTGTTTGGGTGATGTCGACCACCATATATTTGTATGTGTGTTCACTAACATATGCGGTATATTGGTATATAAGAATGTTCCCGATCCGGATCCACAAATGAACATGATTGGATGCCGCAAGGAAAGGGTAACGATATCTTGGGTTGACAAATGAAAAGCGGAGCTTAATTGGACTTCAATGGAGTTGGCATATATGCAACATAAGAGGTCTCACTTGCATCGTTGGATGGTTTTCTTCTAAGTGATTGAAGAAAGCGAAGCTTAATTGGACCTCGGTTGGCATTCTTAATGCAGCGTGAAGAAGTCTCACTTGCATTTGCTGACGGTTTTCTTCAACCCTACAACAACAACAACGGAAGCTTCTCAACCACCTAACGTATCTTTGTGCGAGGATACCATTTTTAAACAATTTAAAAAAAAAAAAAAAAAAAAAAAAAAAAAAAAATTTAATAAATTGTTTTGAAAATGGAAAATATTGTTTTGAAAATTTATTGGACTTAATTTTGAAAATCACGGACTTTATTTTATCAAAACTTAAGTCACTCAATCAACGACTACATTATCGATTGAGGGAGAGTGATTTTATTTAAAGTATTTTCAAACAATATATCTTCAAAAGTCCGTGTGTACGTTAAAATGTGGTGATCTAAAGATTTAATGTTATGTCATGGTATGATTTTCTTTAAAACTCAAAGATCTGTCAAAATGAAATTTTACATTCTTGTTTGATTGTGAAAGCTGTTTTATTTTACTTAAAGGTCTCTTAAAACAAATCATACGACACTAACAATCTTTAATGTCTAAATCTGTTCCTATCTGTCATCTTTCAAAATTAAATCTTGCCACGTCTTTCCCCTAATATTTTCTAAATAATTTAAATCTTTTGGGATTACAAATCTCAAATGGTTTGAAATTTTTGATCGCGGGAGATATCGTGATTTAAATCTCAAATCTGTTTTAATGGAATTGGTTTTAGTCCTTCAAAGGCACTCCTGCCTCCATGTGCCAAACGATTTCAAATACACAATGCACATGTTGAGGAGGAGGATTTATCAAAACCGGATGAGTATTTAAACAAGGCCACATTTTCTCTCATGTTTTCTAAACCTAATTAAATCACTTGGGATCCAAAATCTCAAAAGTTTGATATTTTTGATCGGGAGAATTTGTGATTTAATAATGAAATTTGATAAAGGTGATTGTTTTGATTTAATTGTGCCTGTTGCTCGCTCATATGTGCTAAGCGCTTTCGAATCTTGAAGCACATCTTGAGGGGGAGCAAATAAACTATCGAGTCTGCAAAGCTTTTAAGTGATATATAAAGTACCTTGATTGAGTTGTCAAATGGTTTCTTAATGGATTTTGTGATTGTGGATGTGCTTCAAAGAACTCTTGCCTCATGTGATTAAATGTTTTAATATACTTAATGCACATATTGAGGGAGAATTTTACCAAGAAAATCAAATGGCTTTTCGAATGAAAATGTGATCAAAGAAAATATTTCAAAGTCCTCTTGCCTCCTTGTCTTGAACAATTTCTAAATCATCGCACATGTTGAGGGAGGTTTTCTAAATGATCAAAACTATTAAGGTACAAAATGCTTTGATCTCGTATCACAAGTACCTTGATTGGTTTTCAAATGATTTTCAATTGGTTTCATGAAGGAAAGAACAATACCAAAGACCGACCAATTTACTTTATGCATGGTGTTATGAGGATGGTTAGGTTAGGTATTTGTTCCCGATCCACGAGCAGGAGGATCTTCGAGGACAATCCACTAGATAGTGTAGAGTCCTTAGGAATATTGAAAAAAGGAGAAAAATGAGAAATGGGAAGAGTGCGGATGAGGCAGGCTAATCTTGGAATAAACCCAACAAAGTTCTAGTTATGAAGTCTCGGTAAGCTTGAAGGGGTTGAAGAATGAAAAAGAAATGAATGTGAAAAGGGTGAAAAGAAATAGCCTCCATCAATTCAACCTTAGGGCGAAACCGGGTTCAATACATATACTCTTGGTTGTTACTAAGGTAACAATGGTATTGAAGACAAGGCGTCATGGACCCGGTGATGCTTGCACTAAACTTCCCAAACCACTCAAGTTCCTCTTAAAGGGCTTGTTTCATTCTCACGGGGAACCTACATAATCTATCGACTTTCTCTTAGAGATTGTTGATATTGAAGAGACCCTCTCCTAGTCTCGACACGGGAACCAAATGTGCACTATTGAGTCTAGAGCCAGAGATCATCCACAATATCTCGTTAGGACACTAAATTCTTGAAGACTTGCTTTTCACACAATGTGGAAAGTAAGTATATATTAAAGTCCTCGCATTATCCTTGTGGTATTGCGAAACATCTGAGTGATATGTAAAGTATTCACAATGAAGATGGAAATCCTTCAGAGCCAACATCATACAAGCTCTTGGTGGGTAACATGTGAGATCTTTTCAAAAGATTAAGCTTGTGACAAGCTGGATAGAAGCGATGGGAGATTCTTTCTTGAATCAACCTTGGTCCGAGGAATGGATTTGGCGAATACTTTTGGAAAAACCATTCGATGTGCAAACCTTCTTTTCTCTATACGTCGAATGTGTACTTATGTTTTCAAATTCAAAAGTATCTACGATTGAAAAATACTTTTAGAAAAACCGGTCGATGTGCGAATCTCTTCTTTTCACTATACGTCGATTGTGTACTATTTTCAAATACAAAAGTGTTTTGATTGAAAATTGATCTTTCTCATAAAACCTTCGTCGTATTGCAAAACTCTTTCTTCAAGCAATACACGATTGTTTTCAAATCATTTTCATCGATCGGTGAATCTCAATTATTGGTTCACTCGCTCCGTGTTGTCTTCTTTGAGGCGTTCGGTTTGAGCAGCTAGAACATTGCGAAACCACATCAAGGAGATTCTTAGGAATCCTACGATCACGAGGCGGTACTTGTCTTGATCAGCGAGGAACCGTGGGCGTGTACCTCGATTCGGCGAAAGTGGTCAAAGACACTTTCGTGCGCTTTATGCTAACTATTGTTTGCGGTACATTTGAATGATTGCGGTGATCGAATTGAGGAGTCAATCAAGCCGCATGCTCAGCATCCACATAATTTGAAGAAATCATGGTGGTGCATATCTACATAACACGGCTCGATATTTCATACTATGCTTATGCTTATTCTTTGCAAATATCATGAATCGATAAGGCTTCGCTACTCGATGGAAAGATGTCATGATTCAAAGTGTGAGCATGTCGGTCCGAAAGTCATAACTTCACATGTTGGCAACACAATAAAGGGTGATCCGGAGATTTAATGTGGTGATGATCTCAAAAGCTCGAAGATCATCAAAGATGTGGATCGATTAAAGGCCTCCTTTGAAAATTCAAATCAATGCGGACTTTGAAGATTAGCTACTAATGCACAAAGATTGCGGAAATGAAGAATTCAAGTCTGAGCTCAAGAACAAAGTCAAAGATAGAATGCTAGGAAGCAAAATGTATTTCATGGGGTGACCTCCTTGGGGAGATTGTTAGGAATTGAAAATTCCATGTGAAAAGTCGGTCACCCCAATAATGGTCTAGCATATGTTAGCTCGTAGATTTATCGTTGTTTCGTTATTTATCAGTTTATTAGTTAGTTATTAGTTTAGTTTAGCGTAGTGTAACACCGTGGAGGAAGGACGGGTCTTTACCCTGTATGCACGATCCAGCGATCCGATAGGAGGGCGTATTTCTTGTAACTATAAATACCCTTCCATCCATGGAAGGGTGATGCTCATAATCTAATATTTCATACTTTGAGTAAACCTCTAGCAAGAACACCCTCTCTCTCTTTCTCTCTAAAATGGAAAACATGTATTTTGATCATCCAGACCACCGAATCATCAACACAATAAAAATAACGATCCTACAATTGTCGTTGTTTTTTCATTATTTTATTGTTAATTCATGTTAAATACACATACATTATTATTGTAGGATCGTATATTTATTGTGTTGATGATTCGGGTGGTCTTGGATGATCAAAATACATGTTTAACATTTTAGAGAGAGAAAGTAGAGAGAGAGGGTGTTCTTGCTAGAGAGTTACTTCACGAATGTAGAATATTAGATTGAAAGCACCACCCTTCCATGGATGGAAGGGTATTTATAGTTACATGAACACGACCTCCTGTCGGCTGTGGATCGGGGATACGATGGTAAAGACCGTCCTTCCTCCGCGGTGTTACACTACTAAACTAAACTAACTAACTAATAAAGCGATAAATAACGTAAACAATGACAAATCTGAGCTAACTTATGCTAGATCATAATTGGGGTGGCCGACACTTTAACATGGAATTTTCTAATTCTAACAATCTCCCCAAGGAGGTCACCCCATGAAATACATTTTGCTTCCTAGCATTCTATCTTTGACTTTGTTCTTGAGCTCGTGAGACTTCAATTCTTCAATTACGCAATCTTTGTGCTTAAGTAGTGATTCTTCCAAGTCCGCATAGATTAGTACTTTGGTGGAGGCCTTTGGCGATCCATCTTTTATGATCTTGAGCTTTCATTGAGATCATCGACCACGATAAATCTCGGATCACCCTTTATGTGTTGCCATCATGTGAAGTTGTGACTTTCGGACCAACATGCTCACACTTTGAATCATGACATCTTTCCATCAGTGGCGGAAGCCTGCGGTTCATGATATTTGGCGGCGAAGCATAAGCATAGTATGAAATATCGAGCCGGTTATGTAGATATGCACCGGTCATGATTTCTTCAATTAAGTGTGGATGTTGTGAGCATGCGGCTTTGGATTGACTCCTCGATTACGATCATTGCAACCGTCAAATGTACCTACAAACAACGATTAGCAATAAAACACAGAAAGTGTCTTTGATCACTTCCGAATTGATTGGTACACGCCCGCGGTTTCCCCGTTGATCGATATGAATCTTTGTGATCGGTAGGATTCCTAAGAATCTCCTTGACGGGTTTCAGCTGGTTTTCTAGTTGTTCTCAAACGGGCGTCTCAAAGAAGACAACACGGAGTGAGTGAACCGGCGGTGGATTCAGCGATTGATGAAAATTGATTTGAAAACAATCGGCGTGTTGCAGAATAAAGAGTTTTGCAATCTGACGAAGGTTTTATGAGAAGATCAATTTTCAATCAAAATACTTTTGTATTGAGAATGAGTACACATTGACGCGTGCTGGCGAAGAGATTCGCATCGAATGGATTTTCTAAAGTATTTTTAATCGAGATACTTTTGAATTTGAAAACATAAGTACACATTCGACGTGAGAAAAGAAGGTTTGCACATCGAATGGTTTTCCAAAAGTATTCGTCAATTCCATTCTGGACCAGGTTGATTCAAGAATGAATCTCCCATCGTTTCTATCGATTGTCACAAGTTTGATCTTACGAGAAGATCTCACATGTCGCCACCAAGAGCTTGTTTGATGTTGGCTCTGAAGGATTTCCATCTTCATCGTGAATATTTTACATACCACTCGGATGTTACGGCAATACCACAAGGATAATGCGTGGGACTCTTAATATATACTTACTTTCCACATTGTGTGAAAAAGCAAGTCTTCAAGAATTTAGTGTCTAACGAGATATTGTGGATGATCTCTTGGCTCTAGACTCAATCGTGCATATTTGGTTCTCGTGCCGAGACTGGGAGAGGGTCTCTTCTTCAATATCAACAATCTAAGAGAAAGTCGATAGATAATGTCGGTTCCCGTGAGAATGAAACAAGCCCTTTAAGAGGAACTTGAGTGGTTTGGGAAGTTTAGTGCGATGCATCACTGGGTCCATGATGTCTTGTCTTCAATACGATGTTACCTTAGTAACCACCGGTAGCATATGAATTGAACCCGGTTTCGCTAAGGTTGAATTGATGAGGGCTTTCTTTTCACCCTTTTGACATTGGTTCTTTCATTTTCAACCCCTTCGGTGCTTACCGAGACTTCATTACTAGAACCTTGTTGGGTTTATTCGATACTAGCTCTGTCTCGATCGACTCTTCCCATATTCTCATTTTTCTCCTTTTTCAATATACCTAAGGACTACACTATCTAGTGAATTGTCACGGGTGAATCCTCCGGTTCTGGCGGATCGTGGAACAAATACCTAACCTAACCATCCTTATAACACCATGCATAAAGTAAATTTGGTGGGTCTTTTGGTATTGTTCATTCTTCGAAACCAATTGAAAAATCATTTGGAAAACAATCAAGGTACTTGTGATGCGGATCAAAGCATTTTGTACCTTAATAGTTTGATCATTTAGAAAACCTCCCCTCGACATGTGCATATGATTTAGAAATTGTTTAGCACAAGGAGGCAAGAGAACTTTGAAATATTTTCTTTGATCACAATTTTCATCGAAAAAGCCATTTGATTTTCATTGGTAAATTCTCCCTCGATATGTGCATAGGATATTTGAAACATTTTTATCACATAGGGGCAAGAGTTCTTTTGAAGCACATCCACGATTACAAAAACCATTAAGAAAACCATTTGATAACTCAATCAAGGTGCTTTATAAGTCTCTTTAAAAAGCTTTTGTACCTCGATGGTTATGCTCCCCCCTCGATATGTGCTTCGAGATTCGGCGTTTAGCACATATGAGAGAGCAATCTGCACTGGCGAATCAAAGCGATCGGCTTTTATCAAATTTCATTATTAAATCACAAATTCTCCCCGATCAAAAATATCAAATCCTTTGAGATTTTGGATCCCAAGTGATTTAATTAGGTTTAGAAAAACATGGGAGAAAATGTGGCCTTGTTTAAATACTCATCGGTTTTTGGATAAATCCTCCTCCTCAACATGTGCATTGTGTATTTGAAATCGTTTGGCACATGGAGGCGGAGCCTGAAGGACTAAAACCAATTCCATTAAAACAGATTTGAGATTTAAATCACGATCTCTCCGCGATCAAAATTTCAAACCATTTGAGATTTGTAATCCCAAAAGATTTAAATTATTTAGAAAATTTTGGGGAAAGACGTGGCAAGATTTAATTTCGAAGATGACGGATGAAACATTTAAACATTAAAGATTGTTGGTGTCGGTATGATTTGTTTTAAGAGATCTTTAGTAAAATAAAACAATTTCACAATCAAACAGAACGAAAAAATTTCATTTTGAAAGATCTTTGAGTATTAAAGAAAATCATACCATGACATAACATTAAATCTTTAGATCACCACTAATTGTTGTACAAGCGGACCTTTTATGAAGAAATATCGTTTTGAAATATTTTATTTAAAATCACTCTCCCCTCGATCCATGACCGTAGTCGATAATTGAGTGACACAGGTTTTGAAAAATGAAGTCGGTGATTTTCAAAATTAAGTCAATATTTTCAAAACAATATTTTCCATTTTCAAAATAATTTAATCAAATTATTCAAAATTGTTTAAAATGGTATCACGCACAAAGATCGTTAGGTGGTTTAGAAGCTTCCGTTGTTCTTTGAGGGCTTGGAAGAAAACCGTCTGCAGATGCGGTGAGACTTCTTCTTACGTTGCATTTTGAATGCCAAGCGAGGTCAAATTAAGCTCCGTTTCTTCAATCACTTAGAAGAAAACCATCTGCAGATGCGGTGAGACCTCTTATGTTGCATTTATGCCAACTTTCCATTGAAGTCAATTAGGCTCCGTTTCTTCATTTGTCAACCCAAGATATAGTTACCCTTTCCTTTCGGCATCAATCATCTTCAATTGTGGGATCCGGATCGGGAACATTCTTATATACCAATATACACGCATACGTTAGTGAACACACATCTGATATATGGTGGTGACATCACCAAACAAACAATCGACTAATAAAAGTCAATTCAACATACAAATCGGTTCATATAAAGCATGGGAATAATGTGTTTATCAAACTCAATCATCTAATCCTAACAATCATATCCTAGGCACCTAGTCCTTGACATAGGTTAACATCATTTTAATTAAGCATATTGGGATAATTAAGAAAGCCCGTTAGATGATGTAGATTTGAAAACATTATCCCCTCGATCAATGACTCATTTTGAAAAGATTAAAAGCTGAAGTCATTGATTGAGTTTTCAATTTTTTTTACTGAAAAACTACGGGCGATTGGTTTTGCAACTCATTAACCACCATTTTGTTAGAACACCAAATATTTTTACGAAGAATTTTAGAGCGGAAAAACATTTGTGTAGGAACGGCGGTCCTTGACATACTTTCCTTGTTTTGTTTTAGGATAAGTGTGCGAAATATGTGAAAACTTTTAAGCGTAGCACTTTCCTACCTTTTAAGGCGGTCCTCTCTGAAATAATAACAAACCATGATTTTAAGCGCGGGTTGCAAAAAATCGTAAGCCATTTTTAAGCGCTGGTTCTGATGCAGAAATAGCGTAAGCCATTATTTGAAGCCCGGTTCTGATCGAAATAAGCTGTAAGCCATTTTGAAGTCCAAGTTTCTGATCTGAAATAGCGTAAGCCATAGTTTTTTGACATGTTTAGAAAGAATATTTACACCTCTGCTCGAACTTCATTTAAAGTCCCGTGCCATTATTGAATGACATTTCTAAGACCGTAGATGTTATCGATACGGAAGACATGTCTTGATAAAACAATATTTTTGGTATTTTTAAGTTTTACGATTTTTATGGATTTTGTAGGTTTTGTATTTTCTATTTTGTTTTGATGGTTTTATATTTTTCTATTTTCTTTTGTTGGTTTTATATTTTTGTATTTTGTTTTTCGATAAATATATACAAGGATAGAATAGATGATATAGTTAAAGAGGATGATGATCTGAGTGCAGAGATAAGGATATCGAGCGAAGACGTCGTAGATGATAGAAGTCATCAACTCTTAAACATTCACCACCAAAGCTTCCGGGGCTCTTGAATCGAAGAAAAAATTGAACCATTTGAGAGTGAGACTTTGGCGACCCCAACCCGAAAATCCATAAGATGAGCGATTGAGCTCTATTTCAAGCTTGCCTTAGCCGGTGCATGAAGAAGCACACCACTATCATAAATCCATTGCTCCATTTAAGAGCGATAATCAAGGATCTCCATTCGGGGTTATATCATCAAGAAGAATAGCAATGTATCATCCACTCATAAATAATCTTCTCAAATTTCATAACCCTTTGAATTACGGCGCAATCCATTTCAAAAGGTGTCAAGAGAACACTTCCCCAAGTAGTTGAGTTGATGTAGTCGATCTCTTAGTATAATGCTCAAGAACTCTCCCGAATACACTTCATGAGGGAATGAAGAACACCTTCTCATGTTCACATTTTTCTTCCACGATGAGCGTGTATGAAGCTCAAGAACCAAGTACACCAATATCAAAGAACTCTCCGAATACACATCATGAGGGTAATGAAGAACACCTCCCTATGTTCACATCTTTATTCCACGATGAATGTGTATGAAGCCCAAGAATCCAAAGTACACACATTCCCAACGAGAGAATAACGGATAACACCTCCTCATGTTACACATTTATCTCCCACAGATATGTCGTACATGTGTACCTCTTTATCTTGAAACTTTCTAACATCTTTTCCCCACATAGTTGGAATAAGAACACTAAGCGCCTTGATGAGTAAAACCTTGAGTTTCTCTGCGGTCATGACATTTGTTTTCGGGAATATCTTCAATCACTTAGAAGAGTTAAGTTCATCAAGTTTACTCGCCATGAGTCAAACCTTGAGTTTCTCTGCGGTAATAACATTTGTCTTCCGGGATATCTTCAATCACTTAGAAGAATTAAGCTCATCAAGATTACTCGCGTTTAGATCGTGTCTCCTTTCCCTTCTGGTTTTGATGCTTCAAAATCGACAACTCTTTGAATGCCCAAATACTTGAAATTTGTTGAGAAGATCGCTTGAAGTCTTTGTGAGAATCAACTTCTTTGAAGACTCACTCGACTATTTTTATCAACCCTTATGTAGACAATTTGAAGTGACCATCGAAGAAGAAAAACCGATATACCCTACTTGGCCGAAGTCAACTTCCCCACATTTGTATCTTAAGCTTGCACTAATGATGGAAGAGCGGTGTAGAGAATTTATGCTTCAAGCAAATCTCTAAGTACTCACTACCCAAACAAAGTATGAGACATTAACACCTCTTGCATTTATCCACACCGTCATATCGTGTGACCTTTGAGTAAAACAAAGTAACTCCTAGTAGTGATAGTTAACGGTCTTCAACCATCCACCTCATTGCTTTGGTAACTAGATAAGCCAAGTCTTCAACTCAAATTCTTAAGCCCGAGCAAGTTATCAAATAAGAACACGCCTTTGTGAAAGTCAACTTCAATCTCAAATAAGTGATAAATGATTAATTCGAAGTAATCACCTTGTGTCAAATGTCCAACAATAGTCAATATCAACGTCTCGAGTAGTCCTTTGCTAAAGAATATGAGCACGTCTAATTGGGAATTGAATATGACTTATAACTTTCACCCAATTAGTGCTCTCCCTAAACCGACAATCTGTTTGATAAATGACCAGTTAAGAAGAAGTCTTTTGATAATCAAATGCAACTCGTCTTTAGTCTTCTAACATGTAGCGAAAATGTAGAATAGGCTCAGACTCGACCTTCTTCAAGATTGTCCGGTTGGGAATAGATAGTTAACATCTTCAACTCACCAAAACAAGAACATCACCAAAAGCATCCCAATCAACTTACATCTTGCAAATCCCTTAACTAAAATCCTCCCAATCAAACAAGAAGTAAAGATGTTCATCAAGGAAATCGACAATCGGGCCGTAACGAACACACAAAATGGTAACACCAAGCTACCAATCACATCAAACAAGAACGAGAATGTTGTTCGGAATCATCATGTTGATGTATCGTGAAGCATTAACCGAAGCACTTTGTCAATAACCTCATATCACAGTGAAGATGTCAACTAACGGCTCTTAGAAGAAAACTCCATGTGAAGATTACCCGATAAGAAGCTCGGTTCTTACATGAGTTTAGAGCCGTATGACCATTTAAATTCTCAAATAATAATCAACCATGCAAAAATTTCACACTTCTTCTCCCTCAAGAATTGCAAACGGAGTTGCCATTCTTGAATAAATAAGTGAAATCATCCGAATGTTCTATTCACACTTCTCCCACAAAATAAGCACATGATGTCGCCATCTTCATTATAATCGAGCAAGTGGAATGAGAAAACAATCAATGGTAGCCGGTTCACTGATGGTCAAGCGCATGGAAAAGTATGAAGCATGTTGATGAGAATGGTCATAATAAGAAGATTTCTTCTTTAGAATATAAAGCGATCAAGCGTACACTTTTCTTTTCTTTAGAGAACGAGGCCCTTGGAAGAATCGATGCGACATTTCTTTTCAGTACGCCATAATCTCTCTCTCTCTTTCGCTCTCTTGGCAAACTTGTAATCAACCCCATTATCATTCAAGAGGCTCTTTGTCGTGACGGTGATGGAGAAAACCCAATATGATGAATTTGACCTTGAAGTAAACTAACCTGAACTCGTGACTTAAACTTGCACATATGTAACAAAGAGCGGTGCCGATTTCCATTAGCATCTCTAAGTACTCTCTATGTACTCTATACTCTTCAACCAACCAACCATCAAGTATAAGACGTACATTACCTCTTGAAAATCCACAATTGAATGTGACACTGAGCACTACAACGTAACTCCTTAAAGTGATAGTTATCTTGTGGTGATAAGAGCCCAATTCCCCCAAGTGGTAAAAGAAAAGAAAAAGTCACCCAAAAATAACTAGATTTCCAAGTCTTCGTTTTTTATTAAGCTCGAACAAGGATCTCGAAGAATCTTCATCCAACCATCCCCGATACCTTCAGATACTAAGTGCACTCGCCCGTGATATTTCTCTTCAACCTCAAATAAATAATAGTGAATTAACCCCGTTGTCACATCTTCTGATTAAAAGCTCAAATCTAGCCTCCTTTGACGTTTTAAGTGAACTATGATAATGGTTTCATCCCGACCATGGTAAAAGCACATAACCCGTAAAACCATGTAGTAACTAAACCGCCATGACGAATATCCAAACACACATCCAATTCATGAAGTACACCCTTTATCCCTTCTTCAAGTAGAAACCGTAGTACCAAAGATCGATAAGATCCGTAAATACACTTTCCTTTCTCCAGATGGTTCCATCAATACGGATTTTACAATTCTATGGTTTAAACCGAGAAATAGTTTCTTCATGGATTTTACAAAACCAAGAATAAACCGCAAGATAGATCCGAAATGCTCATTACTTTAACCAGATGTTTCATTGTTACGGATTTTACAAGTCTATGATTTAAACCGAGAAATAATTTCTTTCGGGATTTTACAAAATCAAGACAAAACCGTAAACAATGTCGTACTTGAATGTGTTAAGACAACTTTGGTTTTGAATATCCTGCTTTAGGGAACATGCATCGTTCTTCAACCATTCTTCTCCACCATGAACAATTCAATACCCAAATGTAGACAGCCTTTCACAAACCATACTAAGTCAAGTAGTATATACTACTTCCCTCGGAGGTTCAATTGTAACACATTAAAGTACACGCTTTCTCCCCATACATTATGTAATATTATTTTATATAAAATTATATAAAATAATTATAATTATTTTATTATAATTATTTTATATTTATATAATTACTACATATATTATTATTTTGAAAATTATTTGATAAATAATTGTATGTGTAATATTTTATATAAAATATTTTGCTTTATGATGGTAATGAAATCCTTAAGCTGGCAAGTAACCCTAGTTGCATTGAGTGAATCGAGGAAGATAAGAAATCAAATGAAATCACTAGGAAAAGATGAATAAGAAACAAATGATCCCAAATGCAAAGAGAAAACATAATTATCACCTCATGATTACAAGAAGGAAAATTGGATTTCCTTGAACAAGTTTAGGCCTCGTACATTGTCGACTTTAACAAGTCTTCTCGGAAGAAGGATTTAGATAAGGTAAAGCGGAAAATATTGTTGAAACAAACCTCCCTTTGAAAATGCCTAGAGCGACTGTATCCTCCTAATACACCAATGCATCTTGTACCTAGAACAATTGCATACTAAAAGCAAGACATTAATTAGCCAATACGTTATATTTCAACTATTTGTTGATTTTGAGAAAACTTGCAAGAAAAGGATCACACCCACCGTATAATCAAGGAGAAAGGGTTTTGAACAAATGAAAGAATGTTATTTAATCGAGGTCATGCCCTTCTTTAAACTTCTAAAAGATCACTTTGGAGTCTTAAAAGGGATAGAAACCGATATTAAGGGAATGGAAAAGGAATTTGATGCAATGGTTGTTGAAGTTAGTGACTATGAGCGTGTAATCAAATATAATGAGATTGAGAAAGAACCACGCATACATTAAATGAGAATCTTATTATCGAATGTGTTGCTCAAGATGTGTTTTTCAACGCTTCAAATTGCTCTATTAATGCTTCCAAATTTCATGAATTATCTCAGGCCTCGAAAGTCTCCCATGATCGTGTCATCGAGCTTGAAAAACTAATTCTAAAATAAATGAGAAATTGAACTGATGATCACGACAATTCAAGTTAAACATTTTTCTAAACTAGAAGTCGAGCATTTTAATTTACAACTAAAATATCAACATCTTAAAGAAAATGTCAAAACTTCAAATGTCAAGACATCTTCGATGCTCCTAGAGTTTGATGCGCTTTTCAATTAACAAACGTGATGAATGTGATTCAAGCTCAAGGCAACACGATCGAAAGTTGAAAGCCCAAATCTCTCAATTAAAGGGTCAAACGAACAATATGACAGCTCCCAAATGCCTCCTCCTTTAGATTCTCGTAACTCAAACGCTTCATCTTCAAAACCTAGTAAATGCTTTACAAAAGGAAAACGAAAGTTTTCTAGAAGAAAATGAAAAGGTTAAACGTCATTTCAATGAGTTGTTTGAATCAATTAAAGTCACTCAGAACAAAAACAACGAACAAATAGCTTCATTGCAAAGTGAAATTGAGAATCAAGAGTCGTGTAAAAGGGAAAATGCCAATGATCAATGAGTAAAATGTTGTATCAAAGGTTCACTCGTAATAAATATGCTTTATCCGTGACATATGTCCCCTCATCTAAGGAACAACAAACTTGCTATTCAAACATACTTCTCATCCCTTAAGGATTGCCTAGAATGTCTCAGGTGAGATTGTTGAAGAGGATAAGTTGTAGAAACCTCATGATAATGCAATGGACATGCATGCTTATATTCCAAACGATCTCAAGAAATCTTAGAATGCTTGATCACAATATGCCCAAAGTCATTAGTGAGAGAGTTAATCCTTTGATTCTATGCTCGATGCCTAATGCTTATATGATAGGCACTGATTCCCAATGTTTGAATGTGAACCGTAGTGTGCCTTTAAGGGGTTCCGATTCTAGATTTGTCAATGCTAAGAAAGAGAACTCAAGTGCGCCTTCTAGGAGTACAAATCTCAAGACTCTAGTGTTAAGAATGTGAAACTTAGTGCACCGCATGTAGTTCAGATCCCAAAGACATCTAAACAGTGGTGCAAAGAGTAGTAAACAAACTAATGTTCCCATTCCCCACAGAGTAATCAAATGACATTAAAGGGAGCAGTCAAAGTCTCAAGACAATACAAGGAATGATAGGACCTCGCAAGCTAAGAATGCAATCGGAAAAGAGTAGAAGAACAATCTAGGAACTTTAAGTTTGAATCGAATAAAACGAATCGTGTTGATTCTAGTATTAGCCATAGGCGCATCGTAATTAATTCAATTCGATACTATTTGCAAACCTTGTACCGATGTCCGCTTGAATTCGCTTCTAATCATGAATGCGGTGTTAATGTTCGCCTAATGATGTTAATTGTCCAGCTAATATTGTTAATGCTAAAGTTCATGCTAAGAAGGCTAAAAGGCAAAACGAAGAAAGTTAGAAAACAAAGGAAACCCAGGTGAAGAACATTCAAGAAAATAGGCTTTTATTCGACACCGCTGGTCTTAAGACTAATCGATAATGCCCACTAGAAAATGGATGCCACCGGTAGAACTATTCCTTAAGAAGTGATCACACCGTGAATGTGGCTAATAATCGACACTAGTACCGCATCTATTCACAACGATTCCATTGCCTCACTTTCTCGATATGAATGCTTTATTTCGATGCGGGTGTTCCAAACATTGTTACTAACCAAATGGAACCCATTCGTACGGGATCCCAATTATCCAGCTTATCCATTCTTGTCTCGTGTTCAACCGCAGATCGCTCAAATCGCTCGGTACCGGACTCAGTCGCTCCAAGCATATGACCTGAGACCGTCATGCTCATGAACTTCGTGAGCAAATTCATCGGGATCTGTTAGATTTGGTAATGATCATTTCGGTAAGCTATATGGGTTATGGAGATTATGTTGTTGGTGATAGTGTCATCTCTAGAGTGTATTATGTGGAAGGTTTAGGTCATAACTGCTCTCTCACAGGAATTCTCGATTCTCGATCTGTAAGTAGCCTTCTTTAAAACATACCGCTTTGTTAGAGATCTTAATGGTAAGGAACTGTTAAAAGGAACTCGTGGCTCAAACCTTTACACCATCTCTATCGATGACATGATGAGGGCCTCCAATCGCTTGTTATCAAAGGCTCAAAACAAAGTCATGGTTATGGCATCGTCGTCTCAATCACTTGAACTTCTGCACCATCAACGATCTTCCGTAAAGGACTTAGTTGTAGGTTTACCTAGACTAAAGTATGAAAAGGATCATCTTTGTTCAAGATGTCAATCGGGAAAAAAGAAGTATGCCCATAAACCCAAACCTACTAACTCGTCACGTAAGTTCTTCATATGATTCATATGGATTTATGGACCAATGAGGGTGCGAATATCTTTGGGAAGAAATATGTGTTAGTTGTGGTTGATGATTACCTAGATTCACCCGGTCAAGTTCTTAAGGACAAAGGATGAAACTCCGATATCATCATCAAACTCATCAAACAAATTGCAGTTCGACTAAACAAAACCGCCGTAATTATCGTAATGATAATGGAACCCAGTTTGTCAACAAACAACTTAGTGAATTCTATGAAAGCGTTGGAATCACCATCAAAGAAGTGTTCCACGAACCCCTCAATGTAACGGTGTAGTTGAAAGACTAAATCGTACTTTTGTTGAAGCCGCTAGAACAATGCCGATCTACTCAAAGGTTCCAATGTTTCTCCGGGTCAAGCAATTGCCACCGCATGCTACACACAAAATCGCTCCCCGATTCACACTATTCATGGAAAACCCATATGAACTTGTCCACAATGTAAAACCTAATCTATCTTTCCTTCGTGTGTTTGGTGCATTGTGCTATCCAACTAATGAGGGTCAAGACTTGGGCAAACTGTGGCTAAAGTCGACATTGGAGTATTTGTAGGATATGCACCAAACAAAAAGTGGATACCGAATCTACAACAAAAGAACCCGAAATATCATGGAAACAATTCACGCTACGCTTGATGAGTCGACCGGTCAAATGGCTCCTCGGACACTCCACCAGACCCGCACTTCAAAACAGTCCCATTGGTTCATCCCTTGTTCCAAACTCCTCTCAAGAAACTCCATATGTACCTCCATCCAAGATGATGTAAAGAAATTGTTTGATCCTATGTTTCATGAATCAGATGATTCAATTACTAATGAGGTGTCGATCCCACACAGAGGATGCTCATATTCCAGTTGAATGAAGTAAATCCTCGCCTCAATATCTTTAAGTCAAGAAGCTCCCGTCACGATCCTTCGCCTCATCAACAAATCATCATTCTTCAAATGTACATCATGGAAATGTTTCGCATCAATGATGAAGTTAATCCTTTGCAACCCTCAAGATGCTCCATTTGAAAACATATTTGCTACTCCCGAATCATCATCGATGCATCTTCTTCGTGAGACATCGACTCACTACCTCGGCCTCAACAACCGCCACATGAACACCTCGTAAAATGGACTCACGATCATCCATTAGACAACATCATTGGTAATCCCTCTCGTCCCCAGATCAACCCGAAACAACTCGCAACCGATGCCTTATGGTGCTTCTTCAACTCCGCACTATCTAAGATCGAACCAAAAGATGTTAAATCGCCATGAATGAAGATAGTGGTTCAATGCCATGCAAGATGAAATTCATGAGTTTGATCGCCTCGATGTACGGGAGTTAGTACCGCCCGCATCGTGCTATGATTATAGCTCTAAATGGATCTTCAAAGTAAAGCTTGATGAGCATGGTGATGTGTCAAGAACAAGGCTCGATTAGTTGCTAAAGGATATCGCCAAGAGGAGTGGTATAGACTTTGAAGAATCTTTTGCTCCAGCCGAATCGAGGCAATCGTAATCTTTCGCTAATGTCGCTAGTAAGAACATGGTAGTTTATCGATGGATGTAAAGACGGCATTTCGAATCTGAGATCTTAAAGAAGTCGCTCACGCCGCCCAACTCAAGGATTTGTGAATCAAGAGCATCCTACTCACGCTTATCGCTTGAAGAAGGCTCTTACGGTTTAAAGCAAGCTCCAAGGGCATGGTATGATACACTGTCAAAGTTTCTTCTATCAACCTGATTCATCAAAGGAGCAGCTGATCCTACATTGTTCACCGTGAAGTCGTGCAAACATTTAATTCATGTTCAAATTTATGTTGATGATATTATTTTGCCTCGATGCACCCAATAGAATGTGATCGGTTTTCAAAAGAAATGAGTTCAAAGTTTCAAATGTCAATGATGGGACAAATGTCATTTTTCTTGGGATTACAAATTTCACAAAGTCCCGAGGCATTTTCATAAATCAATCTAAATATGCAATGTAGATTTTAAAGAAATTTGATTTGATTCATGACCGCTGACACCCCCATGATTGACCGAACCAAACTAGATGAGGACCTCTCGTGGATCATGATTGATCAAACGAAATATCGAGTATGATTGGATCCTCGATGTATCTCAACGCTAGTAGACCGCATATCTTGTTCGCCGCTTGCATGTGTGCTAGATACCGTGCTAAGCCTACTAAAAGCACCTTGAAGCAGCTTAAACGGGTCTTCGATTCCAGGAACCATCAATATGGGACTATGGCACCAAGGACACCAGTATGTCACTAACGGCCTATGCGTATGCCGATCATGCAGTTGTCAAGATACACGTCAAGCACGCCCTGAGGTGCTCATTGGGTGATAAGCTTCAGAGTCGGTCTTCAAAGAAGCAAATGAGTACTTCTATTTCCTCTACGTAGGTCGAATACATAGCCATGTCATCTTGTTGTGCTCAAATCTTATGGATGAGATCTCAATTATCCGACTATGGCTTTGAATTCAACAAAATCCCTCAGATCGTGATAATGAAAGTGCTATTGCTCTCATGCAACAACGCTCAACACTTAAGAGCAAAGCATATCGACATTCGACATCATTTCATCGTGAACAAGTGGAAAAGGTGTGGTGGAACTCTATTTTGCGAGGTCTCAATACCGCCAGCGAGACATCTTCACCAAAGCTCTTCCAAGAGAACGCTTGAGTTTATTCTTCCACGACTTGGTTTGAAAAGCCTTCAACCAGAATCCTCAAACGCCTTCGTGAGGAAGACGAGGAGTAAAGGTCTTTCTTCATCTATCTCTTGTATATATCTATTCGAAAACAAAATACAAAAATATAAAACTTTCAAAATCCATAAAATTTGAAAAATTCAAAAATCTTCAAAAATATTGTCATTTTGTCATGTCTCTCGATTCGATAATATCTACGGTTTTGATGTTGTCATTCAAAGAATGACACGGACTTTAGATGTTGCTCGAATATAAAAAAAAAAAAAAAAAAAAAAAAAAAAAAAAATAAAAAATATTTTTGGAGAAAGAGAAATGGTTTATTGTCATTTTCGTGCAATAACCCGTTTTTAAAGAAAGAACAGAGCCATGTTTTATCATGTTTTTCAAAATTCCATGCTCGATTCTATAAACATTTATCTATCGAAAACTAAATGCTTTGAAAAATAACTCGGCCTCTATTTTTGATAATCATCGTGACTTATATGTCAAAATATTTATCTCTCAATCAACAACCTATGTCATTGATTGTGGGGAGAATGATTTCAATTAAATTAAAAAGTTATTTGGCATTAAATTGTTTTCAAAAGATTTACATGCATGTTTTATCAATGGAGTTTAAAGTCTTAAATCCGATCCTTATCGCTCAAACGCTTTCACAATCAAGTCACAATTCTCCTTAAAAGCTTTCAAAATCAATTTAATTATACGAGATCACAAATCTCAAATGTTTTGATAATTGTGATCGGGGAGAATGTGTGATTTAAATTGGATTTAAACCGATAATTCTAGAATGGTCTCATAAGAATGTACATGCCGCCCTTCCCACATGTGACAAACGATTTCAAATTTTCAATGCACATGTTGAGGGGAGCATCTATCTTAAACCTTTGATTTGAAACGTGATCACCATCCCATATGCAGTTCCCTCTAGTATGTGCAAAACTCTTTTCAAACCTCGAGGCACATATCGAGGGGAGCGGTTATGGAAACCTCATCCTTCCCGAAATGCTATTTCTACTTGATTTGATGGGAAGTGATGTTGATATCTTTAGAAAATGGTAATCAAAGAAGTTAATTTTTTCTTGCCTCCGTAGCAAAACATTTTCAAATATTTGATGCACATGTTGAGGGGAGTTTTCGTTTAAAATATCAAAACAATTCAGTACAAAATGCTTTGATAATATATCACAAGTATCCGAATTGATTTTCAAATGGTTTTCGATCGATCCAATGGCGGATTAACAATACCAAATAGACCCACCAACTTTACTTTATGTACGGTGATATAAGGATGATAAGGTTAGGTATTTGTTCCATAATCCGCCGAATCGGAGGGATCTACCCAGGACAATCCACTAGTTAGTGTAGAAGTCCTTAGGTATGATGATAAAAGGAGAAAAATGAGATATGGGAAGAGAGCGGACTAAGACCGAGCTAGTACTCGAATAAACCCAACAAGGTTCTAGCTATGAAGTCTCAGAAGCACTAAAGGGGTTGAAGAATTAAAAGAATTGAATGAGAAAAGGGTGAAAACAAATAGCCTCCATTTATTCAACCTGGGCGTAAACCGGTTCAATTCATATGCTACCGATGGTAACATCAGATTGAAGACAAGACGCCATGGATCCAAAGGACGCATCGCACTTCAACTTTCCAAACCACCAAGTTCCTCTTAAAAGGACTTGTTTCATTCTCACGGGAACCGACACTATCTATCGACTTTCTCTTAGAGATGGTTGATATTGAAGAAGGAGACCTCTCCCTAGTCTCCCAGACAGATCCAAATATGCACAAATTGAGTCTAGAGCCACGAGATCATCAATAAATCTCATTAGGACACTTTCAATGAAGACTCTGTTTCACACAATGTGGAAAGAGAGATTATATCTCGAGTCCCACGATTATCCTTGTGGTATTGCTGTAACATCCGAGTGATGTGTTTACATATTCACAATGAAGATGGAAAGCCTCGAGCCAACATCAAACAAGCTCCTCGGTAGGTGGCATGTGAGATCTATTTTATAGATTAACCATGTGACAACCAAACGAAACAATGGGGCGATTCAATCTCTTGAATCAATCCTCGTTCGTGTTATGGATCGACGGATACCTTTGAAAACCGGTCATTGTGCTTAAAATTCTTCTTTAGCACATCGACCGTACTAATTTTTCAAACCAAAGGTGTTTTTATGATTGATAATTGATTTTCAATAAAACCTTCGTTGTATTGCAAAACAATTTCTATTGAGCAATACACGATTGTTTTTTCAAATCTCTTTTCATCAATCGCTGGACTTAAAATTACCGGTTCACTCACTCCGTGTTGTCTTCTTTGAGATGTTCGGTTTGAGAACAGCTAGAACAAACCGCGAAACCTCGCAAGGAGATTCTTAGAATCCCACCGATCACGAGCAAGATTTGTACTCGATCAACGGGAACCGCGGGTCGTGGTACTAATTCAACGAAGTGATCAAAGACACTTTCGCGATTTATTGCTAATCTGTTGTATGCGTGTACACCCGACATTTGCAAATGATCGTAATGAAGTAGCCAATCCATAGCCGCATGCTCACACTACACATTCATCTCAAAAGAAATCATGATAAGTGCATCAATGACTCGATATTTTCACTCCATGCTTCGCTACACGCCAATATCATGATTCAACAAATGCTTCCGCCACTCGATGAGAAGATATCATGATCCGTAATGTGAACATGTCGGTCCTAAAGTCACTACATCACATAATACCAACACCACAAAGGATGTGTCGAGATTGTTGATAGTCGATGATCTCAAAAGATGGCTCAAAATTATTATCACGCTGGATCAAGAAAAGACCTCCACTGAAGTAACCAAACATGCATTGTGAAGAATTAATGACTACGAGCTTAGGAGCAAAGGACTACATCAAGAATGCAAGATCAATTGTTAATGTATTATCCGTTGTATTCAATGTATGTTTGGTACATGATTGAGGTGACCTCCTTGGGGAGATTGTTAGGAATTAGAAATTCCTGTGATTAAAGAGTCGGTCACCTCAAGTATATGTAATCATTAGAAAGCTCAGAGTCATAGTAATTATTAAGTTAGGTAGTATTTAGTTAAGTAACACCGTGGAGGACTGACGGGTCTTTACCCATCTGTATGCCCGATCCATGTACCTGCTGTGTGGTGTTTTATGTAAGATTATAAATACTCTACCTCCCAAGGTAGAGTCGAGCTCATAATAATATCTTTCACTTTCTCTCACTAAGTTCCCTAAACCTCTAACTTTCTCTCTAGAATTCCATCTATATGCTACTTTGTGTTATGGTTTGATGTATGTGAAAAGTTATATCTTACAATTGGTATCAAGAGCCATGGTTGGATCATATCTTGCACATCTTTGATTTCTAGTGGTTTTTAGGTGGTTTTGAGTTTGAAAAGTTTAGTGGTTTTTGCATCATTTGGTTGATTTCTTGTGTTAAAGTTTGAATTTTGTTAGTACTTTTATGTTTAGAATCATCACAAGTGTTTAGGTTTTCATTTGGTAAGCTTGAATCATCTTGGTTGGGTTGTTTTTGGATTGAAAAGTGATGTTTATAAGGTTTTTCTTGCTAGCGACTTAGCTCACGGTTTACTTTTTCTTCCTAGCGACTTGCTTCACAAAATTGTAGCGAAGTTACGCTTTAAACCCAGCGAGTTAGATCTAGCGAGTTAAAGTACAAGTAGTGGACCTCCACCACGAGTAGCGACTCGGTGGTAGCGACTTGGTCCAGAGCGAGTTGCTCTTTAGCGACCAGTATCTCTAGCGACTTGTAGCGTAACTGTCGCCAAAATTGCTAGCGACTGGTCTCAGAGCAGTTACTACTTAGCGACTTGCTTCTTGTCTAGCGACTGGGACTCTAGGGACTTAGGGGTAGCTAATTAAGGGTTAGCGATTTAGTGGTTTATCTTCTAGCGACTGAGTGATTGTTTACGGCTTTCTTGATTTAGTAAAACCCGTGAAAGAATCTATTTCCCGCTTAATCATAGAGTTATAAAATCCCGATAACTGCTAACATGTCTACCAACGCCCTACCGCCATCTCCACCGCTGTCGAGGATGTACAAGCAATTGGCTCGGATACTGGCCCACCCATGCTTGACAGAATCGACTACGATTCTTGGGCTCAACGAATCGATTGTATTGCCTTGAAAGGAAAATGGTGTCAACATTCTCAAATCCATTGATGAAGGACCATATCGAGTTGAGACAACTAGAGACATACTTGATACTAATGAAGATGGTACTCTGTTTACTTTAATGGATGCACTCTAAGATGTATGATGAGCTTGATGATAAGGATAAAAGAGATTTGATGCGATATCGTGGCTTCAAACATTGTTCTTCAAGGTCTTCCTAAATACATCTACAAGTCGATCAATCATAACATCAAGCAAAGGCGCTTTGGGATAATGTTAAGATGCTTCTCTCGTGGTCGAATTAACTATGGAAGACAAGAGAATCCCAACCTATGACTTAATTTGAGCACTTCAAGATGAAACCGATGAGAGTGTCTATGAGTACTATGTGAGATTTCATAAGTTAGTGAATGATACGAGGAACATCGAATGACTATGCCTAACATTCAATTGAACTCAAAATTTGTGAACAACATGAACTCGAATGGCACAAGTTTGTCACCTCTGAAGCTCACTAAAGGATTGAAGGATACAAACTATGAGCAACTCTATGCCTTTCTCCTTCGTAATGAGACATGCCATGTTTGAAAAGAGGATTCTTGATCGCCAAAGGTCGTGAGAAACAAGGTCTACAAATGATTCAACCGCTTCTTCACAAATGATGGGACTTCCACCAATGCTTCTCAAGTTGCACCCACGAATGATGATAATCACAAACCCATTTCGATCCAAGGTTCAAGCAACTCGATGCAATGCTATCATGGAACATTTCATCACCAACTAACACTCATGGTTAAAGAGAACAGACACTTTCACCTCACACCAACAAACCCACACCGCAATGAGATCCGAACCGCCCAATCTTCACAACCATGCTTTGATAAGAGATGGGAAAATTATGGGCAACCAATTCAGAAAGATGATGATCGGAGATGAGTGGAGTCGGGAGGTTATGTTGGCAACCGTAATCGAGGAAGAAATGGAAACCAAGGTCAAGCTAAGTCAATCAAATGTTACAACCTGTGGTGGTGAAGGACACATTGCAAGGAGTCAGACATCTCCAAAGCGCCCACGTAATGCCGATTACTTCAGAGATAAGATGTCCGGCACAAGCTCGTGACAATGGTGCCGCTTGATGAAGAGGAATTGTTGCTTGCCGAGGGCAATGCCAAGACCTATGATGCGTATGTGGATGAGCAATTTATTCGTGAGATAGGTCACAATCATCGAATGCCTTTCAAGTCGCCGATCGTGATGCATACGACTGATGTAGATGATGGACCCATCGCACACACAATCTTTATGGCTAGCATCCCTCCAATGGTTTCTCCCAAGGTCTCTTCTTCACCACAAGTCGGCACATCCAAGGACAAACTCATCTCGAGGTATTAAAACTATACGATGATGTCGATGTGCAATGATGCATGACAAAGTACTATCAATCAAACTTTTGAATCAAATGTTGAAAATATGGGTAATAACAATATTGTCCCATACGATCAATACGTGAAACAAAGTGAAAGTGAAGTTGTACCAAGTGATGCATCTTCGCAGTCAACAATGACTATGTCTTTGATGAATACACCGCATGTGCTCCCGATGATTCCATAATTTCGAACTAAATGCATATAAGAACGTGTTGCTATTTATGAACAACGCAAAATTTGAGTCGACCACTCATGAAAGGTGAAATGGATGTCCAAGTGAGTACAAGAATTAGAAAAAGTAAGTTTAGAAGAAGTATTGAAACGAGAATTAAATTCTTGCAAGAAAAACTTTCTAAAAAAGCCTAAACAAAACAAGAACTTCAAGAAAATGTGAAAATGCTTAAGCAAGAATTTAATGCAAAGGAATCAAACTCTTGAG
The DNA here is from genome assembly GCA_022545495.1 of Chrysanthemum lavandulifolium. NCBI lineage: Eukaryota > Viridiplantae > Streptophyta > Magnoliopsida > Asterales > Asteraceae > Chrysanthemum > Chrysanthemum lavandulifolium. The sequence continues at coordinate 89,240,238 of CM040244.1, forward strand.
AGATTTTTCTAATCTGAAAACTTTGAAAAACAAACTTGAAAACAAGTTGTACATACAAGGAAACACCATTCGATCGCTCACATGGTCACTAAACATCGAGTCTTAAGCGATAAGCATAGCATTCCCTTGTTGAGGAACCAAATCCAGAGGTAATTAAAAGGCTAGAAATGCTCATAAGGTGCTTCTTCTCATTAATCTAATATTCACTTTGTGTAAACCTCTAGCAAGAACACCCTCTCTCTCTACTTTCTCTCTCTAAAATGGTAAACATGTATTTTGATCATCCAAGACCACCCGAATCATCAACACAATAAAAATAATGATCCTACAATCGTATCGTGAGCTGTGTTTATATTATAATTTTATATAAAATTTTATTATTTTATTTTATATAATTTTATAAAATAATTATTTTATATAATTTTATATTAGTATTTTATTTTGTATTACATAATTGTAATATTTTTATAATTATATAAAATATTATAATATTTTATATAATTGTAATATTTTATATAATTATATAATTATATAAAATATTATAATATTTATTTTATAATATTTTATATAATTTTATATTATTTATATTATAATATAAATAATATTTTATATTATTATTTTTATTTATCAATTAATAATTATATTATTATTTTATTTTATATATTTTATAAAATCAGACACTTTATGATGCCCGAAAGTTCGAAACCATCATAAAGTGTACGACTATTTGCACGACAAGTTTTGTCATAAGCAAACATCTTAAAAAATCATGACCGACACCGACGATTCTTAGAAAGATTTTGCTTAGACTTTGAAGTATCATTGACATTTTGAGGAGTCGAATATCTCATGGAATTCCGTAAATGAACCTCCATTGATTCATCGGCTAATAGTAATGACCACCGATGGAGATAATGTTACTCAATTTTGCATCAATAATACCGCATAATAACCCCGTAGTCATTTTCATCAACTTTAGCTCAAGCCGTGAATGTGTATCCTCCGTGAAAATTTACCATACCAAAATTACCACTCATTTATAAAAGTAGTATCAAAAGTTGTATCCAATATTTTGTATAAAACATAATCGGATAACAAATATTTTGATAATATAATTCTCTACCACCATTCAATCCATAATTTCGTCCATGGGTAAAGTTTAAACACTGCTCACATCACCCATAAGATAGTAGACGTTGTAAAGCCCATTCCAATCCAACAACTCCTTATAATCCGTTACATATATCACAAAACCTACACACATTTTACCTAGACTAACCCTAAACTCACAATACTATCCGCCCCTCCTCATGTACGCCTACCACCAAACTTCTCACAACCTCGATTTATCCAAATCGATCGATATCACATCATTCACGACTTCCTTCATCAAGATACTAGTCAACAAAACCAATCAAGACCCGATCATATTCAAATTGTTCGCAGCTTCAAGATCCTTTAAAAAGTGGTCTCGGTAGGTTATATCATTTTTGTAATTTGATGTTGGTCATGAACTAATCAAAGTAAGTATGAAACTATTATAGTTTTGTACTTTCTTGATATGATTTCGATATTGAATGAAGCTAAGACTTCTAAATTAATCGATGAGGAATAAGGTTCAATCAAACAAATCTTTGAAAGATTGAAAGATTGAACCGAGTCCGAGATTAAATTCCATTTTTTTTTGAGTTAGATGATTGGTGTTACATAGATGTGTGTTTGAGGAGAGATATGAGGGTCTTATGGGTGTTATTAGATTGTAGGTTTTGAGTTTGTAGAATTTTGGGTTGAATCGAACTCGATGAATCGCCACTTTTCAATTCGATTATTGTAGAACATGGACCAATGAAGGATTTAAACCGAGGTCGAGTTTGTTTGGTATTTGGTATTTGTGGTCTTGGTCAATTCTTCTTCTACCTTTCCGTCACTAAAACATTTTTTACACAAGTCGCCACAGCCAAGTCGCTAGGCTAACTCGCCACGGCCAAGTCGCTAGGCTAACTCGCCACGGCCAAGTCGCTAGGCTAACTCGCCACGACCAAGTCGCTAGGCTAACTCGCCACGACCAAGTCTCTAGGCTAACTCGCCACGACCAAGTCGCTAGGTTAGTCGTAGCGACTTGTAAAGACAAGTCGCTATAAGAGGTGCAATGCATCCGGGTCGGCTTTGTGTCAAATCGCCAAAGAAGATTTTTATGTTTTCCGATGAGTTTTCCCGCTACTTTTCCGCTCATCTTCATGATATACCCGAAATAGTGACATAACAATCTTACTTTTGCCTTGTTTAGACCCTGTTTGACCATGTAAAGATGACCACTGACTTCACAAAAACTGTTGATATTAACGTGACACTTTGGACAAAAGCTTGACACATAAAACCGATATAACAAAGATGTTAGCAACCAATAGACCACATGAATATTTTGAGCAAAGAGGATACAAAACTTGTAAAAGTCGCTTACCAAACATAATAAACTCAAAACGATTTTCCACCCAATAAACCCACAAACAGCTTTTTCCAAGATACAAAATCCACAACAAATCAACACAACACCACAACCTTGGCTCGTACCAATTGTAGGATCGTGATATTTATTGTGTTGATGATTCGGGTGGTCTTGGATGATCAAAATACATGTTTAACATTTTAGAGAGAGAAAGTAGAGAGAGGTGTTCTTGCTAGAGAGTTACTTCACAAAATGTAGAATATTAGATTGAAGCACCACCCCTTCCATGGATGGAAGGGGTATTTATAGTTACTGACAACACGACCTCCCTATCTACCGTGGATCGTGGATACAGTGGTAAAGACCCGTCCTTCCTCCACGGTGTTGCACTAAACTATTTTACGCTACAAACCAACTAGTAAACTACTAAATAACGAATAAAGATATGTCTACGAGCTAACTTATGCTAGATAATATTAGGGTGACCGACTCTTCACTATGGAATTTTCTAATTCCTAACAATCTCCCTAAGGAGGTCACCCCATATTTTACATTTTGAATCCTAGCATTCTATTCTTGACTTTGTTCTTGAGCTCGTAGACTTCAATTCAACAATCTTTGTGCTTTAGTAATGATTCTTCAAAGTCCGACCGACTTGTACTTTTAGTGGAGGCCTTTAATCGATCCACATCTTTGATGATCTTCGAGCTTTTGAGATCATCACCACAATAAATCTCTCGGATCATCCATAGTAGTGTTGCCTTCATGTGAAGTTGTGACATTTGGACCGACATGCTCACATTTTTGAATCATGACATCTTTCCATCGAGTAGCGGAAGCCTTCATCGTTCATGATATTTTTGCAACAGAAAGGTAAGCATAGTATAAATATATCGTAACCATGTAATGTAGATATGCACCACCATGATTTCTTCAAATTAAGTGTGGATCTTTGTGAGCATGCGGCTTTGATTGACTTCTCAATTTCGATCACCGCAACCGTCCAAATGTACCGCAAACAAGCTAGTATTATAAAACACGAAAGTGTCTTTGATCACTTTCGTTGAATTGAGGTACACGGCCCACTTCCTCGCTGATCAAGACAAGTACCGCCTGCGATCGTGCAGGATTCCTAAGAATCTCCTTGACAAGGTTTCGCAGATTGTTCTAGCCGTTCTCAAACCGAACGCCTCAAAGAAGACAACACGCGGTGAGTGAACCAAATAATTGAGATTCATCGATTGATGAAAATTGATTTGAAAACAATCGCGTATTGCTTTGAATAAAGAGTTTTGCAATACACGAAGGTTTATGAGAAAGATCAATTTTCAAACAAAATACTTTTGTATTAGAGAATGAGTACACATTCGACGTAAGCTAAAAGAAGAGATTCACACATCGATCGGTTTTCTAAAAGTATTTTCAATCGTAGATACTTTTGAATTTTGAAAACATAAGTACACATTCGACGTGCTAGAGAAAAGAAGATTTGCACATCGAACGGTTTTTCCAAAAGTATTCGTCAATTCCATTCCTCGACCAAGGTTGATTCAAGAATGAATCTCACCATCGCTTCTATCCAGCTTGTCACAAGCTTGATCTTTTGCAAGATTTCACATGTCACCCACCAAGAGCTTGTTTGATGTTGGCTCTGAAGGATTTCCATCTTCATCGTGAATACTTTTACATACCACTCGGATGTTCCGCAATACCACACGGATAATGCGTAGGACTCTTAATATATACTTACTTTCCACATTGTGTGAAACAAAGAAGTCTTCAAGAATTTAGTGTCCTAACGAGATATTGTGGATGATCTCTTGGCTCTAGACTCAATAGTGCACATTTGGTTCCTTTGTTTCGGAGACTGGGAGAGGTCTCTTCTTCAATATCAACAATCTCTAAGAGAAAGTCGATAGATTATGTAGGTTCCCGTGAGAATGAAACAAGCCCTTTAAGAGGAACTTGAGTGGTTTGGGAAGTTTTAGTGCAAAGGCATCACCGGGTCCATGATGTCTTGTCTTCAATACCGTGTTACCTTAGTAACCACCAAGAGCATATGAATTGAACCCTGTTTACGCTCTAAGGTTGAATTGATGGAGGGCTATTTCTTTTCACCCCTTTTCACATTCAGTTCTTTTCATTCTTCAACCCCTTCAAGGCTTACCGAGACTTCATTACTAGAACCTTGTTGGGTTTATTCCAAGACTAGCTCTGTCTCATCCGCACTCTTCAGCATTTCTCATTTTTCTCCTTTTTCAATCATACCTAAAGACTCTACACTATCTAGTGGATTGTCCTCGGTAGATCCCTCCGGTGCTCGGCGGATCGGGAACAAATACCTAACCTAACCATCCTTATAACACCATGCATAAAGTAAATTGGTCGGTCTTTTGGGATGATTCATTCTTCCTTAAAACCAATTGAAAATCATTTGGAAAAACAATCAAGGTACTTGTGATACGAGATCAAAGCATTTTGTACCTTAATAGTTTTGATCATTTAGAAAATGCTCCCCTCAACATGTGCATATGATTTTGAAATTGTTTAGCACATGGAGGCAAGAGTTCTTTGAAATAATTTCTTTGAAATAATTTCTTGATCACATTCCATGGAAAAAGCCATTTGATTTTCATGGTAAAATTCTCCCCTCAATATGTGCATAGGATAAGTGAAATCATTTTATCACATAGAGGCAAGAGTTCTTTGAAGCACATCCACAATCACAAAATCCATTAAGAAAACCATTTGAAAACACAATCAAGGTACTTTATAATCTCTTATTAAAAAAACTTTTGTACTGATGGTTTTGCTCCCCTCAATATGTGCTTCGAGATTCGAAAGCGTTTAGCACATACGAGAGCAGCACCGCATAATTGAATCCAAACGATCACCTTTATCAAATTTCATTATTAAATCACAAATTCTCCCCGAACAAAATATCAAACCCTTTGAGATTTTGGATCCCAAGTGATTTAATACGGTTTATAAAACATGGGAGAATATGTGGCTGGTTTAAATACTCATCATGTTTTTGATAAATCCTCCTCCTCAACATGTGCATTGTGTATGAAATCGTTTGGCACATGGAGGCAGTGAGTGCCTCTAAAGGACTAAAACCCGATTCCATTAAACAGATTTGAGATTTAAAACACGATCTCACCCCGATCGTAAATATCAAACCATTTGAGATTTGTGATCCCAACCGATTTAAATCATTTAGAAAATTTGGGAAAGACGTGGCAAGATTTAATTTTGAAAATGACGAGATAAGGACCATTTTAAGACATTAAAGATTGTTAGTGTCGTATGATAGTTTTTAAGAGATCTTTAAGTAAAATAAAACAATTTCACAATCAAACAAGAACAGTAAAAATTTCATTTTGATGATCTTCGAGTTTTAAAGAAAACCATACCATGACATAACATTAAATCTTTAGATCACCACATTTTAGCGCATAAACGGACTTTATGAAGCAATATTGTTTGAAAATAATTTATTCAAAATCACTCTCCCCTCAATCCATGACGTAAGTCAATAATTGAGTGACTTAGGTTTTGATAACATGAAGTCCGGTGATTATCAAAATTTAGTCCAATTTATTTTCAAAACACATATTTTTCAATTTTTCAAAACAATTTAATCAAATTATTCAAAATTGTTCAAAATGGTATCCTGCACAAAGATACGTTAGTGGTTGAGAAGCTTCCGCTGTTGTTCTTTGTAGGGTTTGGAAGAAAACCATCCGCAGATGCGCTGAGACTTCTTCTTCACGCTGCATTTTGAATGCCAACCGAGGTCAAATTAAGCTTCGTTTCTTCAATCACTTAGAAGAAAACCGTCACGATGTAGTGAGACCTCTTACGCTGCATTTATGCCAACTCTCCATAGAAGTCCAATTAAGCTCCGTTTTTCATTTGTCAACCCAAGATATAGTTACCCTTTCCTTCGGCATCCAATCATCTTCAATGTGGGATCCGGATCGAACATTCTTTATACCAATATACCGCATACGTTAGTGAACACACATACGATATATGGTGGTCGACATCACCCAAACAAAGAATCGACTAATAAAAGTCAATTCAACATGTCAATCGGATCATATAAAGCAAGGAATTATGAGTTCATCAAACTTTAATCAACTAAACCAAACAATCATATCCTAGAAACCTAGTCCTTCAACATAGGTTAATATCATTTTTCGGTTTAAGCATTTAGGATAACTAAGAAAGCCCGTTAGATGATATAGATTTGAAAATATTCTCCCCTCAATCAATGACTTATTTTCCAAAAGATTAAAAGCTACCGAAGTCATTGATTGAGTTTTCAATTTCACAAAACTCGAATCGATTGTTTTTAAAGCAACTCATTTACCACCATTTTAGAAAAACAACAAATATTTTTCTCAAGAATTTTAGACGAAAACATTTGTGTAGGAACAAAGATCCTTGACATACTTTCCTCAAATTGTTTTAGGATAAGTGCACGAAATATTTGAAAATTGTTTAGCGTAGCACTTTCCTTTCTTTAAAGAGCGGGTTGCTATCGTAAATAATAGCAAGCCATTGTTTGCACGGGTTACGATCAAGTAACTGCAAGCCATTTTTGAAGCGCGGAGTTCTGATCTCAAATAATTGTAAGCCATTTTTGAGACATGTTTAGAAAGAATATTTACACCTCCTGCTCGAACTTCATCTATGGTCCGTGCCATTATTGAATGACATTTCAAGACCGCAGATGTTATCGATACTGTGAGACATGTCTTGAAAAACAATATTTTTGGTATTTTCTAATTTTATAATTTTTATGGGTTTTTGTTGGTTTTATATTTTTCTATTTTCTTTTGAGGTTTTCTATTTTTGTATTTGGTTTTGTCGGTTTTATATTTTTGTATTTTGCTTTTTCAAAAATATATACAAAGATAGAGAAGATGATATAGTTAAAGAAGATGATGATACGAGTCTGAGATAAGGATATCGAATGACCCGTTGTAGAAGATAGAAGTCATCATCCCTAAAACTTTCACCACCAAAGCTTTCGAGGCTCTTGCATTGAAGAAAGAAATTGAACCATCCGAAGTGAGACTGCAGGCTTTCCCCAAACCGAAAATCCTTTGGATGAGCGATTCAAGCTCTATTTCAAGCTTTCCTTAGCCAGTGCACAGAGAAGCACACCATTATCATAAATCCCGCCGCTCCTATTAAGACCGATAATCGAGATTCTCCATTGGGTTATATCATCCAAGAGAACATCAAGAACGCTTCATCCCACACATAAATGACACTTCTCAAATTTTCAACCGACGTCAAGCGATCCATTCCAAAAGGTGTCAAGAGAACAATTCCCCACGTAGTTGAATTGATGCGCCGCCTTTGTATAATGCTCAAGAACTCTCCAAATACACATCATGAGGGTAATGAAGAACAACTCCCCAATGTTCACATCTTTCATCCACGATGAATGCGTATGAAGCTCAAGAACCCAGTACACCAATATCCAAGAACTCTCCCGAATACACATCATGCCCGAAAGGAAAACACCTCCCAATGTTTGTGGTAAACAATGGCTTTCTTCCCCGATGATCGTGTATGAAGCTCAAGGACCAAGTACACACATTCCCCAAAGAGAGAACAACCGATAACATTGAAGAAGCATGCCGAATCATCGATTATCTCTCGGTGACAATCTCTGCGGATGTCAACACCGAATAAGTGATTATATCTCGAATCACACATTAAGCCCTCAATTGAAACAGCTGAGCGCCCCCAATGTACACAATTCTTTCTCCTCTGATGATTGTGATAACATCGAGATCATCACGCACTTATGTACTTCTTTTATCTTCATAAACTAACTCTTCCATTGCTTCCCCCACATAGTTGGAATAAGAATACTAAATGCCTTGATGAGTAAAACCTTGAGTTTCTCTCTGCGGTCATGACATTTGTTTTCCGGATATCTTCAATCACTTAGAAGAATTAAGTTCATCAAGTTTACTCGCCATGAGTCAAACCTTGAATTTCTCTGCTGTAATAACATTTGTCTTCCCGGATATCTTCAATTACTTAAAAGTATTAAGTTCATCAAGTTTACTCGCTTAGATGCTTGTCTCCTTCCCCCATCGGTTTTGACACTTGTAGTCACGACTCATTATAAGCCCGTATACTAGAAATTTGAGAAGAACTCTTGAACTCTTGTGAGAATCAACTTTGTGAAGACTCTCTCGACTATTTATATCAACCCTTCTCGAGACAATTTGAAGTGACCATCAAGAAGAAAACCCGCTATACCATACTTGAAACCCAAGTCAACTTCCCACATTTGTATCTTAAGCTTGCACCTAATGATGGAAGAACGTGTTTAGAATTTATGCTTCAAGCAAATCTCTAAGTACTCACTACTCAAGCAAAGTACGAGACATTAACACCTCTTGTGATTATCCACACCGTCATATGCGTGTGACATCGAGTAAAACAAAGTAACTCCTAATAGTGATAGTTAACTGTGTCTTCAACCATCCACCTCGATCACCGGTAACTAGATAAACCAAGTCTTCAACTCAAATTCTTAAGCCCGAGCAAGTTATCAAATAAGAACACGCCTTTGTGAAAGTCAACTTCAATCTCAAATAAGTGATAAATGATTAACTCAAGTATTCAACTTGTGTCAAATGTCCAATACGTGAAATAGTCAATAACAACGTCTCGAGGAGTCATCAAGCTAAAGAATAAGAGCAAGTCTAATCGAGATCAATTTGACTTATAACACTCTCCCATTAGTGCTCTCCCCTAAACCAAAACTGCTTTGATAGATGCCCGATTAAGAAGAAGTCTTTAGATCGTTAATCGCACCTCGCCTTTAGTCTTTTAACATGTAGCGAGAAAATGTAGAAATCAGACTCGACCTTCTTCGAGATTGTCCGGTTGAGGAATGGATAGTTAACATCTTCAACTCACCAACACACAAGAACATCACCAAAAGCATCCCAATTAATTTACATCTTGCAAATCCTTAATTAAGATCCCTCCCAATCAAACAAGAATGTAAAGATGTTCATCAAGGAAATCAAGAATCACCAGCAATGAACACACGAAATGGTAACACCAAGCAAACAATCACATCAAACAAGAATGTAATGTTGTTTGAATCATCATGTTGATGTGCACGTGAAGCATTAACCGGAAGCACTTTGTCAATAAACTCATATCGCCTTGTGAAGATGTCAACCAACGCCTAGAAGAGAAAACTCCATGTGAAGATGACCCGATAAGAAGAAGCTCGGTTCTTACATGAGTTTAGAGCCGATGACCATTTATATTCTCAAAATCAATCAACAATGCAAAAATTCACACTTCTTCTCCCCTCAAGAATTGCATACGGAGTTGCCATTCTTGATTAAATAAGTGAAAATCATCCGAATGTTCTATTCACACTTCTCCCGCAAAATCAAAGACATGATGTCACCATCTTCATTATGATCGAGCAAGTGGAATGAGAAAACAATCTGGTAGCCGGTTCACTGAAGACCAAGCGCATGGAAAAGTATGAAGCATGTTGATGAGAATGGTCATAATAAGAAGATAATGTGCATCAAGCGTACATTTCTTTTCTTTCGAGGAACGAGGCATGAACTGTTGTGTTCATACGTCATAAGAAGATTTCTTCTTTCAAAGATAAAGCGCATCGAGGCGCATACTTTTCTTTTCTTTAGAGCACGAGGCCCGAATCGATGTGAGCATGTATCGTCATAATCTCTCTTTTCAATCTCTTTGGCAAAACATGTAATCAACCTCATTATCATTCAAGAGGCTCTTTGTAGTGGCGGTGATGGAGAAAACCAATATGATGAATTTGACCTCAAGTAAAATACCCCGAACTCGTGACTTAAACTTGCACATATGTAACAAAGGGCGGTGCTGAGACTTCATGCCCATTTGAATCTCTAAGTACTCTATACTCTTCAACCAACCAACCATCGAGTATAAGACGATATCACCTCTTGAAACCCACAATTGAATGTGACATCGAGCACTACAACGTAACTCCTTTAAGTGATAGTTATTTTGAGGTGATAAGAGCCCAGTTCCCCAAGTGGTAAAAGAAAGGTAAAGACACCCAACAATAACTAGATTTCCAAGTCTTCGCTTTTGATAATAAGCTCGAACAAGGATCTCAAGAATCTTCATCCATCCATCCCCGATATCTTGAGATACTAAGTACACTTGCCGTGATAATTCACTTCAACCTCAAATAAACAATATTGAATTAACTCCGTTGTCACATCTTCTAGTTAAGTGCTCAATTCTAGCCTCCTTTGACGCTTTTAAGTGAACTCGATAATGGTTTCATCCCACCATGGTTAGTAGCACACAACCCGTAAAACCATGTAATAACCAAACCGCCATGACGAATATCCAAACACACATCCAATTTATGAAGTACACCCTTTTATCCCTTCTTGAGCGTAAACCGTAACACCAACATCGAAGACCTCGAAATACGCTTTCCTTTCTCCAAGATGGTTCCATCATCACGGGATTTTACAATTCTATAGTTTAAACCGAAAAATAGTTTCTTTCAAGGGATTTTACAAAACCAAGAATAAACCGTATGATAGTTCCGTAAATGCACTTTACAATTACGGGATGTTTCCATTGTCACGGATTTTCTGTGTCTATGATTTAAACCGAGAAATAGGTTCTTCAAGGATTTTACAAAATCAAGACAAAACCGTAAACAATATTAGCTTGAATGTGTAATGACAACTTTGGTCTAAGTGAATATCTGTTTTAGGGGGAAATGCAACGGTTCATCAACGATTCATTAACCAACATCAATAATTCTTAACTCAAATATTAAGCTTAAACCGTGAATTTGTATCCTTCCGAGAAAGTTTACCACACCAAAATACCACTCATTGAATAAAAAATTGTATCCAAAATTTTTAGAAAGAAAAAGTTGGATAACAATTTTCCTTCATTATAACCATTTCGTCCATATCAACAAATCACAGTCCAATATTCAGCCCATCCCTTATACAATTCCAAAAGCCCACTTCCAAATGAGAGTGAGGCCCGATCCAATCAACCCAAATAACCTGATCCAAAGAGTAGATTATATTCCCGGTTATAAGATATATATGCCCTAATTCCACACATTTGGCATAACCCTAAAACACACAACATCAAATATGCGCCTCTTTTTATCAGCACTCTCCTCTCAAACCCTAAAGACACTCTAGAAAGCAGGCGCCTCTTTCTAATCCTTTGCACATCAAAAATATGTCCGCCTCTTTTAAATCCTTTTGCACATCAAACGATATCAAATAATCTCGTATAAGTACTCTTGACGTTAACGATGCACAAGTCTCGCCATTGTGGATGGCTTTGAGACAATGAATAGCCATGTGGATGGCATGAGAAGAATGGCCTCGACATCAAGATCCTTAAGAAAGGGTTACGGGTAGGTATTTAAATGATTAGGCGTATTGATGTTCAGATAAATCATTTTCTTGTCACGACTCAAAGAAATGGTTCAATGTAATTGTTGAAAACATTTCTTTAAGGTCGAAAATTAACCTAAGCCCTTTGATCAATGATGGTTTAACATTTTTCGTGATTAAGACTCTTGATAGTCTTGGATGTAACTTGAGAACCACGAAAAAACAAACCGAGATCATTACATGATCTTGGTCTTGATTTGAGACTTGGATACAATAGTTTCTTGGATCGAATCAAGTAAAAGAAAAAGTAGACTTGCTTGTTTCTTTACTTTCATGTTTCAGATATATGTATTTGAAGTATCCACTTCAAAACAATGATCAATGATGATTGCTATGGGATGTATGGACACGAAATGGTCATTGATTCATCTTTTGCCCACAAAGAATCGAGATCTTTATGGTGAGTTAGTGATGTTGATGTAATCTTGTGGTATGATGATGATGAGTGTTGGTTAAGTCTTGGACCAATGATGGTAAAACTGAGGTCGAGATGAATATTGATCTTTTGTATATGTTGTGGTATATGTTCAGTTCTGTATTGATGTTAAGGTTGTGAGGTCATGGTCAAACTCTCCTTCTTCCTTTCTGTTGTCATATTCTTATCAGCCAAGTCGCTAGCTAAGTCGCTATTGACTTGAGTTGACTAAATAGTCAACTCGCTACACAAGTCGCTAGCTTTGTTTTCAAACCAAGTCGCTAGCCAAATATTCAAACCAAGTCGCTAGTCAAATTATCAAACCAAGTCGCTAACATTATAATCCAAGTCGCTACCCTTTTAAACGCATGAAGTCGCTAGCCATTTGACTTTAACAACTCGCTACGACTTGTTAAATAACAAGTCGCTAGGTGAAAGATATTTCTAAGTCGCTAGCAAAGTGTTTGAGTCAAGTCGCTACACATAAAATAAACTTAACTCGCTATCAAGTGGATACATAGAACACGGACAAAAATGCAAACCCAACTCGCTATGATGAACCCGTAAATAGTGACAAGAAAAACCGCATTTTAACCCGTTTTGACCACTTTTTGACCACATATAAACTGACCATATTCAACATACCCAGAAAAACATACCAAAGACATGCAAATTTGACCCCTTTTGACAACATGATATGACCAGTTGACCATTGATTCATGGATGAAGATTGGTACAAAATAGTCTAAAGAATGAGATATTGAAACAGCAAGAGACCATTTTGACCAAAGCAAGATACAAAAAAAAATCTTGTTAAAAGGATGATATCACCAACAAGATATAAAACACAAATATCCGACAATACAAAAGTGATATAAAATAAGTTAAACAGATTCGTTACAACAAATCATCAAAACACAAAACCTTGGCTCTTGATACCAATTGTAGGATCGGTATATTTGTGTTGATGATTCGGGTGGTCTTGGATGATCAAAATACATGTTTAACATTTTAGAGAGAGAAAGTAGAGAGGGTGTTCTTGCTAGAGAGTTACTTCACAAAATGTAGAATATTAGATTGAGCACCACCCTTCCATGGATGGAAGGGTATTTATAATTCTGAGACAACAGGCCTCTATCGGCTGTGGATCGGGGATCGTGATGGGTAAAGACCGTCCTTCCCACGGTGTTGCACTAAACTATTTTCGCTACAAACTGGTTCAGTAAACTACTAAATAACGAATAAAGATATGTCCATGAGCTAACTTATGCTATAATATTAGGGGTGACTGGGCTCTTCACTATGGAATTTTCTAATTCCTAACAATTGTTAGGAATTAGAAAATTCCATAGTGAAGAGTCGGTCACCCCAAATGTTATCTAGCTTAAGTTAGCTCGTAGACTTGTCGTTAGTTTCGTTATTTAGTAGTTTATTTATTAGTTTGTGGCGAGTATAGTTTAGAGCAACACCGCGGGAGGAAGGACGGTCTTTACCATCGTATGCCCGATCCACAGCCGACAGGAGGTCGGTAGTCTGTAGTATAATACCCTTCCATCCATGGAAGGGTGGTGCTTTTCAATCTAATATTCAACATTTGTGAAGTAACTCTCTACCAAGAAAACACCCAACTCTCTAACTTTCTCTCTCTAATGGCAAACATGTATTTTGATCATCCAAGACCACCCGAATCATCAACACAATAAAATAATGATCCTACAATTGGTACCAGAGCCAAGGTTTTTGTGTTTTGATGATTTATTGTGGTTTTGTATCAAGTTCTAAACTGTTTTTGATACTATTCTGTGGTCCGAAATGTTTTTTTTCCTTATCTATTGGTATAACAGTTTACTCATGTTTTTGAATCCTTTTTGGTCCAAAAGTCCTGTGCTTTTATACAGTTTGTGTCACTTTTTCAAACATTTATCTCATATCATATTTTAGACTTTTGGTACCATTTAAGTATATGTTGTGGTCAAGTTGCTGTTATACAGTGGTAAAATAAAGTTATATGGTCAGACTCATTTGTGGTCAATATCTGCTTAGTCAATATGCTGTCAAACTTGGGACAAAATGATATAGTCATATGCAGTTTTCTGGGTTTACTAAAAACATGGTCGGAAAATAGTGGTCATTCTTCATAGCGACTTGCCTTTGTATCCAGATACATTGTACCTCATTTTTAGCGACTTTGGTGGCGAGTTGTGTGATTATGGTGACCTAGCGACTTGTTTTTGAACAAGTTAGCGAGTTATGTACGGAAAAATGTCTAGCGACTTGTTACAAAATTACCTAGCGACTTGTTATTTAACAAGTCGTAGCGAGTTGGCTTAGCGACTTGCTTAGCGACTTGCTTAGCGACTTGACAGTGACAGAAAAGAAGAATGAGAAGACTTGACCTCACGACCACATACCTAAATACCAAAGACTCACTCGACCTCAGTCTTATAACATCATCAGTCCATGGCTCGGTTTTTAAAAAAAAAAAAAAAAAAAAAGAGGAAGCAACAGGTTCAACTCAATCCATAAACATCTAACAATCATTTATCCTAGACCTAGACTCAACCCAAGACCCTCACTATCACTCCTCAAAGCTCAATCAAACTAGACTCTAATCGAAAATTAATTACTACTCAAAGATCTCAGTCGTTTTCTTTTCGTGGTATATTAGTACATCTCATAGACCATTCAAGATCTAATCACGAAAGATACATCTCATCATCAATCTATGTTGAAAGCAAACCATCTTGGTACTATCCAAAAATTAATGATAAGATCAAAAACAACTTGTGTTTATGTCTTCCATTTGATTCGGTTCATATGATCAATTTATGAAAAACTTCAAACAATAACCAAATCTCAGTTTTCATTTCGTGCATATTCAGAGATAATTAAAACCCATTGAAGGGGTTGCACGAAAAAATCATCATTGATAAGAATATTGAAGCATAGCTTCATTAATTATCCGAATTAAAAGACAAGGAAGATAACAAATTATGTTACCCTCTCTTCTCTTGGTTCGTTCGTAACAAGAAGACACATCAATTAAAAACCTACCTTGATTCGTTGTGTGTAATATCGTGGCTGTCATCAAGACTTCAAGCCATCTCTGTGGCGAGTCCCTTGGTTAGATCTTGTAACTAAGACACATGTATCACGCCATCCCTGTGGCATGGTCCAATCGAATTAATGTGCAAGTTTTGATGTGCAAAAGGGAGACGTACTAGGGTTTGTATGAAATAATCGTGATCTAGTTGATGTGATTTGTAGCTTGCTCTTAGGATTGGTGAAATATGATTTAGAAGAGATCTGTTTTGTTAAGTCAGAAGTGGGAGGCGGACTGAATATGAGTTAGGGTTTGGTGAGAGTACTTTTAGGGTAAAGTGTGAGTATTTACAGTATTTTATAATACCCGAAACTTAGGGTAGTATTTCATTGGTATACTTGGATCGGAAATATGGGACTTGAATTATTTTGCAAACACATTTGTTGGAATGGGCCGAGTGTCATTATTCTGTCAATGGGCCGCAACTGATTGGCCTTTGTGATAATCCATTCGTGGACCTTAAGTATTGGACTTTGGGCTGTGATGATAACTGCATTTGACTATGGTCTTCTCACTTGGATATGGTACGAGTATTATTTGCTTGGACGAAGGTTACAATGATTTCATATTTATTAAATATTGTTGTCCAAATGTTTTTATCAAAAATATTGGATACAATTTTTGATAAATGTTGATGAGTGGTATTTTGATATGGTCAAATTTCACGGTGGACACTAATCAAGGCTTGAGCTTAATTTTTGTGAATAAGATTATTAAAGTCGGTGACCTCACTTGGGCTTTGGAGTTTGAATGGATTAATCACACTCTTCATTTGGAGGTTGATATACACTTTGGGAAATTTGTGTGATAATCTTTGGCCCATGAATTTTTTAAATGGCACGGGTATATATATTGTGGCTAAACCAAACTTTTTCTCCTATTGATCTTTGATGCAATAATGATGAGATGATTTATTGAGGTGGTCAATGATTATTATGATGGACTTTGTGGACAAATGATACAATGTTTGATCATTAACTTACAACAAATGATACACTTGTTTATGGCTAATGTTTGTATTTCATTTGGCTAAAAGGTCGAGATTTGATATTGAGATTTGTTGAGATGATGAGATTTGGTTATGAGGATTGGTACTTTGGTGTATACATTTTCACGAAGAATATTTTGTCACGGCTTGAACTGTTATTCAAAAATGTTGACTACGGGGTTGTTTGGACGGTATTTCTTATTTGGATTTGAAGTGCAATTTTTCCGGGCAGGTTTACTTATTTTCTTCTTCTTTCTTTCTACCCTTCCGCGAAGATGACTTGTTTGGGCGTTTATTGAGTGTGATAAAGACTTGGCCATTTAGTTACGTTTGTGATTCTTTCTCGCTTGACCCACAATGTAGCTATCACTGCGGTGTCTCACTCAATTGAGAATGTCAAGAGGTTTTGTACATTGGGTACACCGTTGCTTTTTCACAAGGATTAGTACAAGTTTAAGTAACAAATCTGGGAATTTTACTTCAGGATCAAGTTTGACATATCGAGTTTACTACTCCATGTTGTCATTTCTATAGCCGTCAGATTTCGTGATTGATGTGTTTACTAAAGTATTTACTGGATGGTTGATGATGATGTTGATGTTGGATAATGAACCATTGATGAACCGCAGCATGTTCCCCTAAAACAGATATTCACCAAAACCAAAGTTGTCATTTCGCATTCTAGCTGACATTGCTTGCGGTTTTGTCTTGATTTTGTAAAATCCCGCGAAAGAACATATTTCTCGGTTTAAATCATAGACTTGTAAAATCCCGTGACAATGGAAACATCCTGGTAATTCTAAAGTGCATTTTCGGAACTATCTTACGGTTTATTCTTGGTTTTGTAAAATCCCGCGAAAGGTACTATTTCTCGGTTTAAACCATAGAGTTGTAAAATCCCATAATGATGGAACCATCCTGGAGAAAAGGAAAGTGTAGTTCGGGATCTTTTCCGATGTTGGTGTTACGGTTTACGCTTGAAGAAGGATAAAAGGTGTATTTTATGAATTGGATGTGTTTGGATTATTGTCATGGCGGTTTGTTATTACATGGTTTTACGGGGTTATGTGCGTTTAACCATGGTCGGGATGAAACCATTATCAAAGTTCATTTAAATGCTAAAGAAGGCTAGATTTGAGCGATTAACGTAAGATGTGACAACGGGTTAATTCGTAATTATCTATTTGAGGTTGAAGTGAATTATCACGGCGAGTGCACTTAGTATCCGAAGGTATCGGGGATGGTTGGATGAAGATTCTTCATGATCCTTGTTCGATGCTTATTATCAAAAACGAAGACTTGGAAATCTAGTTATTGTTGGGTGTCTTTACCTTTTCTTTTACCACTGGGGAATTGGGCTCATACCATCACAAAATAACTATCACTTTAAGGAGTTACGTTGTAGTGCTCGGTGTCACATTCAATTGTGGATTTTCAAGAGGTAATATACGTCTTATACTCGATGGTTGGTTGGTTGAAGAGTATAGAGTACTTAGAGATTCAAATGGGCATGAAGTCTCAAGACCGCTCTTTGTTACATATGTGCAAGTTTAAGTCACGAGTTCGGGGTAGTCTACTGAGGTCAAATTCATCATATTGAGTTATCTTCATCACCGTCCTTTGCAAAGAGCCCTCTTGAATGATAATGGTGATGATTATATGTTTTGCTAAGAGAGTTGAAAGAGAGAGATTATGACGCCCTGCTCACTTGATTCCAGGCCTCAGACTCAAAGAAAAGAAATGTATGCGTTTGATGCAAGATTATCTTCCCAAGAAGAGAAATCTTCTTATGACGCCCTGCTCACTTGATTCGAGGCCTCGTACTCTAAAGAAAAGAAATGTATACGTTTGAGGCAAGATTATCTTCTCAAGAAGAGAAATCTTCTTATGACGTATGAACACAACAGTTCATGCCTCGTTCTCCAAAGAAAAGAAAGGTGTGCGTGTCAAGCGCTTTTATCTTCAAGAAGAGAAATCTTCTCTATTATGACCATTCTCATCAACATGCTTCATACTTTTTCCATGAGCTTGGTCATCAAGTGAACCAAGACTCATGTTGATTGTTTTATGATTCCACTTTCTCAAATATAATGACGATGGCGACATCTGTCGGCCGATTTTGCGGGGAGAAGTGTGAATATACTACATTTGGATAATGTTCACTTGTTTAATCAAGAATGGCATCTCCGTATGCAATTCTTGAGGGAGAAGAAGTGTGAATTTTTGCATTGTTGATTGATATTAGAGAATATAAATGGTCATATCATTCTAAACTCATGTAAGAACCGAGCTTCTTCTTATCGGGTTATCTTCACATGGAGTTTTCTCTTCTAAGAGCCGTTGGTTGACATCTTCACTCGGATTGATGAGTTTATCAACAAAGTGCTTCCGGTTAATGCTTCACGTATACATCAACATGATGATTCGAACAATCTCTCTGTTCTTGTTTGAGGTGATTGGTAGTTTGGTGTTACCATCTTGTGTGTTCGTTGCGGCCCGATTGTCGATTTCCTTGATGAACATCTTTACATTCTTGTTTGATTAGGAGGATCTTAATTAAGGGATTTGCAAGATGTAAGTTAATTGGGATGCTTTTTAGTGGAATGCTTTTGGTGTGAGTTGAAGATGTTAATTATCTATTCCCAACTGGACAATCTTGAAGAAGGTCGAGTCTGATGCCATTCTACATTTTACGCTACATGTTAGAAGACTAAAGACGAGTTGCATTTAACGATCTAAAGACTTCTTCTTATTCTCGGGCATCTATCAAAGCAGTTGTCGGTTTAGGGAGAGCACTAATTGGGAGAGAGTTATAAGTCGATTCAATCCCCAATTAGACTTGCTCATATTCGTAGCGATGACTCCTCGAGACGTTGTTATTGACTAATTCTCGTATTGGACATTTGACACAAGTTGATTACTTGAGTTAATCATTTATCACTTATTTGAGATTGAAGTTGACTTTCACAAAGGCGTGTTCTTATTTGATAACTTGCTCGGGCTTAAGAATTTGAGTTGAAGACTTGGTTTATCTAGTTACCATGAATCGAAGTGGATGGTTGAAGACACAGTTAACTATCACAATTAGGAGTTACTTTGTTTTACTCGGTGTCACACGATATGACGGTGTGGATAATCGCAAGAGGTGTTAATGTCTCATACTTTGTTTGGGTAGTAGTACTTAGAGATTTGCTTAAAGCATAAATTCTCTACACTGTTCTTCCATCATTAGGTGCAAGCTTAAGATACAAATGTGGGAAGTTGACTTCAGTTTCAAGTATGGTATAGCGGGTTTTCTTCTTCATGGTCACTTCAAATTGTCTCATGTAAGGGTTGATATAAATTGTCGAGAGAGTCTTCAAGATGTTGATTCTCACAAAGACTTCAAGCAATATTCTCAACAAATTTCAAGTATTTGGGCTTACAAAGAGTTGCTAATCAAGTTTCAAAACCCGACAAGGCGTAAGGAGACTCACATATAAACACAAAAGCGAGTAAACTTGATGAACTTAACTCTTCTAAGTAATCGAAGACATCCGGGAAGACAAATGTTAGTACCGCAGAGAAACTCAAGGTTTGACTCATGGCGAGTAAACTTGATGAGCTTAATACTTCTAAGTGATTGAAGATATCCCGGAAAACAATTGTCATGACCATGAGAGAAACTCAAGGTTTTACTCATCAAGGCTTTTGTGTTATTATTCCAACTACGTGGGAAGTGATGTTAGAGAAAGTTTCAAGATAACAGAGGTACACTAGTATGTGGTGATTTCGATGGTGTCGCAAGGATCGGGAGAGAGATTGTGTACATTAGGGATGCTCACCGTTTACTTGAGTGCTTAATCATGATTCGTAGATATAATCACTTATTAGGTGTTGACATCCGCAGAGATTGTCACCCGCAGAGATAATCAATGACTTGGTCTCGCTTCTTCAATGTTATCGATTATTCATTCCTTGTATATTGGTATACTTTGATACTTGAGCTTCATACACATTCATCGTGACGAAAGATGTGAACATAGGGAGGTGTTCTACATTACCCTCTTGATGTGCATTCGGAGAGTTCTTGGATATTGGTGTACCGGGTTCTTGAGCTTCATACACGCTCATCGGGAAGAAAATGTGAACATGGGAAGGTGTTCTTCATTCCCTCATGAAGTGTATTTGGGAGAGTTCTAGAGCATTATACAAAGAGGCCGATCGCAACAATTCAACTACTTGGGGAATTGCTCTCTTGACACCTTTTGGAATGGATCGCTTGAGACTTGATGGTTATGAAATTTGAGAAGATTATTTATGTGTGGGATGATACGTTGTTGTTCTTATGGATGATATAACCCGAACGGAGATTCTCGATTATCGTTCTTAAATGGAGCAATGGATTTATGATTATGGTGTGCATCTCGCACCGGCTAAGGAAAGCTTGAAATAGAGCTTGAATCGCTCATCCAAAGGATTTTCGGTTTGGGGAAGGCGCGAGTCTCACTTTCGGATGGTTAAATTTCTTTCTTCGATTCAAGAGCCTGGAAGCTTTGGTGGTGAATGTTTAAGAGTTGATGACTTCTATCTTCTGACGTCTTTGCTCGATATCCTTATCTCGGTACTCGTATCATCATCTTCTTTAACTATATCATCTACTCTATCCTTGTATATATTTATCAGAAAACAAAATACAAAATTATAAAACCAACAAAAAGAAAATAGAAAAATATAAAACCATCAAAACAAAATAGAAAAATATAAAATTTTCAAAAAGCCATAAAAAATCAGAAAATTTGAAAATTTGAAAAGACAAAAAATATTGTTTTTCCAAGACATGTCTTCTGGTATCGATAACATCTACGGTCTTAGAAATGTCATTCAATAATGGCACGGGACCATAGATGAAGTTCGAGCGAAGGTGTAAATATTCTTTTCTAAACATGTCACAAACCATGGCTTGCGATTATTTGGATCGAACCCGTGCTTAAACTATGGTCGGCTATTATTTCCGATAGCAACCCGTTTTCAAAGAAGGAAAGTGCTACGCTTAAACGATTTTCACAATTTTCGTGCACTTATCCTAAAACTAATTGAGGAAAGTATGTCGAAGGATCATTGTTCCTACACAAATGTTTTTCCGTCTAAAATTCTTCGTAAAAATATTTGTTGTATTTCAAAATGGTGGTAAAATGAGTTGCGTGGAAAATCAATCGTAATCGAGTTTTCAGATTAATTTGCAAACTCGATTAATGACTTGCGCTTTTAAATTTTTTTCAAAAATTAAGTCATTGATTGAGGGGAGAATGTTTTCAAATCTATATCATCTAACCAGCTTTCTTAATTATCCTACGTGCTTAATTAAAAATGATATTTGCGAAGGTCGAAGGACTAGGAATTTAGGATATGATTGTTAGGTTTAGATGATTAGAGTTTGATTAGCACATAAACCCCGCCTTATATGATCCGATTGTTATGTTTAATTGACTTTTATTAGTCGATTCTTTGTTTGGGTGTTGTCGACCACCATATATTTGTATGTGTGTTCACTAACATATGCGGTATATTGGTATATAAGAATGTTCCCGATCCGGATCCCACAAATGAACATGATTGGATGCCGCAAGGAAAGGGTAACGATATCTTGGGTTGACAAATGAAGAAACGGAGCTTAATTGGACTTCAATGGAGAGTTGGCATATATGCAACGAAGAGGTCTCACCGCATCGCAGATGGTTTCTTCTAAGTGATTGAAGAAACGGAGCTTAATTGGACCTCGGTTGGCATTCAAAATGCAACGATGAAGAAGTCTCACCGCTACTGACGGTTTTTCTTCCAAACCCCACAAAGAACAACAATGAAGCTTCTCAACCACCTAACGTATCTTTAGTGCGGGGCACCATTTTTAAACAATTTTGAATAATTTGATTAAATTGTTTTGAAAATGGAAAAATATTGTTTTGAAAATAAATTGAACTTAATTTTGAAAATCACCGACTTCTTTTATCAAAACCTAAGTCACTCAATTATTGACTTCATCATGGATTGAGGGGAGAGTGATTTAAAATAAAATATTTTCAAATGATATTTCTTCACAAAAGTTCCGCTTTGTACGTTAAAATGTGGTGATCTTAAGATTTAATGTTATGTCATGGTATGATTTTTCTATTAGAATCAAGGTCTTTCAAAATGAAATTTTTCTGTTCTTGTTTGATTGTGAAATTGTTTTGTTTTACTTAAAAGATCTCTTAAAACTATCATACCGACACTAACAATCTTTAATGTCTTAAATGGTCCTTATCGTCATCTTTCAAAATTGAATCTTGCCATGCCTTTTCCCCAAATTTTTCTAAATGATTTAAATCGGTTGGGATCACAAATCTCAAATGGTTTGATATTTCGATCGGGGTAGAGATCGTGAGTTAAATCTCTTATCTGTTTAAATGGAATTGATTTTAGTCCTTTAAAGGCACTCCCCGCCTCCATGTGCCAAACGACTTCATACTCAATGCACATGATGAGGAGGAGGATTTATCCAAAACCGGATGAGTATTTAAACAAGGCCACATTTTCTCCCATGTTTTCTAAACCTAATTAAATCACTTGAGATCCAAAATCTCAAAGGATTTGATATTTTTGATCGGGGAGAATTTGTGATTTAATTATGAAATTTGATAAAAGTTGATCGTTTTGATTCAATTGTGTAGTCGCTTCTCGTATGTGCTGCGCTTTCAATCTCAAGCACATATTGAGGGAGCAAAACCATCGAGGTACAAAAGTTTTTAAAAGAGATTATAAAGTACCTTGATTGTGTTTTCAAATGGTTTTTAATGGATTTTGTGATCGTGGATGTGCTTCAAAAGAACTCTTGCCTCTATGTGATAAAAATGATTTCAAATATCCTATGCACATATTGAGGGGAGAATTTTACCATGAAAATCAAATGGCTTTTTTCGTATGAAAATTGTGATCAAAGAAAATATTTCAAAGTCCTCTTGCCTCCTTGTGCTAAACAATTTCTAAATCATATGCACATGTTGAGGGGGAGGTTTTCTAAAATGATCAAAACTATTAAGGTACAAAATGCTTTGATCTCGTATCACAAGTACCTTGATTGTTTTTCCAAATGATTTTTCGATTGGTTTCATGAAGGAAAGAACAATACCAAAAGACCGACCAATTTACATTATGCATGGTGTTATAAGGATGGTTAGGTTAGGTATTCGTTCCCACGATCCGTAAGCAGGAGGGATCTACCCAGGACAATCCACTAGATAGTGTAGAGTCCTTAGGTATATTGAAAAAGGAGAAAAGTGAGGAATGGGAAGAGTGCATCGAGACCGAGCTAGTCTTGGAATAAACCCAACAAGGTTCTAGTTATGAAGTCTCGGTAAGCAATCAAGGGGTTGAAGAATGAAAAGAAATGAATGATAAAGGGTGAAAAGAAATAGCCCTCCATCAATTCAACCTTAGGCGTAAAACCGGGTTCAATTCATATGCTACTTGGTGGTTACTAAGGTAACACTGGTATTGAAGACAAGACATCATGGACCCGGTGATGCATCGCACTAAACTTCCCAAACCACTCAAGTTCCTCTTTAAAGGGCTTGTTTCATTCTCACGGGAACCGACATTATCTATCGACTTTTCTTAGAGATTGTTGATATTGAAGAAGGAGACCTCTCCTAGTATCCCAAGACAGAACCAAATATGCACTATTGAGTCTAGAGCCAAGAGATCATCCACAATATCTCGTTAGGACACTAAATTCTTGAAGACTTGCTTTTCACACAATGTGGAAAGTAAGTATATATTAAGAGTCCCACGATTATCCTTGTGGTATTGCCGAACATCCGAGTGATATGAAAATATTCACGATGAAGATGGAAATCCTTCTAGAGCCAACATCAAACAAGCTCTTGGTGGGTGACATGTGAGATCTTTTCAAAAGATTAAGCTTGTGACAACTGGATAGAAACGATGGGGAGATTCTTTCTTGAATCAACCTTGGTCCAGGAATGGAATTGACGAATACTTTTGGAAAAACCGTTCGATGTGCAAACCTTCTTTTCTCTAGCACGTCGAATGTGTACTTATGTTTTCAAAATTCAAAAAGTATCTACGATTGAAAAATACTTTTAGAAAACCGCTCGATGCGCGAATCTCTTCTTTTCACTAGCACGTCGAATGTGTACTCATTCTCTAATACAAAAAGTATTTTGTTTGAAAAATTGATCTTTCTCATAAAACCTTCGTCAGATTGCAAAACTCTTTCTTCAAGCAATACACCATTTTTTCAAATCAATTTTCATCAATCGCTGAATCTCAATTACCGGGTTCACTCACTCGTGTTGTCTTCTTTGAGACGTCCGGTTTGAGAACAAATAGAAAACATTGCGAAACCCCGTCAAGGAGATTCTTCGAATTATACATGATCACAGCAAGACTTGTATCGATCAGCTGGGAACCGTGGGCGTGTACCTCAATTCAACGAAAGTGATCAAAGACACTTCGTGTGTTTTATTGCTAATCGTTGTTTGCGGTACATTTGACTGATTGCGGTGATCGTAATTGAGAAGTCAATCCAAAGCCGCATGCTCAGCATCCACACTTAATTTGAAGAAATCATGGTGGTGCATATCTACATAACACGGTTACGATATTTTTATACTATGCTTCGCTACGCCGCAAATATCATGAACCGAGAAGGCTTTCGCTACTCGATGGAAAGATGTCATGATTCAAAAGTGTGAGCATGTCGGTCCAAATGTCACAACTTCACATGAAGGCAACACTACTATGGATGATCCAGAGAGATTTCTCGTGGCCGATGATCTCAATGAAAGCTCGAAGATCATCAAAGCCGTGGATCGCTTAAAGGCCTCCACTAAAAGTACAAATCATTGCGGACTTTGAAGAATCGCTACTAAAGCACAAAGATTGTGAAAGTGAAGAATTCAAGTCACGAGCTCAAGAACAATGTCAAGAATAGAATGCTAGGATTCGAAATGTAAAACATGGGGTGACCTCCATGAGGGAGATTGTTAGAATTAGAAAATTCCATAGTGAAGAGTCGGTCACCCCAAATGTTATCTAGCTTAAGTTAGCTCGTAGACTTGTCGTTAGTTTCGTTATTTAGTAGTTTATTTATTAGTTTGTAGCGTAGTATAGTTTAGAGCAACACCGTGGAGGAAGGACGGGTCTTTACCCATCTGTATGCACGATCCGAGGCCGATGGGAGGTCGTGTAGTGCAGAGTATAAATACCCTTCCATCCATGGAAGGGTGGTGCTTTTCAATCTAATATTCAACATTTGTGAAGTAACTCTACCAAGAAAACACCCACTCTCTAACTTTCTCTCTAATGGCAAACATGTATTTTGATCATCCAAGACCACCGAATCATCAACACAATAAAATAATGATCCTACAATAATATTACATAATTTTTATATAAAATATAAAAATACATATTATATTAATTGATAAAATATTTTATATATAAAATATTATAAAATTATAAAAATATTTATAATT